>OY728160.1:566341924-566941924 GCA_963277665.1 Viscum album | reverse complement strand
TCGGAAGACTCTCACTACAGCCTCCAGCCAATCCTCAGCCGCCTGTGGGTCCATCTCTCCCCTGAACCTGGGTGGCCTCTGGCAATGGAAATCATGCAATTCACTCAAGTGGTGTGCACTCTCTACTGCTAGGGATGGTGGAATTGGTGGACCAATGGGTAATGGTACCGCTGGTGCCTCCGCTGGTGCCTCTACTGGAAAAGGAACCTGCACCGAGGACTCATCGCTCGGTGGACTATCAGTGTGTACAACTCTCAGAACCCTAGATGGATGTCTGCATGAAGGAATCCTAAAAATAAACAGGTGTTCCACGGTCAATAATTTATACCTGGTGATATGACTCAAAAGATCACAAAGAAAACTCATGTAAACACACATGCAATCAGTGTTTTCGTGCACTGAGTCAGAAATCATAAGTCAGGGTCCTGGTGTATGGATACGTCGACCACCACAACAACACTGGGTTCCTTAAATTATAACCACACTCACTACACTTAACACTACTGCTTTTAAAAGATAGATTAGAGTCCTATGTTCTATGGTATAACCGACTCCTCTGAGACCAATTTGTCACGACCCGTCCCCCGGGGCCCATTTCGTGACTACCCCAAGCCCGCCTTCTATAGGCCAGGGGCTAGAGACTAGCACCGAAGGTGTATTCCCTAAAACTGGGAAGCATTTACTTAATAACCTACAAGAACACGTAATCAAGCACACAGAAAGATAGGAACACAAGTAAAATGAACTCCAAACAGAGTGAGTGCAGTAAGTAAAAGGGGTCAGAATACAAGCCCAACTGGAAAGTACAAGTACAACTATGATACAATACAACTGAAGAAAAGGGAAAGTCAGCTGCTGGGTCATCCTCCGAGGACCCTACCTGAAGGGTAGGTACAGATCGCCTCCTCAGCACTCAACGTCCGTTCGTGTCCTCCACATATCAACACGCTATATGGTCTACCTCCGGGCACCGTCCAGTCCTAGTACTGACGTCCTCAGTCAACTTTGTCTCTCGTCTATACCAAACACAACAAAGTGCGGGCATAGTCCGTGCAGGGGTGAGTATAAAAATACTCAATAGGGACCCTGAGACCCTCAAGGTCTTACAAAATCCAAAAAGGATAAACCAAAAAGTATAAAATCAAAATATAACCCTACTTAGGTATATGCCCATACATATACCTAAGTTATCAAGTAATCCATCTCAATCATGAGTAAAACACAGAGATACTGACTCAACTCACACCAGGATTTATTCTAGGGGTAGTAACAAGTAACATATCCAGTCACATCGTCAAACTCCTCAAGCAGTGGCGACTTAGATAGACTTAGACGGCGGGGTGCCGTGCCTTTATCGGCGACCGGTTTATCCATCCTCGCTCTTTGTTCTTCGTTGTGGCATAAACCACTTTCTTCCATCACGAAGAACACAATAAGGAAGAACAACTGAGGAGTCGGGCCATGTTTTTTTGTCCCGCACCCTCCACGTTAGAGCAGTAGAAAGTGGCTCAACAAAAATAGGAGCCAAGAACGAAAAACTCTTCAATTTAATACGAATCATGGATCAACTCGTTTTGGTTGATCCACGGTCTCCATACTTACCAAGAATGAGGAAATTAAACGTGAGGAATTCAAGAATTTAATAATAACCCCTTACCTCATTTGATTGCTTATTGATGTCCAAGAGGAGGAAATAACAGAGGTCGGTTGAAGGCATCCCACGTTAGAGGATGTCCCGAGGAAGAAGTCGTGCGTCAGTGTTCTTCGTTGGAGAGATTTCTCCCAAGTCTCCAAAGTTCTATCCTCTACCAAGACTTTTCCCTAAATTCCACCAAATGAAAGGTAGCCCAAAATAATAGATTATATTATTTATAATTTAGTTTGTTGGCACAAAAATCAAATTGGATAAATTAATTAACTATGTTGGCATAAATTAATGTATGGCGTTGTCAAAATTAATGTGGAGGAAGCTCAAGAGGCTCCTCCACATTAAAGAGGGATTTGAGAGGTTTCTCCCTCATTAAGAGGAGAGTTCAAGAGGTTTAAGCCTCGGGTGGTCCCCAACACCATAAATTATTATGGGAGGTTAGTTTAGGTGGTCCCCACTATCATAAACTCTCATGGGAGGTTTAGGTCTGGTGGTCCCCACTTCTCAACATCCACATAGAAAAAAAATAAAAATAAAAGCTACACAATTTTATTTTTGTTTTATTCTTTCATGAATACGTAAAAAGATAACTTCCACCCTTGACCTACTACGGTCGATGTGAATGTCTCCTTAAGAGAATACCAGCACTGCGAGTTCAACGTTACCCTTTGATTTCAATTCCGAGTACCGGTTCAAAAGTTAGAAAAACCCGCTCGCAATTTTACTGATTGTACCTGAAAAAAAGTTCAGAAATTCATTCCGGGCACTCCGAGCCTCAGATTCACATGTCGTAAATTTTTTCGGACTCGTAAAATTCCTATTTATTTAAAAAAAATTACATGGAAATTCTGGGTCTTTACATTCTCTCCACCTCAGGGCTTTACATCCCCGCGATCCACAACTCAAACTAAGGGAACAAGTGGGGGTACTGAGCACCTATCTGAGCCTCCGGCTCCCATGTGCTCTTCTGGAGGTTTCCATTCTTCCAGAAAACACACAGAATATTTATCAACCATCCACAAAGGACCCTCTCATGTCGATCCTCAATCTCAACTAGAACCTCCATAAAAGTTGCCCCATCCTCGATGTCCATCTCTCCATGGTCGATGATGTGATAAAGGTCGTGCACGTATCTCCTCATATGGGATATGTGGAAGATGTCACGCACCCGGTGCAACTAAGGTGGAAGAGCTAAGCGGTACGCTACCACACCAACTCTGTTGAAGACCTGAAAAGGTCCGATGAATATCAGATATAACTTGCCGCCTCAACCAAATCTCTACAAACCTCGTCGAGGTGAGACCTGTAGAAATACATGGATGCCATCCTCAAACTCCAGATGTATCCATATCCTATCGGCAAACGACTTTTGCCTACTATGTGCAGTCTTTATCCGCTCCTTGATGTTCTCCACCTTCTCTATGGTAGCCTGTACCATCTCTAGTCCCACTAGTACTGACTCCGCTGGGTCTATCCATCACAAAGGTGATCTGCAAGGTCGCCCATACAATGACTCAAAAGGTGCCATCCCAATGGTGGAGTGATAAGTTTTGTTTAATGAAAACAACACCAAAGGGAAGTGATCCTCCCAACTACGACCAAAGTTGAGGAAACAAGCATGAAACATATCCTCAAGGGTCTGAATAGTCCGCTCAGTCTGGCCATCCGTATGAGGATGGAAGGCGGTGCTCAAACGAAGCTGCGTCCCGAAAGCCTCCCGCAACCCCTTCCATAGTCAGGATGTAAAAATTTTATCACGATCAAAGAAAATCATAGAGGGTACTCCATGTAGCCGCACAATCTCCTACACATAGAGGCTTCCAAAGCTCTCTACTGAACCCTGCCATGACTACCCCAAGCCCGCCTTCCTTAGGCCAGGGGATGATGACTAGCACCAAAGGCGTGATTCCCTAGAACTGGGAAGGCATTGCCTTTACAACCTATAAACACACAACCAATCCCATAGCAAGATGCGAACTCAAGTAAACTGAATAGTAAACAGAGTGATTACAGTAAGAAAAAGGGTCCAGAATACAATCCTAACTAGAAAGTACAAGGAAAACTTGAAAGTACAAGACAACTGATAGGTGAAAAGCAGCTCCTGGATCGTCCACCTCAATTCCTACCTGAAAGGTAGGTACAGATCGCCTCATCATCACTCCACGTCCACCGGTCTCCTCTGCGAACCGACACGCTGTATGGTCCACCTCCGAGCACCATCCAGTCCTAGTACCCTCATCCTCAGTCAGCGCTGTCCGTCGTCTGCATCCAACACAACGAGGTGCGGACATAGCCCATCCAGGGGTGAGTATAACGATACTCAGTAGGGACCCCAAGACCCTCAAGGTCTCACAAAATCCACCAAGGATAAAACAAAAGGTATGAAATCAACAAATAACCCTACTTAGGTATATGCCCATACATATACCTGAGTTTTCAAGTAATCCATCTCAATAATGAGGAAAACATAGAGGTACTGACTTATCTCACACCAGGTACATTTTTAGGTACGATAGTAGAGATGATTAGTTATAAATACTAAATCATATTATTTCTCTAAGAGGATATTCTACTGACTTGCAGATAATCGCTAGGAGATGACCCACACAAGATCGATAGGAGCTGACCCACACACGTCTGCAGGAGCTGACCCACACAGGATCACTGGAGATGATCCACACAGGATCTCTAAGAGGTAACCTAGACAGGATCGCTAGGATCTGACCCACACAGGATCACTAGGAGGTGACACACACAGGATCTCTAGGAGCTGACCCACACATGATCGCTAGGAGCTGACCCACACAGGATCACTAGGAGTTGACACACACATGATCGCTAGGAGCGGACCCACACATGATCGCTAGGAGCTGACCCCCACAGGATTGCTGGAGCTGACCCACACAAGATCGCCAGGAGCTGACCCACATAGGATCCCTAGATCTGACCCACATAGGATCTCTAGGAGCTGACCCACACAGGTTCATTAGGAGAACTCTTCTCATCACAACCAAATTCTGGGTTTCCGCACTAGGCTTAATCGTCTATGGGAGATTCCGTTCCCCAAGCCACTGGTCGATTCTCCAACTGACAATATGTTCTATGAAGAAGTATCTCAAAGGTTCTACATGTCATAGGGGTCTCAACGCAACAGATGGTGTGTCAATCAGACGCCCGGTCTGTGAGTTATTAGCCTTTTAGTCTCGGGGGCCCTGTTGGATTCGTGCTCGATCCAACCTGACTGTACCCCATCTTAATCCAAAACTCCAGTGGGGTATACTCAAAGGTACTGTCTTGCTCTGAGGTTTCCAACACCGCTGACGGTTTGTCAAACGGTCGTCTGGTGCCAAAGTTATGGCCAGAAGAGCATAAATGGGTTCCAGTGGGTCCGGGTCCGGTCCGACCCGGTTGGGCTAACCCAGCCCGACCGAGCCTGGGCCAACCCGGTTCGGGTCGACTCGGCCTGGCCTACTGGTTCTGGCCCTGCTAGGTCCGGCCGAACCCACGTTGGATAACCCGACCCGCAAAGGCTGTGTGGGGGCCACGGAGGCCGCGAAGGGTTGCTGGGGACGTAGAGGGCCACGTGCGGTGAGGCATGGCCGTTGGGCGGTGTGGCTAGCCGCGGGGATGTGCGACGAGGCCGCTGGGTGGTGCGGTAGGCCGTTGTGCGGCGCAGAGGGTTGCGACAGTGTGGAGAGGCCACACGGTGGCATGGAAGACCGCGGTGGCATGACGACTCAGCTGCGAACTGCAGCGGCGACTCGACTGTGAATGGAAGTGGCTCGGGCGGCGGCTCAGCTATGGATGGTCGATACCTCTGGTGCGCATTCGCTGGCAGAACAGAAATCTCCAGGAGAGAACATGGGAGTGGGAGGCTCAGATGCGTGCTCAGTACCCCACTTGTTCCCTTAGTTTAAGTTGTGGATTACTGGGACGTAAAGCCGTGAGGTGGGGAGAATGTAAAGACTCAAAATTTCCATGTTTTTTTAAATATATGGGAATTTCACGAGTCTAAAAAAAATGACCGCGTGTGATTCTGAGGCCCGGAGTTCCAAGAATGAATTTATAAACTTTTTTTCGAGTACGTTCAACAAACTTGGAGTGGGTTTTTCTAAATTTTGAACCGGTCCTCAGAATTGAAATCCGGGGGCACCGTTGAACTCGCAGCGCCGATATTCACTTAAGGAGACTTTCACCTCGATGGTAGTTGGTCGAGGGTGAAAGATAATTTTTGGGTTTTCCATGGAAATAATAAAATCAAATAACTTTCTTTTTATTTTATTTTATTTTTCTTTAGGATATCTCCATGTGGAAGTTGAGAAGTGGGGACCACTATACCTTAACCTCCCATGAGAGGATATGGTGGTGGGGACCACCCGAGCTTAACCTCCCTTGAGATGTTATGATAGTGGGGACCACTCGAGGCCTAAAACTCTTAAACTCCCCTCATAATGGAGAAGAAAACTCTCAACTCCCTCTTTAATGTTGAGGAGCCTCTTGAGCTTCCTCCACATTAATTAAGCCAACGAACCACTTTAATTTTTCCAAATCGGTTAATTGTTTAGCCAATTTGAATTTTATGCCAACAAACTAAATATCCAACATAATCTATTATGTTGGCTACTTGGCATTTTTGGAGGAATTGGGAGAGGAGAGAGATTTGGGAGAAATAAAGTTCTCCAATGAAGAACTTCACCTCCCAACGAAGAATGCTCTGCCAACGAAGAACGCTCCACCAACGAAGAACACTGACCTCAACTTCGACCTTCGTCCTCAGGACTTCTTCCGACGTGGGATGTATTCATCTACGAAGAACCGACATCTGTCTTTTCCCAATGATTCATCTTCTTCCTCGCGACCTCGTCGACGTCATCAAGCGAACGAGGTAGGGGTTTATTTTTGTATGAATACTTTTCCCATATTCTTCCCTTGAATTCTTTTTCAGGATTGGGAATAAATTGTTGCCGGAGGTTGTAAATCTTGAAGTTCTTATTCATGTTATTTTTGATCCATATGCTACCACCCTAACACAGAGGGTATGGGCCAAAAAAACATGGCTCGAACCCCCGAGAAATATTGTGGTGTTGAACACGACAAAGGCGACGACGTAATATCACCACCCCACGACCACTACCGCCTCGCGACCTCTGCGCCCTCTCGACACCCCTGCGGCCGAGTTTCTCCACAGCACCCACAGCCACCGAGCCCCGCGGCTCCACAACCTGCGACCCCGCCACGTCGCCGACGACCGACATTGACCTAGCCGAGCCGCCACCATCATCCACCGAGCCACCACCGCCATCCGCCGAGCCTCCACCGTAGTCCGCCGAGCAGCCACTCTCCCGCCAAGCCGCTGACCGAGCCGCCCCGGCCGTGCCACCCACGACCTTCCGAGACGCCCCGGCCGCGCTGCCCGTGGCCCTCCGAACCGCTTCGGCCGATCCACCCATGACTCCGATCCACTTTGGCTGAACCGCCTGCAGCCCTAAGCCGCTCTGGCCTTGCCGCCCCACTACCTATGCCTTTCTGGCTGAGCCACCCCGACCGAGTCGCCCTGCGGCCGTGCGCCATCTGCGACTAAAGACCCTGGGCCCCTCGTGGCCTAATGGACCACCCATTGGGCTAGGAAAGACCCATTGGGTCGGGCCAGGTCGACCCGAACTGGGTCGGGCTGGGTCGCTCCGACCGGGTTAGACCGGACCCAAGCCCACTATGACCCATTTACTTCTTTTGGCCATAACTTTGGCACCAGCCGTCTGTTTGAAGAACCGTCAGCGGTGTTGGAAATATTACAGTGAGACGATCCCTTTGAGTATACCCCATTGGAGTTTTGGATTAAGATGGGGAAAAATCAGGTTGGATCGATAACGAATCCAACTAGGCCCCTCGGGACTAAAAGGCTAATAAATCATAGACCAAGCGTCCGATTCATGAAATGTCTATTGTGTTGAGACCCCTATGACATGACAAAAATTTGATATGCTTCTTCATGTGAATTTGTATCAGTTTAGGTATTGAAAAATATATTGTGGAAGGGATATTCCCAGAGACGAGTGAGCATAGTGAGAGAACCCAGTAGCTAGCTGAGACCTGACAACTGCTGACCTTTTCGACTTGGAGTGACTTGACAGGCCCAGTGGGGAGCGCCTCTATGTGATGCGGCAGACCCACGGTGGGGAGTGCCTCTGTGTGATACGGCAAACCCATGATACACAATAGGAGGGGTACCTCAGTAGGTCACGGTGGAGAGCGCCTCTGTGTGATGCGGTAGACCTACGGTACTTGACAGGGGGAGTACCTCAGCAAGTCATGAGGGGGAGTGCTTATGTGTGATGTGATAGACCCATGGTGGGGAGAACGTCTATGTGACGCGGCAAACCCACGATACTCAATAGGAGGAGTACCTCAGCAGTCCAAGTTTAGTGGGAAGCACCTCTGTGTGACACGAAAGGCCCACTATACTCAATAGAGGAGGGGTTCTCTAGAAGCCGAGATGTTCGACGATGTGACTGGGGATGTTACTTGTTACTATCCCTAGAATAAATCTTGGTGTGAGCTGAGTCAATATCTCTATGTTTTCCTCATGATTGCGATAGATTACTTGATAACTTAGGTATATGTATGGGCATATACCTAAGTAGGGTTATCTTTTGTTTCATACTTTGTGTTTTATCCTTGGTGGATTTTATGAGAACTTGACGGTATCAGGGTACCTACTGAGTATCTTTATATTCACCCCTTCATGGGCTATGCCTGCACATCATTGTGTTTGGTGCAGATGACGGACAACACTGAGTTAGGTATATGCGGCAGCCGTGGGTGGCGCGACTGGGCCGCGGGTGGCTGATCCGCAGGGCGTGGTGGCCATGGGTGCCACATAGTGGCTTGAATGCGGGGGTGCCGTGAGGGCGTGGAGGTCGCGAGGCGGTGGTGGCTGTGGGGCGGTGTCATTGCGTCATCGCCTTCTTCGCGTTCAACACCAAAAATCATCACAAGATTTGCGGAGGGGTCAGGCCATGTTTGTTTGGCCTGTACCTTCCACGTTAGGGTGGTAGCATATGGCTTAACAAGAACTTGAAGAAGAACCTTAGGATTTACAACCTCCCACAATGATTTATTCCCAATCCCAAAAAATAATTCACGGTAAGAACATGGGAAAATTATTCATTCACAAATGAAACCCTACCTTGGATTGTTTTTTGACGGAGACCGCGAGGGAGGAGACGATGTCATTGGGGAGGGAAAAACAATCATCGATTGAAGACGTCCCATGCTGGAGGATGTCCCAAGGAAGAAATTCAAAGTCGTGTGTCAGCATTCTTCATTTGAGAGATTTCCCCCAATTCTCCAAATCTCTCCCTTTTGCCAACCCTTTTCCCCAATTCCACCAAAATGAAAATATATCCAACTTCTTAATTTAAATTTTCAAATTAAATTATGTTGGAATAATTTCAAAAAGGATTAAATAATTAATTGATGGGTGGAATAATAAATTATGAGGAGGGTTGGCATAATTAATTGGGGATCTCAAGAGGTTTCTCCCCACTTATTAGGGAGTTCAAGAGGCTTCAAACCTCGGGTGGTCCCACCACCATAAACTCTCATGGGAGGTTAGGCTCGGTGGTCCCCACATCCATAACCTCTCATGGGAGGTTCTAGTTCAGGTGGTCCCCACCTGTGAAATATCCACATGGGTGGTTACAACAAATAAAATAAACTGTGATTATTTTATTTTATTATTTCCACGAAAACCCCAAAAATTAACTTTCACCCTCAACCATCTGCCATCAAGGTGAAAGTCTTCTCAAGTGAATACCAGGGTTTCGAGTTCAATGGTTCCCTCAGATTTCAATTCTGAGAACCAGTTCAAAAGTTATAAAAACCCGCTCGTATGTTTACTAAACTTACCCGAACAAAAGTTTAGAAATTCATTCCGGGTACTCCGGGCCTCAGAATCATGCGTCGTCAATTTTCACGGGCTCGTAAAATTCCTATATATTTAAAAAAATTAAATTGAAATTCCGAGTCTTTACATAATATTTTGTACATGTATACAAATGAATAAATCATGAAAATAAAGGAAACGAACACTCCTGAATGATGAAATTGAATATTATAACTCTTCTAAATGTCTATAAAAAACTTATTTTTTTTAAATAAATCAAATAAATGTTTAAAGGGTTAAAAATTAAAGTATTAATGAATATAATTTCATTATCTAGGATATTAAGTTCAAATTCAGAACACTTTCAGACATAAGGTAAGGGTTTCTTTCCGAACCTCCATTTTTCATTCAGATTATGCTTTCTTTCTCTTTAACCCAATGTAATTATTCATTATTTTTATAATTTTTTTAAATTCTATATATATGTTACTAAATCATGTATCTATATAATTTTATCTTTCTTTTATGGGATAATACATTTTTTTATAAGGTTTTCCTTTCAATTCCTCCTTATAAGCAAGCCCGATTAAAGGGTACTTCCCAATTTCATACCCATTTTAAAGTGCACTACATAATATATTATAAAGAAACAATATTTTTATAAAATAAATATTTTTATCATGAAAAAATATTTTATTTACCTTTTGGTTTTATTCAAACAATAAATCCTTGTACAATTTAAATATTCTTTTATATTTTCTCTTAAACAATACTAATGTGGCTCATTTCTAAAGACTCTTTTTACATGTTTTCACTTAAGTTGGACATCATTTATTCTTAAAAAATAATTTAATTATCCTAATTTTTATTTTATGGGATATAAATGTTTACTATATTATTTTATGAAAAATACAAATGATTTTTCCAAAAGAACTCTTCTTTGAAAAGTATAAAGGGTTTTCTATCAAGAATTCGTCGAAGATTTTATTAGAGTATTTTAATATATTTCAACACCCTAAGTTAAATCTTATGATTAATTGGGTTTGATCTTATATTATATCTTCCACCATATTTTATTAATTTTTTTGTGATTAGTTTTACTATGGATGTTCTCTCTCGATACCATTCACTATATTAATTAGAATTGTGAGTGATTATGTTTCTTGTTTGGGGATTGTTATTTAAATTTTATATGTATATGTTGTTTCTGTTTCACAAAAATACTATTATGAATTAATTGGACTTAGTAAGTGATATTAGGGGACTTCTATATCCCATAGATGCATTTTTAGGTCTCATGAGACAAAAAAAATATGGATTTGGTTGAGGCCTTAACCATTTATTTTCAGATGTCTTGGCCGAGGCCTCGATGGTATGTTTTAGATGTCCAGTATTATGCATTCCCTCATTATGATATTAATAATTGATAATCCATGTTATTATTCAACCAGTAGAATATCCATGGTTAAGTTTCATTCTCATGTGATTATTTATATGTCATTATTTATTCATCTTTCATTCCTACCATATTATGCTCAAGATTATGTTTTAATAGCATATGTTTTAGTTATTCACCTTGAATTATTGTTTATATTTATGATAGATTCTACTATATTTATTACCCTTACTAAGCATCTAATCTTACCCCTTTCTTATTTTTTATTTTTCCTCAGGATGTGAAGATTTATGTTATGAATGACTTACAGGTATAATCTTGGAGTTTATAGATGTTTCTAATAGAATTTATATGTTGTTTTTCATTACAAGTTATAATGTAAAAATTATGCATGTATCTGGTTTTAAAAATATACTAAACTATTCAGTACTTAGAGATTATACTTCCTTGTTTATTATACCAATGTAATAAACTAAGGCATCAAATTCGGGCTACTTGGGATGGATTCTTTACAGTTTTAATGTTTTTTCACTTTGAGGACCTAAATGGACCAACTTACTCTTCCATGAGTACCTTGTATTTATCATCCTTAGGTTAATTTTCCACCTTGTGGTTTTTATATTCCTTCTAAAATTATAGGTAATTTAGTAACTCATTGATAGAAATATCTTCTTGCGTTTTGGAGAATGTTTATCATACTTTCAAGGTGGGGGAGTTTATTGATGATGGATGTGATAATGATGAAATAAACTATATTCATATTGTTTTCATTTATATGTTGTAAGATACATTGAATCTCACAAATCTATTCTATAATAGATCCATTATATACCATTTTGTATAAAATAAACTTGCTTAGTAGGAATTTATTTCTTTCCACATCCTTAATGATTTATTTTTTCATTTTAGTACCCCAAACATCTTTTAATATTGGACGATTTGGATATGTGTTAAAGAGTTCATCAGTAATGGCTCATATTGTTCAGGGTTGTGAGATTTAGAGGGAGTTTAAATTTTTGTTCCTAGATCAGGGGACATTTGGTGAATTGGGATTCAGATCAAGAACCAGAGCATTGGAACATATCAAAGTGATATTTTTTATACATGGAATAAGACTTATTTAGTGGTTATGGTGATCGAGTGAACATTGGAGAGGGGTCAGGTTGACCTAAGTGCTATTTTTGTTTGAAGGAAATCGACCAGGACACAACCCAAGGGCATTGTTCTTTGGTGGGTGATGTGGGAGTTTGTTTCTGGAAGGTAGGATGAGCAATATTCTATAAATAAGGGTACTGCACCATGATTATGTTTTGAAGGAAGGATAACAACACAGTAATGCGACCATGCCATAGTGAGTGAACATGAGGCAACATGGATGAACTAACTTAATAGGGGGGACTCATACTATGGAGTCCTGTACTTCACTACATTATAGCCTAGTAGGAATTCCCAACCTATATCTAGAGGCTACACTATAGAGGGGTTCCTCCATATGATGTGGGATATGCCTTAGATATATTCTCTACAACACATACAGGGTCTAGGGGTTGTCCCTTATATTGAAACCTAGGGGGTTGTGCCATAAGAAAACCTAGGGTGAGGGGACTTACATCATGGCCCCTGCGATCACGCTGCAAGGTGCCTTACGAACTATTTTTAGGGAATTTTTGGTAATTTCCCAAGAGTCCTTTTTGGAACCCCATTGGGTTATTTATGTTGTATGTGTACTAAATTGGGAAAAAATACACCATGGGGATTCTTGTAGATTCCATGGTCAACAACTTCAACTATTTTTCATACATGAAATGCATGAAATTTCAACATCTATCACCTATATAGTTTTTTATTTATGTTACTAATTTTTTTGAATATATTAAAGGAATTTCATCATTAAAAAAGTTCAATAGTTACATCAATCATATGTAAATATTTTGTGGAATTTTATGAAATCCACTATTAACAAAAAATTCTTTATTTATCAAATGTATTATTGAGTCCAATAAAATGGAATGTGTTCCCTAATTCATTGGTGTGTGTAAAATACTAAGGTGATCATCAATTTCATAAAAATATTTATATGATTATCTCTTCATTCTTGATCATCGTTTATCTCATGGAGAAGGTTCTAGCACCCATTTGATGATTATGAGTCCTTAATAAATGTTCATGAATCCAATGGCTAATGTAATACCCTTTGAGGAAGGAAGCATTTGTTTATTTAACTCATGATCATAATCAAACATGATCTATCCAACAAGAAGATGAATCTCACAAGACTAGAATTACAGGTATGCTATATGCATTTTAGCATGCTATGTTTTTTGTTTACTTTTTCATGTCTGATTCTTGGAGATGTATTCACCTATGTTTTGTTTTTTTATACTAGTTATGATCATATTATGATTTAATCCCATAAATGGTATCAAATCAAGGTTATTTAAGTATTAAACATGTTTAATTAATTTTTTTCAAGGAAAATATACCATTACCATGACATGGGGTTCCCCATGGTGTTGTCGTAGTGACCATCCAGACTGACATATACCTATAACTACATCATAGTGAATAGTGTAGTGGTTCTTCTTTGGAAAATTTATAAGGACCACAACGTGTGTCATGGAGAGGCTTCCCCATATTGTCAATCATGGTGAAACTTCATGAGATTTCACCACGACTCTTAAAACACCCACCAGTGTTGAACCATGATATGGTGGTAGGGAGTTTCACCCTACACCTCAGCGAGCTCTATGATGAGTTGGTTCTATCCAAAATGACCACCAACTTAAGAACCAAGGCATGGTTCAGGCTGTGGTGTTCCTTTAGTGGTTTTTTTTATTTTGATAAATTTGATTATGGTTTATAATTTTTTTATAAATTCTAAATGTTAATATTTATAAAATGATATTTTTCATGCCTATATTAAATTTGAAATATTTATATTTTTTATCATAATAAATAAAATATCCATTTATTTATTAAGAAAAATTAAATTATGAAATGAAATATATTGTTTATAAATAATTAGTGACATAATTTGAAAAATGAAACTTTTCAGGTCTAACATAAATTTGAAATTTTTATATATGTATCTCATGTTTTCGAAAATAAATAGAATTTTTATTTATTTTCTAATCAATTTAATATTCATGTTTAGATTTTTTAAGAAATATGAACATTGTGTGTATAAAATTTATGGAATAAAATTGATCCTAGGATATATATCCCCACATTACATACTAGGAATGACTCCATAAAATTTAATTTTCATCCACCATAACCTTAGTTTATAATAAAATTTATTAGTTTGAATTTAGTCATTGGGAATTATTTGTGAATATTTGGTTTTAGAATTATTATAAATTGGATTCTCTCTTGAGTAAATTCATCACAAGGAGCGAGACTTGGGGTAAAACTACCCACCGACCTAGAGAATTATTCATTGTTCTAGAAAGTTGAAGGGGTAAGCTATATGTTTCTCAAGGATTACTCATGGGGATATTTACAATCTTATATATTTATAAAACTTTACATGAAGAGTTCTTATACCTTATGTATATGATGAATTCAGACGTGTATGAATTTGTTTGGATTCTATTTTTGGATGAGTAACACAAACAATAGGTTGTGAAAATGGTTACATAATTATGTTGTGTTAAAACATTAATTTGGTGGATGGAATATGAAATTTTAAACCAAAATGTTAGAAGAATTCATATAAAAAGGAATAAAAAAATGAGAAGATAAATATTTTTTGTGATGTAATAGTTATGAAATTAATATGTATAATATTCATATTAAGTTAGTGAGACATTAAAAACCCTAAAATACTATGTGTGATATTCCTTCCAAATCACAACTTATAAAAATATTGATCATTCCAAAAGGTAGGTTCTACTAAATCAGGGTGCCTATGAATTATCTTGAATAAGTAAAACAAGAAATATGTGATACTATATCTTCCTTGGGTAGGTTATGCTAAAGTAAGGTGGCCCTATATTGTCTAGTTTAAGGATATTTTTGTTTTTTACATTAGGTTACACTTAATTAGGAAACACTATGAGTAAGGATACCAGAGGAATAAATTTGGGTAAATCCATGTGATGTACTTATAGTTAAATAATGGATTATATACTCAAATATTGAAGAATCACAACTTCTATGATTGAGATGATTCACTACTTAAATAATTAAGCAGTAAGAGGAATAAGAAAGTAGCCTCATCACTTAGAGAAATATGGATCATAGCTCACTAAATGGATATATGAGGTCATAATTTTAGTGGGTGAAATTTTATTAAATTACCTTGGTGAAAATATATAAAACATGATACCCACCCATTGAAATGTTCTTGATTAAAGTACCTTAGTAGTTTTTGATGCAATGATTATTGGTTTTCATTTGTTTTGAACATACTTGAAGAGGTATCTGAGGATGATGAATGTTTTTGAGATGATTCCTAGAGGTTCAAAATTTTTCTGTTGCAGTACTTTGATTTGTTTAATCTTTATTGATTTTTTATTGAGTTGTTCATGAAATCAGTTCAAATGGTCATGCATTCAATTGGATTCTACTTGAAGTTAGTTGAGTTAGTCATGTGGTTTGTTGAGTCCGTTCTCTGGTTAGTTCAAATGATAATGTGGTTGGTTGGATTCCTCATGAAACTAGTTGAGTTGGTCGTGTAGTCGATTGAATGGGATGCAATTGATAAATGGAAAAGTATTTGAGAGTAAGGCTCTGTATCTAAGTGTAAAGTTTTGAAACACTAAGAATAAAACTTGGAATATCATAAGACTTTATTCCTAGCAGAATTTCTAATTATAATACTTCCCTTTAAGTATTTGAATCCACTATATGAATTTTATGGAATGTATTACCTCTAGATGATATAGAAAAATAGAAAAGGAAAGAGTGCTAGAATTATAAATCTAAATATAAGTCTTTTGATTATGAGCATAAGACTTTGAAAAGATAGCCTTTATAAAAATAATACTTTTAATTCCTCAGTATAAGGCTTCAATACTTAGTGAATTTTATAAGTGAGTTTTTTTGGTGAAATTGAGAGTAAGGATTTGTCTGTAGGCATAAATCATTGAATCACTAAGAATAAACCTTTATAAAATTGTTAGACTTTATTCACAACATAATTCATAATCATAATACTTCACCATAAGTCTTTCATTCTACCATATGGATTTGATGGGATGCATTCCTTTGAGATGATGAAGAAAAATAATAGTGGTGAAATGAACTAAGATTTAGGATCCTTTAAAATACATAATATATTCTATAACTTGTGTTACATGCTACAACCAACATAAAAAAAATATTAAGAATAAATTATTAATAAAAATATAGTAAACACTAAGATAGTAAACCATGAATAGTTATTACCTTTAGAAAGAAAATAATTAATATGAGTTAATATTGAAAAGGTTATTTTCAATAAAACCTATTTCCTTTATATTATGTATTTTCTTTTAAAAATGTAAATTTACAAATTTTTGAATTTAAATTTGATAAATAAAAATTATTTTTTTAATTCCACACAATAAATTTAGAAGTTCTTGAAAATTTTCAATATATAAAATATATATTTCTAAAGTAAAATAAATCATTTAAAAATACTATATCAATTTATAAAACCCATGAATATCATTTAAGAAAATCATGTAATATTTTATGGAAACTATTTTTCGTTTTTTATTTACTTATAGTTATGCATGGGGAAATTAGGTTTCAGATTTATTTTAATGACACATAAATTTTAATTAAATAATTATAATCTTCTTAATATAATTATAATTAATAAAATTGATAAATTTTTCCAATAAATAAAATTTATTCTTAAAAATACACTTTTCTAAAAAATGGGTTTTTACGTGTTACATGCTCTAATGTTAAGATGAAATTTCATACAAATAAAAAGATAATTTGATAAAATGATTATTATATTTAATTTAATAATTTTAATATTATTTAATATGGATAATTTCATTTTTATTTATACAATTTAGATTATTATGATTAATGCTAATTGCCATGATAATAGTGAAACAATTATTTTAAAATTATTGTTTTGTTAATATCAAATAATTTCAATCGAATCCATTAAATTTAACTCATTTAAATAAATAATAAAATATTATTTATAAAAACATAAATAAATATATTAACAATAATTTTATTTTTAATCAATACTAAATAATATTAAGAATCCATAATGGTCAACATGTCATTTTTTTACTAAAATATATTTTATACAGATTATCATTTTTAATTTAAAAGTCAATTTTATAATTTTTAGAATTTGAATTAGATTAAAAATATGTTATATTTAGTTCCATAACACCCAAAATTTGTTATATGGGTTATTATAAAGTCTTAATTAAAAATACCTTATTTATTAAAAACTAGTTACCCAACTTAAAAGTAAAAAAGGAAAATGTAAAAAAATTATGTTAAAGACATTATAAAACGTTTAAAACATGTGTGGAAAGCCTTGGGTGATTATTTATCTACCAAAATACACCCGAAAATACATTATTTTTGAAAATTTGGAGCCATTTACCTCTCCATATAACTCTATCCCACTAACATAATCCCCTGGTAACTCATAGTTATCATAATCCCTTCAATTTCAATGAGACTTCCAAGGTAAGATCAAGTCTCAAATGTAAGTATTATCACATTAGTATGTTTTTATTATTAATATTACTCTTCCAAATATATTTTCACCATAATAATATGATTACTTAAGTATAATTATTATGCTTATATGTCATTATATTAACGGTGCAACCATTATATTTTCATTTCCATCTACTTATAAAAACCATGGAATGCCAATCGTGTGTTTGGTGGACTACCGCCACCCCGAAGAATCATTTTTTCATTTTTATTATAGTTTATAATTATTTATCCAAACATATTAAAATATGGTTAAAAATAATAGAAAAATAAAAATAATATCATTACACATACTTTATAATTATTTTATTTCAAAATAAAAACCTCCTTAACTATACTCACAATTCGAGTTAAATCATGTTCAAGTTTGAGTTTGTTTAACCACCTACATGAACAATGATATAAAAATATATTTTGGTTGAATATGGGAACATGAAAACTAATATTATTATAATAATATAATAAAATAATAATTGGTAAATGATTATGGAAATATTATATCATGTATTTAACTTATTATTAAATTATTTTTTTGTTTGCTAAAATTCACTGAAATAATCCAACACCGATTCCATTCTCATGCAGTGTAACTAAAACAATTGTGAAATGATATATAAGTTTTATAAACCAATATAATATATATTAAAGTATATTAAATGATATATTAATGATGAAATTGGTTTCAAATTATGGGTAATGTCATAAATATTATTAAATGTGAAAAAATGGTTAATGTTATTAGCACCCGTTGGTTGAAATAAGCTATAAAAAACTAATATAGACATAATAAATAATTATAAATGATGAATATAAGAGGTAGAATATATGAATAATTTTAATAAATATATTATTAAGGTATAAATTTTTGTTTTATAGTAAGTTATAGTCTCATAAACTAAGCAAAAAAACATGGTAAGTGTTTTCGTCTCAAACTCCTATCTTTGAGACATGTTTATGTTGCACACCATGTTTTCATTTAAATAGTGTAAATACCACCCATTTTTAGTATTTTTATCATTATTATATTATTTTTATAATATTAAATTTTCTATTTAAATTTATACCACTCATGGTTTTTTGATTCATAAGTTATGAAGGTTATAAGGGGTTTTCCATGTCAATTCCTCTTCTTTGCGACATGTTTTAATGCTATACAAAAATTTATTATTTATATGGTGTATATACTATAAAATAATGTATTTTGGAATAATCCATGATTTAGTTCATGGTATTTACATACTAATTTTAATTTTAATATTACAATGAATTTTTATTAAAAATGTCTAAATCTGTAATGGTTTCTTTGTCTCAAATTTAAATCCCTTGAGACATGTTTAACCTATACACCATGTTTCTGTTTCAATGGTATAAATACCACAAAATTTTTATTTTTTATCATTATTATCTCATATTTCATGATTTTCAATTTTATTTTTAATGTTATACCTCTCATGGTTCTTTGATTCAAAATTTACAAAAGATGTAAGGGATTTTCATGGATAAATTTTTTTCCTTGATGTAATAATCACTCTTCTTTGACTATAATATTTTAGGATTGATATATTTTAACATATAATGATGTTATTTTTTATTTAAACCTTATTTTATGTGGAAATAATGATTCACATAAAATTATTCCTCCTTGAATATTTTATTGTTTTGTTAAAATGCATTTTTGTTAAGAATATTTCCCATTTCTTTTAATGGAGTTTTCTTTCATGTACAAGTTTTTACTTCCCACCAATTTTATCATTTATCTAGTGGAAAATAAAATTGTTTTTATCTAAAATGATCCTTTTATTCCCCTTTATTCATTTTAAAACAATATTTTTAACATCATTTTAATGATGTGGGTTTTCAAATAAAGGTTATTTTAAAATGTTCAAAAGTTTTTTCTATACTTTAAAAATATATATGTTTTATCATCCAATCCAAATTTTATTTTGATAACATTCATGTATTTTTTAAGTTTTCATTATTCAATTTTTTTAGAGTTATTTTTTTAAATTATTTCTACATCTCCTTTTTTTAAAACTTTATGACATTCTCAAGTCACCATTATTAAATATTCTATTAAAATTAAAAGTTTTTAAAGTATTTTCACTTCTCATTACTGATAACCTTTATTTATTTTCAATTATAATTTATTTTAAAATATTTATAATGTGGTTTAAAAAAAATTATATTATTTACTTTCTCAAAAATTTATTCTTAAGAGTAATTTACAATTTACCTTTTATGAAACTATTTAAAAGGCTTTGTGAGAACTTTTGTATTTAAATTATATTTAACCTACAAGGTTTATATTTCATGAAGTGATTTTTTATTCACAATTTATAAGTTATTATTATTTTATTTGATTTTTAGAATTATATTTTTAATATTATATGATTTATTAATTTTATGTTATGTGATGTTTTTGAATGTTTTAAGAAACCCATTATTTTATACATGGGTTCTTTATAAGGTGATGAATGCTTGATTTTAAAGTGGCACACACATATATGTATTATAATATTAGTGAGACCTATATCTCCATATAATTCATTGGGTAAATTACTACATATCAGAAAATATAAATGTTATGTGAACAGGTTATTGAGTATCTTGGTTCATTAATGGTTAGTGTGATGGTGTTAAGCTCTACTCAAAATTTTACACGTGACATGTTATTGAGTGGATATGTTCAAAAAGGTTGAGTGTTATAACTTTAATATATACTCACAATTTTATGGGAGATTAATTTGGTGACTATCTAGGTTCACAAAGGGTAAGTTTGATGGAATTAAGCCATACTCATAATTTTATGTGTGAATAATATGTTCACAAAGGGTGTGTGTGATGTTGTTTAAATATAATTAAAATTTTATGTGTGAACTAATTGGTGGGTAGCTAGTTTCAAAATAATAATAAATCCTATATTAATGATTGTGTTTATTTTTCAAAATTTTTACCATGTTATACCAAGTTTTCTTTAATACATAATATTTTTAAAGTATTCGACACTATTATGTATCACTCTCATATTTTTGTTTATTATTCTGTATTTTGAGCCCAAATGGAATGAAGGCCTTTTTTTATTGATTTTTGATAACCACCCTTTCAAGGGAGGAGAGGGAACCCTTACAAGGCCTATAGGCTTAGAGATTAAAAGGCCTGTAGGCTTAGGAGATTACATGAACCAAAGGTCTTAGGGAATTCAACCATACTATCTACAAGGAACTACCCCTCCCCAGCATCTACATCATGATAGTAGATCTCCACCTTCGCATGGCAGTCTGGCTAGGCTTTCCATGAAAGCATAGGCTGGTCCCAATGGCATAGCCGTACCCTCTCATTCTGAAAATCCATTTGGCTCTACTCTGGTGAGTGCACCTGCTCTAAATCCTCTTCTAGGACTGCTCCTTTTTTGTAGAGTTTGTCTGGGAAACTGCATGTGGTACAAAGGCCTTGAGGTGGCCTAAAGGCCTTAAAGGTGTCTCGAAATCCCTACTGACCTAAAGTACTGGGTGGCCCGAAATACTTAAGGACTCCAAGCCCAAACCGATGGCCCAAGGTGAATAGTTCCAGCTACTACAGTACCTAACAATACCTGCTACAGTAACTGATACAGTATCCGCACAGTGTACAGTCTACTACAGTACCTTTACAATGTACAGTCTGTTACAGTACCCACACAGTGTACAATCTACTACAGTATTGCTACAATGTTTTCTATAGTTCCTGCTACAGTCTGCTACAGTACCCCCGGAAATATGCCTCTACCTAGTTTTGAACCTGGGTCTCATGGATGCACCTAAGGATACCTATCCTTAATGTTCTAGTTATGATCTTATGTTACACTAAAATGTTTTATGATTATCATATATGGTATTATGATATCTTATTTAGATATTGAAGTCTTTGCCACGTTCTACTTCATGTTTATGATCTAACACTTTATGATATGTTTTTACCTTACCAAGCATATGATCCTACCCCTTTCTTATGCCTCCATTCCCTAGGATATGAAGATGATTATATCATGTGAGATATGTAGTAAAGGGTATAGAAGAGCATGACTATAGATAAATTTTCACAATTGTATTAAATTAGGATGTTTATATAGCTAATCACTAAGACACCAAACCTTCGACTATTTTTGAGTTGTATCATTTAAATCATGAGGTAGTTATATTAACTATGTCATGTTTATCCAAGGTTTCTTCTAGAGGAAAGATCATAAGACTTCCAAATCTGAATGTAAGTCTTCTTCCTGTAATAATAATAATATAAACAACAAAACTAACCAAATGTATTACTTTAAAGTCCCCAATGTAAGGCTTTAATATTTAGAAAATTTTACAAGTGACTTTTCTAGGTGAAATTGATAGTTTCAAAACCTTGTGTTTTCTGATGAAACAAAACCTAATGATGCTAATGCCAATAATCAAGGAGAAAAATTACATCTGAAGTGTAATCCAATACTTTTCATGTGAGATTTTGAATATGGAGGTTATTTATTATATCTATTTTTTATTTCAAGCTGATTTATTTGAAAATATGTTAGTGTGACTTAAAGGTGAAGATGCTCATGAATAATATCTTGATGTTAGATATATAATGTCATTGTGATGATACTGTACTATTCCTTATATCAAATAATCACTGGAATTATATTATGAATTGATTCTTTCTGAGAATGAATGTTTAAGATACCGAGTTATTTTGGTGTTATGTTGAGATATAGTCCCTATTATATCATGAAATATAAAAGAATATAAAGTTTAAGTTTATTTTAGTAAGTATGAAGACATTGGTATTTTTGGAATTCAAAAAATCACTATTTGTGAATTATTATTTATATTGAGTGTGGGTAGAGAAGTTTTTAGAAATGGTTTTTATTCATATGATGATAAATAAGAAGGGTAGAAGTGGAATTATTCTATATACATACAATTATTAAAATTTAAGAATATTTAGAAGATCATGGTATATTTTTGTGAGCCTAACTAAATAAAGAAATAATGGAGATAATGTTACATAATTTTATTGAGATGATTCAATAATTATAATATGGAAAATATTTTGCTGGAATTAAATTAATTCCATTAATTTTTAGTATCTCTAATATTGAGTTTTTTGAAGAAATAAAAATATAGATTTCTATGTATTAAATAAAAATAATAAAAGAATAGAGGAAAACTGTGAGAAAAGAGAGGATTTGATACTGATGCTCTATGATCATTATCTTCATCTGATAGAGCACTATAATTTAGTGTGTTTTTTTAGATTGAGAAGTAGTTCTACATTAGATATTTAATTAAGGGGTCATCAAGGGAGATATACTTCTTTTGTTTCTAAAGAAAACTATATTTCAAGAAGATCTATCTTATATCAGTAACATTTTTTATACGAAGGTATTTTGAAACTGTTATGTCTAGAGAGACTCTGGATAGACATAGTGAAACTCTATTTCATCAATATATTCTTATAATAAGTTGTTCTTATAGTTAATAATCCATGGTTTGGGTGAGTAACTAACCATGATAAGGAGTAAGTTACTCACAATGTAGAAAAACCTTGTAAAAATCCTCAGGTTCAGTAACTCTTTATTTTATGCATACATGAGTGAGGTTGAGACTCTTTACTTGAGTGTATCAAATATTAACAAGTTTTGGGGGTTGATTTAATTAAGATGAAATTATAAGAACTAGTCTCCACTAATTTACCCCCTTCTCAGTGGAGTGATCCAATCATTGGTACTTCAATTGGTATCATAGGGAAGGACCCTCTGTTTGATTCATTCAAGTAGTTTGAATGTATAATATGAATTAAGAGAACATCAGTGGGTGTGGAAATATTTTATGTTTAAAATTATCATAGTTATAGGAATAAAATATTTCCAATTCTTTTGTCCCTTGGATTGGATGTTAGAAATGTTACTATCTTTGGGTTTTTACCCATAGAAGGAAATGATTCAATGAATCTGGAAGATAAAATAAACTTTGAGAATGATAGGAAAACATAAAATGATATTCACATGTACTTTTTTATAAAACATCTATACATAATTGATGAGAATTAAATTATCTACAGAAATCTAAGATAAAAATTAAGGTATCTATAAATAAAATGTAAAATTTAAGGAGGGTAAATTAAAAATTTAGAGAATAAAGTTTATAGATATCAAGATGGATAAGGAAGAGAAAATTGATGACTATTTGACATGGATAAATAAAGTTATTAATATCTTATGGTTTAGTGAAAAAATTTAAGACTCTATGATTGTTAAGAATCTCATGAGGAACTTTTTTAGATAAGTTTTATCATAAGATATCAGATCTAGAAGGTAGATATGATTTTTACTTAGATGAATTTATTAATATTATCACAACTTATGAAATGAGAAAAATTACAGCCTTTATAAGAAAGTTAAAAGATGAAATATATTTTGAGGCCATGAGAAAGTTTAAAATTAAATAACCTTTCGGCAATGTTGATTCAAGTATCCTTGAATATCAAAATAATAAAGAACACTATCAGAGGTTTATTTCTATTACTTCAAAGAGTTTCAATAAGGTAAATAAAAACTATAAAATCAAGTATCCTATAAGTTTCTATAATTGTAATGAAATTGAGAACTTTTCCATTAGTTGTACCAAGAAGAAGGAACTAGATTTTGAATATGAAGATGATAAAAAACATAAAAAATAAGTAGTGTAAGAGTTCAAAATAATCAACTAAATCTATAAGGATTAAGAAGAAATTGATCTGATGAAATAGAAGAAATTTTATGATCAAATAAAATAGTTATTTCTACTCATCTAGTAATTCATATTAATGTGAGTATAGTTATAAATTTACCAATTTCATGTCTCATTTTGAATTTTTTCAACTCTTCAAACAGTGAAGAAGATGATTTAAAACCAACTGAGTCATAATACATGTTAAAGGATGAATGTGAAGCAGGTCTTGAGTAGAATACCATGATCAAGAAATAAAAAGTGGTGGTAGATAAAAAAATGATCATTGAAGAAAATAATGAGTTTGAAAATAAATAAGAAACTATTTTTGATGAGATTAAAAAATATAGGTTAAAATCTATTGAACATGAAAAATGATTAAAGATCTTGAAGAAAAGTTTTTTTTAAAATAATAAGAACAATATACAATATATAATAAGTTTATTGAAGTTGAAAATGAGTAGAATAAGTTGATATAGGATTTCAAAAATTCTATTGAAGTTATAATGAATCCTATAAACCATTTTAGAGGACTTATGTAAAATATCATGGCAAATCTATACCTAAAAAATATATTAATTATATTTTTATAAAAAATTTTGGTTCTAATTCAAAATCTATCCAAGATTATTTCAAAAAAATAGGGGAAACAATATCTCATTTTAAAAGTAAAAAATAGGAACTTTGGAATATTTTCATCACAAAAAAAGTAAATATAATCTAAAAGTGTATAGTAAAAAAATTATAGAAAATGATATATGTAAAATTTTTATAAAGCAAGGTGATTAAATTTTGAAGGATACTTTTGTTTTTGTTTTGGAGTATTTAGGAATATATCCTACATATTCTTGTACAACACATCATTACTTGGGATGAGGCATGAAGTTAGGGGAAGCCATTTAAAAGAGAGAAAACCTAATGTTCAGAGAAGGAAAGATATAAAGTCAAATATTTCAGGCATGTAGACTCATAAAATATTAAAATTTCTTAAGGACTTTTGTTAATGGAGTGATAAATAGGGGCACTATAAGAAAATTTATGAAAATATTACCTAGATAGACTAATTATTCTAATAAAGGAAAGTCAATTCATAAACCAAAGGGAGAGATAAAAAGTCTCATTGAGTTTTCTTTGAAGGCATGTAGAAAAAAGCATGGGTTCTTTATAGTGTATGATCCTTCCAAATGACTTGTGATAGAAGGATTTTGAATAATATAGAAAATTATAAATGTGGAGTAGTTACTTTTAGTAATGATTTCTCTTTAAAATAAAGGGTATTGGTTCGGTTGATATTAAACCTAGAAACTTGAAATCAAATAATGTTTTATATATTGAAGGGTTGAAGAATAAACTCTTAAGTGTTAGTAAATTATTTGATCATGTCCATGAGGTTAATTTTAATAAAGATACTTTTTTCATTAAAGGATTGAAGGATAATTTCTCAAATAAAAATAATTAATGGAAATATATTTTTGATAGGTGATCATGTCGATTCCTGTAACATGAGTAAAAAAGATGAAATTTTATTGTGGAATAGAATGATTGGTCATTTGGGCCAAAGGAGTTTAAGTAAAACTATAAACCATGATGTTGTGAGTGATATTACCAAGCATAATATAGAATAAGATGATGTGTGTACAACATTCCAAAAGGGAAATTTGACTCAAAAAAACTATATAAAGGTAGATATTTTCTCTACTAGGCCACTGAAGTTTATACACACTAAATTATGTAGTTATATGATACAAAGATTAATAATAGGTGATTTATATTTTATAACATTCATATATTATTTCACCCAAATTATTAATGTAATGTTTCTTATGAAGAAATCAGATGTAGTTGATATGGTCAAAAGTTTTAGAAGAGAGGTTGGAAAAGAGTTGCGACTTCACATAAATAAATTGAGAACTTATCATATGAAAGAGATTAAAGCTGATTATTTTTAAATAAAATTTTATAAAAATCAAATAAAAAATCAATTTGGAACACTTTATAATCTTAAAAAAATGGGACTATATAGATAAAAAATAGGAGTTTTGCGGAGATGGGTGGGAAAATTCTTTCTGAAAATAAAATTTCATAGTATTTTTGGAGAGAGTTTGTATGTACTACCATAAAAATATAAAAAAATGTATATTTATAACCAATAAACATTTAAATACTTATTAAATTTTCTAAAAAAATAAATCAACAATCAAGTACTTTAAAGTGTTTGGAAGTCCACTCTTTATAAAGATCAAAGGTAATAAGTTGGGAAAGTTTGAAGAGAAAACTGATGAAGGTATCACTATGAGGAAATTATATGATGGAAGTGGGTATAGGTACTAGAATTTTTTTTAAAAAAAATATATGGAATATTCACATGAAAAAATTATTTAAAACAAAAGAAAATCATATCAATTTGATCATTAATAATTATATATTTCAAATAAAAATACAAGCAGATTATAGAACAGTGATGTGAATCTATTTCATTCATGTTTTACCACATATTTTCTAAGGAATTATAAATATTTTGATGTATAATTTATCCTTAATTTTTAATAACTAAAATTAAATTATTTAAATTTTAAAATATAATTCTTACCATTTTTTTAATTAGAATGATTATTTTTGTTGTGAAATTATTCAAATGTTCTTTTTATAATATCAAAAAAAAAGAATAAAATAATGTGATTATTTTTGATGAATTCAATTGGAATATTATTTTTGATAAATTGGAATAGTTTTTTTGGAAATAATCACTTCAGATTCAATGTTTAAAAATTTAATATTAATTTATGGAATATATTTTTATTTATAGTATAGAATTTCATAGATCTTATTTATTTTGAAATTAAATCTTCATTATGAATGTATTTTTAATTCTATTTTATTGAAATATATATGAAACATCACCTATATAATCAAAAAATTACAAGTACATCATGTATCCCTTTTCAATATAATTTAATTTTAAAGTGAAGTGGCGACTGTATAGGTGAACTCCCAAGTGAATGTAAAGTAATATATCCAAATTTCTTGTAGTTCCACCATGTAACAAAATCCCTCTATCCAAATCACATATCCAAATTTAAAGTAGTTCCACCATAGAATCAAATTCCACTATCCAAATTATATATGCAATTTTCAATGGGAAATTACTCAATTATTTGAATTTTTATTCAATTAAAAAAAATTTCTATGAAAAAAATATAATCCAAAATATCAAGGAAGCTCGAGCCTAAGATTTGGTTTTATTTCCATATGAAATTTGATCATAAATGTATAATCCATTAAAATATTGAAGACCATAAAAATTTTTCATACCAAAACTAAATCCCTCCTTAGGATAAAATTAGGATGTTGCCTATTGAAAACCAGTTAATCTATGGTTGAAATGATGAACATGGTATTCTCGAATTTTCAATGAAGATACCATTCTTGATTGAATGCTGATGGAAGAAAGATATTGTGAGTAACCAAAATAGATCCTAGGAATGGGATTTATGATCTAATTTTGATGAAAAAAAATTATATTTGTACTCATAGGAATTATGTTTCAATGATGATCTAAGTTAGAGGTAGCATGAGTGAAGATGGAACATGATGATTTCAAAACAAGAAGAATTTGTATTAGGTTGATCAAATCTTGGAAACTATGAATGTGGTTGGGTTATATTCTAAAATTTATATTGAATTTGATCCAATAATGATGGAATCAGTTAGATGTTATCGATTCTCAGAATTTGAAGATCTAATTGAATTCATGTTGCAGAAGAGTAAGAGTTTTGGTCACTGATTATTGTTTTTTATAAGATCAAAATCATCAAGATGATGAGGTTTTTTATTTATATAATGATATCTATGTATAGATGTAAATTATTTCACACCAACTAATTGAATTTTTGTCTCAATTGAGAGGTAATTCTAATTATAGGGTTTGGTGTTCATGTAGATGCTGATCTTGTCCATAGATGATATGGATGCGGTTTGTTCAAACCTATTCTTGGTGATGTGTCTCTCTAATTTGGTGAATTATTAAAGATAAAAATGGGATATTGAGTTACCCTAATCTATATATACTAGGATGCCTAGAGGTGAACCTTGGGTGCTTAATGAAATGCTCATCTGAAATGAATATCATTAGCTCTACCATGATCATTGTTGCAATCTTACCTCCTGCTGGGTTGAGTGTTAGTCTGAGTTGAGGGATCAAAGATAATTTATGTTTTTTTAGATATCTTTTAGAATAATTCAAAATTATGGGTGATGATTATGCTTACATATGGATTTTCTACTGGGTAATTTAATGAAAACAGTTTAATCTTTTCAAGTGTAAAAATTAATCATGGAATTTTTCTTAATTGAACTTGTAGTGATAGAATGAGAATTATTTACTTCTCCATTCAGTTGTGATGAAGTAAGAAAATAGAAATCAAAATAAATATTGTAGAGAATTATTTAAAATAAAAATAATAACTTATAATGATGAGGATTATTAGGATGGGGGAGAAAAATAAAAGTGGAAGAACCAATGGGAGCTCAATATGAAGGAGAAGTCTACTTTAATAGGGAATATTTATATTTCCCTCACTTCTTATTTGTTCTGTTACTTAATAATTATAATATATTTATTGAAAATAAGTATATTATTTTTCTCGATCATGTGTATCTAAAAATTTCCTTAGGGATAAATATTGAAATGGACTAATTTTCTTTATGTTCTTTCCCTGTGTTCGATACAATGCCTGCTTATCCCTCTCTTCCATTCTCACAAAAAATTATTTTTTCGTTTATCATCAATTATGCATTGAATCTTGATATTAATGATAAAAATATTGTCTAGTGAGATAACGGTTCATTATTTAATTATAAATATAAAGATTAAGTTTATTAAGTTTTGAGCAAGTAGCCGTGTGAGTTTTTTTCTAACTTTAAATTTTTATTCATTCTTGAGTATTTATTTTACATTGTTTAAAGAACTGACATGAGAAAAACAATGAAAATTGAAACTGTAACATTTAAATAGAATTAATTTAATTAGAAAATGTTGATATGTATTCTTCTCCCATAATTAATAAACATATCACATTGGATTTTTGTTTCATCAAATACAATTATTGTAAGGAAAAATCATTTTCTCAGTTTAGATCAATATGGACTCCCCATTTCTCTATCCATTTTCTTTCCTTCTCTTAATTAGTTATTTTTTATCTATTTCTTTTAGTTAATTTTATTTTAACATTATCATATTCACCTTTTTCATACACCAACATCACTAACATCCCATTTCATCCACAATTTTATATTACTTTTTATTGGATACAAAAAATTCCTTCCTTTGGGTTCATTCTTGCTCACCAAAGTACTAGTTGTGAGTGGGTTTATAAATAAATAAATTTTCATGATTCAAATACTTTATGTCAATTTTTTGTCACTATTTATGTGGAAGGTGACTTGTGTAGAAGCTAAAAAAAAGTGTTAAAACAAATAAATCTAAAAAATGGTGATCATTGAGACTGTAATTGAATATACTATTTTACCTGATCCTAGGATTAAAAATTTATAAAGGCATAGAATTATAGGATATCAAATTTAAATAATTTATGGAACCCCATTTTACATTTGGATTTCTCAATGAGATATGAACTATTAACTCAAGAAATCATATTTTTCTTTATTTCCATCATTTTCTAGGTTACCTAATGGGGATACCCTACCATTCATTAGACACATTTATAATATTATCCAACAAATTACTCTTAGGGAATTGAGATAATATGTAATCAAATTGAGAATTTTTATATACTACTGAAAGAACACAAATAAGAATTGGTTCAATCAATTTGAGAATAACACAATTGACACATGAGATCAACTTTATAAATCTTTTGTTATATGACTCTTTCCTATGTGTTTAACTGGAGAGTTAAGGAGTAAAATCACCAGATATATTTGATATGAAAATGACCCATTCAATGAGGCATGGTATTCATTTCATGATTTTATTAGAAAATACCCCCATCATCAAATTAATTCTAATTTTTTTATGGAAACCTTATATGATGGTATTCTACCCTATTATCAAGATTTATTTGATCAAATGGACGGTGGAAATTACATAGACAAAAATATTTAATAATTGAAAGAAATTTATATTATGCATTCTCAAAATTAAAAAAAAATATTGGAGAAGAAATATTAATAGAATTAAAAACAAAACTAGTTAAAGTTAATAATTGATATTTCAAATTACTAAACATCAAAAAGAGGTTCAAACTTTAATAAATAAAAGTGTCAAATAAGTTAATTCTTAAAAACAAGAGAGGTATTCAAATGACTTTTTTGAGTTTTTTGGGTTAGGAGGAAATTTGATAGAATGATTTACTAATAAAGTTATGTTTTTTAAACCCATATAAAGTTCTTGTTTCATTGATTTTGATTCTATTAAACAAGTTAATATTGATCCTTCATCAAAAAATCGTGATTTCAGGCTCAATAATTTCACAAATATGTCTAAGAGATACCAAGTGTTAATGAAATAAACTACTACCCTTGGATTCTCCAATAAACCTAAAACAAATTGTAAGGATGGTATTCTAATTCCCTTGGGAATTTAGATAGGATTATGAAACACATAATAAAACAAATTAACTCACAAAAGAATGATCCAAACATACAAATGGTTTAAAAATATTCTAAAATTCTTAATCTGGAAACTCAATTGAGCCAATTGGTTAGTGACTTGATAGATAAAAACAATGAAAATATTTTAAACACATATGAGATGAAAATTTGGGATAATATAAAGGGTGTTAATACTATATGTGGGATTAAAACACAAGAATATTTTAAGGAACAACCTATGAAAGTTGAACAATAACTTTTAGTTGATTCTAAAATTAAAAATATAGAAAACAATAAATCTAGAATTGTGGAAAACATGGCCCATTATGAAAAAATGATAAATATACACTTGAAAAATTAAATTAATGAAATAAAATGAAGTATAAATTATTCAAATAAGGTAAAAAATGATGGGTTTTAGGATAAGGTTTGTAATCAACCTATTTTGAAACATTATTTACCTCCCATTTTCTTCCCTCAAAGGTTCAAAATAAAGGGTGATGAACCTGAGTTCTTGATGTTTCTTTATATGGTTATGAATTTTAACATAAGAATGAATTTTTTAAAGCCTTAAATAGAATCCTTTCTTTTGTTAAATTTCTTAACAGATTTATTTCTAACAAAATGGATTTTTAAGAGTTTTCCACCATAGGTTTAAATAAATAGTGTAGTTCTATTATTCAAAATAAGTTACATAAAAAATTAAAAGACCTTGTAAGCTTTAAAATACAATATATAATAGGATAAAGTGAAGAGATTAATTTATTGTGTTATCTTGGTTCTAGTATTAATTTTACACATTTATCTCTATTTAAACATTTGGGTCTAGGTAATTTGGAACCAATATCAGTTTCTCTTCAGTTGGCCGATTGGTCAATTAGTTATCCCATGGGAAGGGAGGATGAATTATTATTAAATTTAGGGAAAATTACATTTTCCACTTATTTATTAGTTCTTGAGATTGAGTGTGAAAATAGGGTTCTAATTATTTTGGGCATACCATTCCTAGCTACTATTGGTTCTCTAATTGATGTATTAAAGGGAAAAATTACTTTTTAAGCTGGTGAAGATAAAGAATAATTCCATGTTTTTAATAAATACTAATAAGTGGTGAGTTAAAAACTAATATATGTGATCAAATATTTTTTTGGAGTAGATATTAGGAAGAATAACCATGGAATTTTTGATGAAATAACTGAAACATCAGTTGAAGAACATTTTCAAGTTAATAATATTGAAAAACTAAATCTAACAGAGAACATGAAAGAATATGGATGATTGAGAGTTTAATTAGAAAAATAATTGATAATAATTATGAAGTTCCTAAAGTGTAAAAAAATTTATTACTTAGAAATAACTTCTTAGGTTGCTACCAACACAATCAAACTTCAATTGATGAGGAAACCCCTCCTTCACAACCGCCTACCTTTGTAAGGGCTAATTTTATGGAAAAAAACATGGATTCAAATTTATGAATATTTTGATTTTTTTGATCCTGTTTTTGATAGTTTTTTTCTATAATTGAGTATATTAAGGTCTTAGAAACTAGAGATAATTATGGTTAAAAACTTATGAAAAACTCAAGACTTGTCAATATGCATAGCTATGTTTCCTTGAGTATTTATCACATGATATGTTTGAAGCTGTGTATTAGATTAACCCACCTATTGATGAAAAATAAAATTCATTTGAGTCCCATTTAGACTCTAAAAAATATATTATTTGTGAAAAATTTTAAACCTTTAAGTAAGAGGCTTTTGAAGTGTTTGATTTTCAGGTTGTTTTGGGGTTAATTAAAATATATTTTGAGAAGTTTTCTTATTATTATACCATTTTACCGAGTGTTTTAAACCCTTTAAGTGTGGGGTTAGATATGAGAGTTCTTATAGTATTTTAAGGTATTTTTATAGGTTTTTTATTCATATTTTGGCTGATTTTTGTTATGATTTTGGAGTTAAAACTATTGTGGAGAATAATATTTGTCTGGATACTTTGAAAAATTTCAAGAGGTTTTTTCTTACTCTTTGGTTTATTAAACATTTAAAAAATCTTGTTAATGATGGAATTGAAAATGATGACACTCCACCAATTTAGGAAATGATTCTTCCCAGTGATTATGGGTATGTATTTTAGAGAGAGAGTCTATATGGGGACTTAAAATCTAGTATTGTATATGAGGCAACCCATTATTATTTTTTCAATAAATAAATATATTTTCAAATTTTTTTGTTTAATAAATCACTAAAGTCTCTCTCTTTGTTATTTATAGACTCCTTTATTATTCCTGCACCCCAATTTCCATCGGTTTTTTATCCATCAGTGGATTGAATTTCATTACACATACACGCCTAAAGTATTGGTTTCAAATTTTAGTTTTTATGTTTAAATTCTGGGCTAATTAATTATTTTGATTTAGGAACTTAATTGAGAGAAAAAAATTGGAGCTACACATGTTTTAAATGGATATTTATTTTGAATTTATACAAGGGAAACCTAAATGAACCTTTTTGGGATGTTAATTTTAATTATTTCATTTTATTTTTAGATTTTACTACTGGTTTTAACTGTTTTATACTTTCCTAATAAATTCACTTGAGTTTGAGTGATTTTTTGGTTAAAATATTAAGGCTACATGAAATTAAGTGTGGGGGGAAACTAAAACATTACAGTTCTGATTTTTTACTGAATCCTTTCTTTTACTTATTAAGTGTTTTTCTTGCCTTCCTTTTCTTTATTAAAAATTAAATTGAACTATGATTTATAATCTTTATTTTTACCATGTTTAACATGCTATTTTACATAATATTAATTAAAATATTTTTTAATTTTAAATGAAAAAAATTAATGTTCCTTTAGAAATATATTTTTAAAAATCAATAATATTATGGAAACACTTTATTTTGAACATTATTTTCACCCCATGAACTTTATTTTTCACCACTAAATTGAAAATATAACAAAAATTACACTTTCAAAATTTTCCCACATTTAGTTAAACATTGGTAAAAATGTTGGGTTTTAAGTGTGTGTGTGTGGGGGGGGGGGTGAGGGGGTGTTATTAATTGAGTAAAACCTAAATTTATTGAGAACCCATACAAAAACCCTATAATTTTTTAAAATTTTCCTATTTTCAAGAACCACCTAAGCCATTTTTTGTATATTTTTTTGTCAAATTTGAAGGTTCTGATTCCACTTTTGAAGTGGTTCAACCTTATTACCTTATTGATATAATTGGATAAATCATTTTTCTTTCTTTAAAAACCTCTCACTCTAAAATTTCCCCTCCTAGGTCATTAATAAAGGAAGATAGATAATGGCCCTCGAGTTCCACCTCTAGTGGGATTCAGGTTGGTGACTTGCACTGAAGGTGTAAAAATATCACAAATACGAGGCATTACCCTTTATAATAATAGGATATAGAGATTGAAAAATCAACCAAAATAAAATCCATGACATAATGTTGAAATGAATCCAAAATCATCCCATAATGCATGTATAAGTAAAAAAGATACTGATAAAAGCCCCCAAATAAATATACAAAAGAAAATCTAAGGCAACAACACATTGAAAAACTATAAATCCCAAGATAGAAATGTCCAACATGGTCTATAAAGTCCTCCTAGAAACATGAAAATAGTTTGTATATATGTAGGGTGATTATACAAGTATAATGACTAGGATACCAAAAGTCTCTCATGCACATGTGAAAATGAGAATACTAATACACCCACGAGCTAACAACAAACATCAACTAAGAAGTAAAATTAACCAATCCCATCCTCACCATGGTATTCTCACCAAATCACACATTTAACAATATTTACATAATAATAATAATATCAATAAGGGTACCCCGCATCACTTTCCCACTAAGTTTATACTCTCCCACCCCAACATTGTACATCTTGTCTCTCCCATATCTTCCATACATCACATCACATATCATATTTCCTAAAGACACCTAAGACATCACATCATATCAAATATCCCTTGAAGACACTTGAGACATCACATCACATCAAATATCTCCCAAAGACACTTTGTCCATTAAATCGATTCACATCTCACCTGCATAAACCTGGTCCATAAAATCACAAATATAACCGTAATGGCAGGGTATCATGAACATAAAGGACATAAACATCATTCCCTCATACCACCATGCATGAACCAAACTATAAACCATCTCATCATCTCATCAAATAACTACCACTATTTTACCTTTTTTACTTCTAGTTATTACAGACCTTTCACATCTAACTCACATGAAAGAGAGATTAGATAAGAGTGGGTAACTGACCATCCACACTCACCACCAAGATATTTTAGAAAACACCCCCATAAAATTTGGTTGTTGGAATAGAGTGTTCGACATGGGTGGGGTGTGTATAGAAATAAAAATGAACATACAATGTATATATATATATATATATATATATAAATCCAAACACAAGCTTGACCTATGGGTTCATTACAAAAGAACCAACCATCTCACAATATGACCACTAAACCTCACAACATATGATACTTTTTCTACTACCTCTAAATGAAAAAACACCACACAAAAATCCACAATACACATGCCACATTTCACCTCTTTTCTTTCAATTTTAAAAAATTTCTAGATTTCCCATCAGTAACTCATTTCATTAATTATGCTCATTCAATTTACGTTTAACAAAAACCAAATTCATCCATGCATCCCATTTTAATTCAATTTTCAATATTAATTTCAACCTATGACATGTCAATTCATCATTTACAGTTAATTCTATTACTACCCAGGTGACTAGTAAAACACAACAAAACACAAAAAACCATCTCCCTTTCCCATGAAAATAAAACCCACATCACCACCATTTAAAATTACCACTGATTCTCATCACAACCACCATATACCAAACACATCTCATCACATCCACAACATACCAACCACATCTCATCATATCTTGTAACCTACCAACCATATATCATCACATCCATCGCACACACCATTCCCACAACACAACTACACATCTCCACCCCACTTCACTACCACACACCACCTCCCCACTTCAAAACCACATATCACACATTCACATATCATTAATTCACAAACCATTTTTAAATACAGCAAAGGGATTTCATAACATTCTACTTATTTATTCAAAGGCATTCTCACACAATCCAATAATATCCTAGGGAAACCATTTTATTAACCAGATTTAAGTGGTTATACAATTTTATTTTAGGTGATAAAAAATCACACAACATGGTTTCCATAATAAATAAATCATTGTGAAAACAAATCCCATGACAACTATGATTTTTAGCAATGTATCAAGCTAGTACAATATAAATATCAAAAATTTCAAAGTAGTTAATCATGTGATTAAATTCCCGTTACCCTTTAAATTTCAAATGACCAAATCATTATCTTCATTAGGACAATTCAAACTACCATTACAAAGATAAAAAAGATCATAAACCCTCCCACATGATAAACCTAGATGAAAAACTAATGATATTATACCTTAAACAAGGATTTTCAATCTATTGCACAAGGTTGAAGTGAGAGGAAGGTCACCATTGACCACCACAATAAAGGAGAACAAACTTAACATCCTAAACCACCATAGTTTTATCTACCAAAATCTTGAAATCCACTAAAAGTTCAATGAAAAACCACCTTATTATGAATTTTTTTCTCTCAATAAAGGAGAGAAATATTGGAAAAGTGATTGGGTCCAAAGGACTTAAGAATTTATACCCAGTCTATAAAACATAAAACCACAGAGTGGTCATTAAGACCACACTGCAAAGTTGCTGAAAACTAAAGGGAATATAGTGAAAACCATTCACCATGACACAAAACTACTAGTTAACGTGTCTTTGAGATATAAGGCTATCTTCATGTCATAGAATAGTGGATGAAACCCTAACAAATCTATGGACACTACACCGAAAACCCCAAGAAACCGAGAAAAAGACCATAAAACAACCAAGATATCTACACCATAGGATATGAGAACCATTAAGGGGGATACACCATATCCCATATCCATGGTAGACCTACCCTAAAAATTTGAGAACTTCAAAAACCAAACCCTGAGCCACAATTCCTCAACCTATTCTCCATGCCGCATCCATGCCATAATTAGAAGTAGCATAAAAAATCCTTTCTTGGGAACCATATTCTATAACCAACCTCTATGACCATAGCTTCCACCCCTATGATGCATACCCAATATCCATCTTGTATAACTCTCTCTAACTGGATTTTCTAGACAACTCCTCCTTCCCCTCTCCAAACTCCTTCATACTTCCCTTAGAAACCTCGTTAACAAGAATCCTCATAATGTAATGGGTCAAAAGGTATATTCCATTACATCAGATACCTATAAAAATATTCTAAACCTTGAGAATCAAAACCTACCCATAAAGTAAAGTGGTAAGAAGGTTTAAACAAAAATACCATGAGATACCTCTCAAGGATCTCATTAGAACCAGAAACACCACCACTAACCCAACACACCAAAAAGATAAAAAGATCCCCAAAAATTTCTCACAATCACATTAACACAGAAAATTCAAGACACTTTTATCCCATAACTATCTACACAACCATCCCAACCTCCGCACAACCCAAAAAACCAGCATTAACTAACACAAAACACTACTTCAAGCACACAAATCAAGGAATTCCCTCTCCCATGTCAAGGTATTATCTATTTGGGGGACTTTCCCACATGGTTTTAATCATGTCATGGTATAACATGTCTTGATTAGGAATTAGGTTTCCCATTATTCATATGCTTGATGCATTAACACACATCACATCATCAAGAAAAAAAATCTCATAAAACATCAAGATCCAAACATCATATCATCAAACCAAAAATAGATCAAGGAAAAACTAACAACATTACTCGGTATTGGAATGAATTTATATCTCATGCTACCAAGTACTCTTAACTAGGCCACCATGACTCTATAATACATGAACCAAAAGAATATTCTATCCATGCAGCACATTATCTTGATGATCTTGTATCTTCACTAGCTGATCCATGAATGTAACATCATCCTTAATATATATCAAAATCCCATTACCTTATTTCAGAAAATTATAATCTCTCTAAATGTTTTCCTTTATATTTAGGTACATTTAGAGCCTTTCAAGTATGAAGAGAATTTATTTGGGAAAATGAACTAAAGTTTTGGGATGTATGTTTTCTTTAATTAATAGAGTCTTGGTATAAATGTGACAAAGGATTTTGGGGGTGTCAGAATGTTGCTGGGAGTTTTCTTTAGGGGTCTATATTGGTACTTCCTACAGGAGGAATTCACATCATAAATATCTTGTTTATGGAATAAGTTTAGTGTCAAGAAAAAATTGTGAAATAAATTATGACACCAGAATATTATGATCCATAAAATCCTTTTTATTCCGTAGAATTACTTTACACTATAATGTTCACTTTTATACCATTAAATTATCAACTGAGATTTATAACCTGAAGTGATGTGTTTTTAGGAGTACATGTTTCATGGGGGTTTTATAACATAAAACCATGGTTTACACCACAAACACTTTATAATAGTAGGTTTTTATTCTCTAAATATGAAACTCATTTTTCATTCATCATTCAGGTATCTCCCTCAAAACTTAGGTCCAATTCGATATGATTTTGGGTATCCCTTCTCCTTACATATTTCATAGTTCAATGCATGGTCTTCATGGTGATTGCACTGCATCTTTCTAGGTAAGTAACCTTTCAATTTCTTCATTTCCATTGGTCACAGAAGTACTGTTGTGCTACATTTTCAGATTCATTAGTCTTGTGGTCATGTTCTTCTTGATAATTTCTAGATCTACTTTACGATATTCTTCTAGGGTTCGGTCCTTTTTTTAGTTTTGGTGTAGTGAGTGCATGTTATTTGAGGTATATTTTGATCTACCCTATCCACCATCTATTTTTTTGGAATGTGATTTTAATATGTGATAATAATTTTTATGTCCTCAATTTGTTGTTCAACATTCCTTATGATGGTTATGTAATCCATCAATTTTGGTGTGTGACCTGAGTGTGAAGTAGGTGGTTCTGTTTCTAGCCCATGTTGGATGAACCTTTAATTCTATGTCCACATAAATTTTTTTTATAAATAAAATGGAATTATTTTTTCTTCATAGAAACATGTTTTTGAGAAAAGGTGGGTTTTACCCTTGTTTTGGTAAAATAAAAGGTATTTTTAAAGCATTGTTAAATGGATTTATGAAATAGTTTTCAAATAATGGGTTTTGATGAAATGATTTGGAAAATATAACACATGGGAAGACTTGGGTAAATAGGTGGAAGGTGTAGTAATAGGACTTGTCCGTTGATACTATTGGTGGTTCACTCATGGGGTATTACTTTTCTCCCTAGGACAAGTTTCCTAGGGACTTGTTAGACACTATTGGAAGGTTTAATTTATGGGGTGTTCCTCTTCCCTCTAGATTCAATGCATATGTACAGGGAATTTATGTTTGCGATTGTCTATGTTTGGGTATGAGTTTTATATCTAGCCTGACATATAGAGATACTTGGTATGATTTACCTATGCTTTTGATTTTTATTATTTTTTATTTGATTACGTAATTTTATATATGTGTTATGATTTGAAACTGTTTTACCTAGATTAATTAGAAATATAGAAAAAGGGGAATGTTTTACCATTCTTTTTAAATAAAAAACTATTTAACTGATTATCATGCCTTGTTATCATTAAAGTTGAGCATGTTTAGATTTTTATAAAGATACTATTTATGGAACACTTGGGTGGGATCCTACTGATATTTTTTAGTTCACACCATACACACTCTTTTAGTGATGTGTAGACCTGGTTATGTCTTTTGATGCAAGGAAAGGAAAGGTTCCATAGTGTGGAAGTGAGGTTTATATCATCTGAGTTGGGTATCTTGTGGTGAGATGGTGGGAGTTTTCCCACACAATCACATAGAGTAATAATTTTCTATTTTACTTTTCCTTTTCTGTTGAACTTTTACATTGGGTTGTTCCCACTACTTGAGTCATATCATTACCATTGTCTTCTTTCAGTTATGGCATATAGTTTCATATTATTCTCTTCTGATGTTTATATATGATATGTATATATGTGCTATGTTGTTTGATTTAGGTTGGGAAAAACCATTCCCTTTGGTTTTTGTTTGATGCCTAAGTGCTAGTCACTAGACCATGGGGATCAGGAATACCCTTCGAGTATGCCACAGACCAGGCTAGGTTCTAGTTTGTGAGGGTATCCCAAGTTGGTTCATGATAGTTTTAGTATCATATCATGTTTATGCTCAATATTTGGAAGTTGGGATATGATAGATAGAATGTTCTGTACTTGAGATGTAGGATGCGATGAGTTCTTGGACAACTCTTATCGGGAAGAGACTCAATTTACAATGGGATGTTAGGATATCTGTTTTCTATATTGAGTTCTTGATCTTAATCTCAATTTTTTATTATGTTTTTATGGTTTTAGCTGATATCTTCCTATCATCTGATCATTTATTATATTTTTAGTGTGCAGTGATATGCCACCGATACATCTTCCATGGGTTCCATAAGAAGATGCAACAAATACTCCTCAAGGGAATATTTCTTTGGATCCAAATCTTATAAAGGCTGTCATGTGAGTAGTTCATTCCATGGAAAAAATTTACTAAAATTACAGAACATGGTTTTTGAGGTATAGATAGGAGTTGGGGGAGAAAGGGATTGATATATATAGTTATTACACGAGAAACCACTATTCTTTAAGGGTATGAATGAGCCCCAGGAGGTGGGGGACTGGCTGGACAAGATTGATCTGATCTTAAACTTTATGGATACACCTAAGAATATCAAGGTGAAGTGCATAGTGTTCAGACTCGATGGACCCAAAAAGTGATAGTGGGATTTTGTGGTATAGGTAAATAGGCATGTAGGCTTGGAATGGAAGTGTTTCAAGAACCTATTCTTCTAATAGTTCTATTCAATGTCTCTAATGATGGATGATTATTTGGAGTTCATCTATTTAGAGTAGGGAGAGAAATTGGTGTCAGTATACACTAGTAAATTCTTGAATCTGGTTCATTTTGATCTAGAGGTAGTGAAAAATGGTTATCTAAAGGTTAAAAAGTACCTAGAAGGTTTTTGAATGGATATTATATTGTAGTTATTCATACTGAAGCTTTATACCTATGCATATATAGTAGACATGGAAATGATGATAGAGATGGATATTTGAGTCAAGGATTGAACTTTTGGAACTTCTCTTCCACAAAGTGGTAGATTTAGTGATTCACATGGTAAGAAAAGGAAGTGGCATGAAGATTATAGAGGTGGTGGAGGTGGTTCTCAGTAGAATACTTCCTCTAATACATTAGTTATATTCATTAGTGATCCCCAAACTTTCTATCAGCATGTCAAGGTTGGACACACCCAATGTTCTTATTCCATTCCTACAAATATGTGTAATGGTTGTAGCCTCTATGGCCATTTATAAAGGTTATGTAAAGCTATATCTATGCCTTGTTATGGTCAGGGATCATCTGATCCAAAGTGAACTAGAGCGCAGTCAGTGGTATCAAAGTTTATAGGGCTCCATCTAAAGATTCAAGATCAAATCACCTTCATCAACTGGATGAGTTTAAAACGTAGATTGATGTAGGTATAGAAATAGTGATAGGTACCATCTTTATTGAATCTTATATAGTAACTTTTTTATTTGATATTAGTGACTCCCACTCATTTATTTCTTCCCATTTTTTTGATGTATTAAAACTTCCAAAAAAGATCATTTACTTTGTTATGGAGTTAGGGAAACCTCTTGGGAATATGAAAGAGCAGAGGCTTTAGTTTCCTTCTTGTTATCTATTGATATCTGATGTAGAGTTAGTATGAGATCTCCTCATTCTTGATCTGAATATGCTTGAAATAATTATAGATATGGATTAAATTAATGCTCATATTGATTATATTGATTATTATCATTTACATGTATCATTTGTGGATGCTGATGTGAGTTCTTGGGTGTTTTAGGAAGAGTGAGATTTGAGGTCTGGTCATGCATGACCTTTCCCCCTAGATCTTAGGAGTTTTTTATCTACTATTTTAGTTGATCATAGTGATGTTTCTTTTATCAGTAATATTCCCTTAGTTTTTAGGGACTTACCTAATGTTTTCCAAGATGACTTATCTGACCTTCCTCTAAAGACATAGGTGGAGTTAATGATTGATTTGGTGTTGGGTACAAATCCATTCTCGATACCCAATTTTCATATGAAACCAACTGTGCTGAAAGAGCTCAATATTTAGTTAGACTATCTAATGGAGAACAATTTCATTCTCCCTAGTGTTTCTCCTTGGTAATCCCCAATTCTATTTTCTAATAAGGATAACGATTCACTTCTACTATGCATGAACAACTAGAAGTTGAACTAGGAAACATTTAAGAATAAGTATTATCTACCCCATGTGGATGATTTTTTAATAAATTAAAAGGGGAAAATGGTTCTCAAAGATCAATATTTGTTCTATTTATCATCATATTAGGTTTTAGGAGTATGATATTCTGAAGATGGATTTTAAAAGAAGGTATAAAAATTATGAATATCCTACAATTCCTTTTGGTACAACTAAAACTTCTAAATTTTTTATGGATTTCATGAGTTAGATATTCTATCAGCATCTTGACACTTTTGTGGTAGTGTTCATGGATGATATTTTGGTTTATTCGAGATTTGAGCATGAGCATGAACACTATTTATGTTTGGTTTTGTAAATCATGAGGAGTCATTATTTTTATATAAATCATTCAAAATTCAATTTCTATAACTAAGAAGTGAAATTATTGGGGTACATGATATCTAAACATGTATTATTAGTTGATCCTGAGATGGTGAAGGCTATCATGTAATGGTTAACAACTTCCTTAGTCTTACTGGATATTATTGATCATGTGTCAAGGATTTCTCAAAGTTGGTACCAACTTTGAAATATCTTACTATAAATGGGTTGAATTTCAAATGGGATACCAAATTTCAATCTTCTTTTGATGAACTGAAATGGATTTTGAAATAGGAACTTATTCTAATCTTCCTTGATTCCAGTAAGGGGTACATGGTATACTATGATGATTTCAATTTTGTTTTATGTTTCATGCTTATGAAGGTTGATCATGTTATATCTTATGTATCTCTTTAACTTTGATCACATGAGAATAATTACTCCACTCATGATTTATATATTTATATAGTTATACATTCACTTAAATGTTGGCGGAACTATCTATTTAGGGAGAGGTTCATAGTCTTTTCTGAACATAAGAGTCTAGGATATAAATTTTCTCAAAAATAAATGAATCTCAGGCAGATATAGTGGGTGTAATACCTCAATATGTTTCAATTCTACATTTACTACACCCCATAGAAGGGGAATTCCTTACAGATGCTCTTAGATAGAAAGTTCCATCGCATGATGTTTTGTAATCGAAGGAAGAGTGAAAACTTATGAGAATCTTCACTTAGATGCAGCTAGATTATTAGGAGGATGTTTCAGGTATGGTTATGACTATTGTTTAGTTGTCATTATCTCTCCTTGATTCTATTCTGTAAGGTCAATAGTAGGATGATGAGTTCAGAGGAATTTGAGAAACCCTTTATGGCAGGGAGACTGCTTCTAGTTGGTGTCTCGCTTCAGATGCTATTATTTACTTTGGGGATCGGTTTTTTATCCTAACACATGCGAGGATCTCAATTTTTTTACTATTATATTTCTTTATGAACCATTCATTCAAGAAATATGGAGATGTATTATTACACGAGATGGTGATTCTGGTGGATGGGTATGAAGCACGACATTGTATATTATGTGTTCTATTGTTACACCTTCCAGTAGATAAAGAAAAAGTTTATAAAACCTTTTAGTTTTATCTAGAATCTTAAAATACTAGTTTGGAAATAGGATGGGGTTTCCATAAACCTTTTTTAGATCACCATGGACTCCCTTAAGGAAGAATACTATATGGGTGTTGATTTATTGGTTGATGAAATGAGCTCATTTCATTTTGATTAGGGACACCACTAAAGTTGAAGATCTAGGTATGTTGTATGTGTAGAAGGTTGGGAGGTTAAATTGGGTACCCTCTACTATTATTTCATACAAGGATCCTAGGTATAACTCATAGTTTTGGAAGAGTATCCAGAAAGCAATAAGGACTCAATTTAGGTTGATTATAACTAACTATCCATAGAAAAATTTTCACACACAACATTCTATTCAGATCCTAGAGGATATTCCCCATGCCTATGTTTTATATTTTTAGTGGATCATGGGATATCCATCTGAGACTGTTAGAGTTTTCTTATAACAATAATTATTTGTCTCCCATCAGAATATCCCCCTTCAAGGCCTTTTATGGTCTCCTATATAGGTCACCGTTTTATTGAAATGAGGTGGTTGGGGCCTTTATTGTGGGGCCAAGTCTCATTTAGGAGATTTTTGTTATAATTTAGGATATACGTCGGTGTTTGGTTATAGCTCAAAAGTCGTATGAATTCACATATGGATATTCAAAGGTTTCCTTTAGAGTTTTACATTAGTGACCAGGTTTTCTTGAATGTTTCTCTCAGATTAGGTCACCATTTTATTGGAAAAAAAGTGAAGTTTTCTTTGAGATATATTAGATCATTTGAGGTCACTGAGCATCTTGGGTAGGTTTATTATCATTTGGAATTACTAGACCAGTCAACAGGATGATGTTTTCCACATATCTCAACTTATTAAGTACCATACTGATCCCTCTCATTTACTAAGATGATAATAGATTGAGTTAGAGCCAAATATTTCCATTATAGAAAAGATAGGGATATTATTGAATCTCAGGTGAAAGTATTATGTGGGAAGTCTATTTCATTGGTTAGAGTGTTATGGGAATACATATTACATTATCAAAAGGCTTGGGTGTATAAAACTTTAGTGACAAAGTAGTGGACTCACCTCTTTTTGGAGAAACCTTCTTCTAAATTACTTCCTAAGGATGGAATGTATTATGGTGTGGAGATTATAACATCCCATTAACTTCTTTCAGGTAATTTTTATCTCTCTCTTTGTTTCCCTTTTGTTTGGGTTCATTTCTAGCCTTTATAGGATAAAGATATTTTTTTAGGAAAATTATTGAAAGTTCTAGGATGCATCTTTGTTTTAATTAATATAGTGCAGGTATAAATGTAATAAAGGATTTAGGGGGATTCAGGATGTTTTTAGGAGTTTTTTATAGGGGTTTGTATTGATACTGCATGTAGGAGAAATTTACACCATAAATGTATGTATTATAGAATAAGTTCAGTGGTGAGCATAAGTCATGAAATAGATAATGGAGAAATGATATCACAATCCATAAAATACCTTTTTATTTTGTAACTTTTTTATTCCATAATATTCACCTTTATGATGTAAAATAATTGGATAGGATTTTTAACCCTAGGTGACATGTTTTTTATTGTACACCTTTCATGGGGGTTTTATGTCATAAAACCCTAGTTTGTGCTATAAACCCTTTGGCCCAGAACTTTTTTATCTGCGGAATTTGAATCTAATTTTTCATTCATTATGAAAGTATCTCCCTCAAACCCTAGGTTTGTATCCCATATAATTTTGGTTATATCCTCTCATTCTGGATCAAAATCGTTTGACACTTGATCTTCATGGTGGTTGTGCTGCATTTTTTTTGGGTAAGAGAACCTTTTACTTATTCACTTCCATTGGTTATGGAAGTTCTGTTTTACCATGTTTTCAAATCTATTTATCTTGTGGTGATGTTATTTTTGATCCTTTCTAGATCCACTATTCAAACATCTTCCAGGGGTTGGTCCTTTGTTGGTTGTGGTGCAGCCGGTGTGTGTTCATTGAGGTATGTTGCGATCTACCCTTTTTCTCATCTATTTTGTTTGTGGAATGTGTTTCTAATATGTGAGAATCATTTAGAATGCCTCTATTTGTTTCTCAACATTCCTTCCAGTGGTTGTGGATCCTATCTCTTTTGGTATACGATATGATTTTGAGGTTGGTGGTTCCATATCAAGTTCTTTATGTATGAACCTTTAATTATCTGGTATTGTAAAATTATTTTATAAATAAATTAACATGATTTATTGATTTGTGTTTGTGGAAATGGGTTTTTTTAGAAATTGGGGTTTCCCCTTGTTTTGGTAAAAGAAAAGTTATTTTCAAAGTATTGTGAAATGGATTTATTAAATGGTTTTCAAAGAATGGTTTTAATGAAATTATTTTGAAAATATATCACATTAAAATCCTTGGGTACTTAGGTGGAAGGTGTAACAATAGGCATCATCTGTTAATACTATTGAGGGGTTCACTCATTGGGGGTTCCTCTTCTCCCTAGGCCAAGTATCATAGGGACTTGTTAGACACTATTGGGGGCTTCACTTTCTGGGGTGTTCCTCTTCTCTTGAGAGTCAATTCATAGGTCCAAGGAATTGATGCAAAAGATTGTATATGTTTGGGTTTGGGTGTTCTAGATAGCCTCACCTATAGTGATCCTTGGAATTATTTACATGTGCTCTTGGTTTGTACTATTTTGTCTTTGATTACCAAATTTGATATATGGAATATTCTTGGAAACTATTTTACCTATATTATTTAGAACAATGGAAAAATGGGAATTTTTTACTATGTTTTTTATATAAAAATTGTTTAAATGATTATAATGCCTCATTTTATTTAAATTTGAGCATTTTAAGATTGTTATACAGAGACTTGTTGTGGAACACTTGGGTGGGATCCTACTAAGATTTTTTAACTCACACCCTACAGACCCATTCAGTGGTGTGTAAACCTAGTTATGTATTTTGATGCAGGGAAATGAGAGGTGTCTCAAAGTGGTAGTGAGGTTTCTATCAACTAAGTTGGGTATCTGGTTGTGATATGGTGGGAGTTTTACTATGCTATCACATGGATTAGTCAGTTTATATTTTATTTTTTCTTGTCTATTAGACTTGTACTTTGGGATGTTCTAATTACTTGCATTGTATCATTTCTGATATCTTCTTTTAGTTATGACACATATCTTCCTATTTTTATCTTCTAAAGTTTCTCTCTACTATGTATATATTTTTCATGTTTTCTAATTTAGGTTGGGATAAATTGTTCCCTTTGGATGTTGTTTGATTACTGGGTGGTAGTCGTCAACCCATGGGGATTGGGAATACCCTTATGGAATGTGGTGGATCAAGTTAGGTGCCAGGTTTGTGGGTAACCCTGGTCAGTGTGTTAAAATAAAAATATCCCCATTCAATGACATGAGAGTAATTATGAAGATACCAATAGAGCTGGGAGGTGTGGAAGATGTTGTGAATCCGGTCTCGTCATGGAAGGAGTTATAATCGATAAGACACCTCAACAACATGCCTGAACACCTCAAAAGGCCTAAAAAATAGGGGTGAAAACTTACTCTTCCTACCAAACCTCTACATTTAATTTCAAGGGGAGACTCTCAAGAACACATGGTCTCTAACCTCTAACTCTAAGGGCCTCCTCATAATATTTTCATAAGACTTCTTTTGGTCCTTCACTACCTTTATCCTTTCACGAACAGCCTAATCCATCTCCGTTATGATCTATACCACATTGGGACCAAGGTATACTAATTTCAAAACCTCTATCCAACATAATGGATAACAACATGGACACCCATACAATGATCAAGTGGGCCATGTCGATGGATGAGTGATAGCTATTATTATAAGAAAACATAACCAAAGGAAATTTCTTTTCCCAAGATCCTCTGAAGTCCAAGATACATGCCCATAACATATCCTCTATAATCTGGATGGCCCACTTCATCTCCCCACCCATATAGGGGTGGAAAGAAGTGATGAGGCATAACTGAGTGCCAAAAGAATTCCATAATCCTCTCCAGACTTGTGAGGTAAAACACATGTCCTAATTTGATACAATAGACCTTGTAAATCCATGAAGTCTCACCAACTTATCCACACAACTCCTATTTAAAACATACACAATGATTTAATCCTTGATCATTAGGAAGTGATCTTATTTTACAAACTAATCCATGATTACCTAGATAACATCAAAACCTCCTTGAGTTCAGGGTAACCCTATGATGAAGTCCATCAATATTTCAACCCATTTCCACTCTGGAACATCCAAGGGTTATAAAAACCTCCAGGAACATGGTGTTTGTTCTTTACCTACTGGTAAAACAAATAAAAAGACACAAAATCAACTACTACCCATTTCATCCCAGGCCACCAAAAATGAATCCTCAATATGTGACATATCTTGGATACTCCCAAGTATACTATCATATGCGAGTTATGAAACTTATAAAGGACTCTCTCATGAATCGATACTTGAAAAAATAGCTTCCCCTGAAACAACATCTGGTTATGAGAATCCTTCATCCATCCCCATGGAGCATCACCATGGCTAACACAATTTCAAAACACCACTACCTCTAAATATCCCCACTAAGACTTTTCCACCTGCTGTATCAGAGAAAAATTCACTATCATCTGAAACAAGAAACCTCAACCATCAACCACCATTGCATCTAAGTATAGGGTATACAACTCCTCTATCACCCTATAAGAATATACAGACTGTTAAATAACATCCTTCCATGATTTTCTTCTCAAATAAATGACCACTACATTTCAATTTCCTAAGTTGCGGGAGATCTCAAAATTATAGTCCTAAAGAAACTCCATACACCTCCACTATCACAGATTTAGATTATGATAAGAAAAGCTATACCTCAATATCTTGTGATCCTTGGAGACCACAAAGTGATACCTAATGAGGTAATTCTACTAAAACTTTAGTGAAAACACAACCAATACTAGTTCCAGATCAGGGTTAATATAGTTACAATCATGGGAAAATAAATTCCTAGACCCATAAGAGGTCATTGATTTTGGATACATCAAGACACATAAAATTCTTATACAAGAAGAATCACAAAACAACTCAAACATCATACCCTCTTATGGAAACTGAAGCACTGGAGCACCAATCAATATTCACTTTAGGAAGTAAAATGTTGTCTAGCACTAATCAATCTAGTCAAAAGCTTTGTATTTCTTGGTCAAATCTATCAAAGTGTGTATAATACAAGATAAAATAGATATAACCCTCAGGTAATATCCCTCAAGATTGAGAAAATTATGAACATTTTCCACATTCTTAGGTTCTAACCAAGAAAAAACTACCACAAAATTTTATAGGTCCATATAAACACACTAATGGGACACCACATTCCCAAGGAAATGCACATATCATGTCTAAAACATACACTGAGAAGATTTTCTATAGATATGGTATCATTGAAGAACTTGTAAGACAACTCTATGATGATCATTATTCTCCTCCTTTGACTTTGAGTAGATCAATATGTCATCAATGAACATGACTACAAACTGATCTAGGAACTCATGGAACATAGAGTTAATGAGACTAATAAATATAGCCGAGGAGTTTAAAACTCCAAATGACATGAGCAAAAACTCAAAGTGCCCATACCTATATGTAAAGGAAGTATTTGAGATACCACTTTTGTTCACCCTCAACTGGTTATATCTCAACCACATATTGATCTTAGAATTCCAAATTTCCCCTCTCTTATGGAAAAAAATATCATCTATTCTTTAAATAGGGTAATTATTCTTGATCATCACCCAATTCAACCTTTGGTAGTCAATACACAACCTCAGACTACCATCTGCCTTCTTGGAGAACAATAGTGGAGCACCCCATGATGAAAAAATGGGCTGGATAAACACTTTTATATCTGATAATATATCTGAATAATCAACTACCACACATCATAAGGTAACATCCAATAGGGATCCATTGAAATAAGAGAATCACTAGGATGAAAGTATATCATGACCTCAACATCATGTCGACCTGGTAACTATACAACCTCCTTAGAAAAAACATCTAGAAACTCCCTAAAGGCCTTGTGAACCACCATTGTACCAACATATATAGATTCTATAGATAACTTATCCATAAAATAAAGAAGGTTCTCCAAACACAGACTTTCTACTTGAAAACTATTCTCACTAACAAAAACCACCTGCTGGCCATCCATATATGAGAAGATGAATCTCCTTCAAAATAACTCAATAAATGTACACATGGAATATAACCAATCATTACTGAAAATGATATCATAAAGATACACACAAAATAAGAAAATATACCCATATGACTGATGTGGCCTCATTATGAGTATAGACTAGTAAAACACATATAATAAGATAGTCTAGACTCAAACTTGTATAGTAAACACTAAGGAAATGAGAATAATTTGTACATATAGTCACATATCACATAATAATGTGTGTGCAACAAATGAGTACAAAGATCCTAAATCTAACAAATAAAAAATAGAGTTAGATAATAAAATAATCACACCTTTAATAATATCTATCCCCTATGGTGCTGACACCCCCATCACATGAAATTGATCACCTACAACTCCTCTACCTCTCTACTGATGTCCACCTCCATGACCATGCTCAGGTTGAGGTCCCTAAACACTGGGAAAATCCTGAGGACAAACTCTACCTTATCTATCTCAAATTAAAGAAGCATAAGACTGCTACCCCATACTAGTGAAACAATCTCATTTGTATCTACTACTGAGGTTGATGCTGAACCTATCTACCTCCACTATATTGAGCTTGAAGAAACACTAAGCATTTGTTCCGAAAATTTACATGAACCCCACATAAAAAAATAATGGACCAAATTCCCTAGAAAAAGAATAGAAACCAAATGACCATAAAGTCTAGAAATGTTTCTATTAAGGTTGACTCCCTATTGGTCAAAACCTCAATGGCCTTGGCACATGAGACCTACCACTGAAAACTGTACTTCTCTAGGAACCATACTAGTTCCCATATAATTGAAAATTTCCTCATGATTCTATCTTCTTGATATCCTACACCTTCTTTTTAACTTTCAAATACATTGGAAATATAAAAGGAGTAACTATATACTGGATAGAAGGATAGGGTGCCTCCTCAATATGCCACACTTAGGACTCCTCATCAAAAAAAATGATGAAGTAAACACACAAGAGGTCCTTGAAATTGATCCCAAATTCCCACACATACATACCCCCTAATGAAAATAGATTATCTCCTGTATCTTCATTTACTTCATGGTCAATGAGAGGAAATATGCTTGGAACTCCACTTCGAACTCCTTCTAAAAGTCAACCCATGAAACATCAGCCTCCTTCCACTAACAAAAATACGATTTCCATCACTAATTCAAAACTCCCCACATCTGAATAAATTCTAAAGGGACCTTGTAATCCACAAGGGAAGAGATCAAACTGAAAGAGATCTCAAGATCATCTTATCATTTCTCCATCTCTAGACTATAAATAATTCACTCATACTTACCCAAAGCTCATCACTGAAAGGAGCACATAATTTTATACCACTGATCATCTTTCTAAATCAGATCAACCCTTTGGTAATCAACTAGATTATCCTACTGAACCTAAACTACCTAAACCACACATAAAAGAAGACCAGGATACATAGATAAAATGGAAACATGGATTTACTCATATTGATAATATGTAATTTTATTAAGATTCATTTAAATAATTTTAACTTATTTCAACTTTCTAAAAACCACCCAATTAAAATAAGAATACAAGTCAATAATGATGCATGTACCTATCCTAGGTCTCTACCCCTGCAAGTAGTGCCACCTCACTTGGTCTGTCGGTATTATTAGAGTCCCTGTATTATATCATAGGAGGCCCTAAAATCCCAAGTACTAGATAGTATTATGTAACACCCCGAGATTTTATGAAAAATATTATTTTTAATTTCATTAATGTCTTGTGTTGTAGGCTACACCAAAAGAAGCTTGCACAACACACATCCTTGACTTGCCTTGCATTACATGCAATCACGACCTTCCTCGATAGCGTGTGTAGTACGCAATACCGAGTTTCACAAAACAATGATATGCTATTAAAATATTATTAAAACTAGCCATTATGAATAGTAATAACCACTTTTTGAAATTTTGTAAAATTTATTTTCAAAATGGACTTCATTTTTGGATTCGGAGTATCGAATTTAGCTAAGGTGAAGTTTTGGTACTTTTCAGATAACTTTCATATTCCGATGAATAGTGAAAATAACTAAATTTTAACTAAAAACAACTTTTTTAATTGAAATAATTAATAGTGATAAATTATTAATTTGAGTGGTTTTAAAGTATATTTAGAATATATTTTTACAATTTAATACAATTTTGGTTATTGGATGTAATTTCACATTTAAACCAGACATAAACAATTGCCAATCTTTTGATAGTTATTATCTCTTAAGAACATGCTATTTGTTTTGACGACGGGAATTAATTTTTAAATTAATTAATGCAACTGATATGTTTTGAATTTGGTAAAATAGATATCATTTTTAAATTTATAATATCAAATATAGCTTAGGCCTAATTTTTGGTATTTTTCTGGAAACTTTCATTTTTTGATGAATAGTGAAACCACTAAGTGGTAGTTAAAAAAAATGAATTTTTCATAAAACTTAATTTTACCGCTTCTGTGAGTGGAATTTCAAAAATCCGAGAGGCACGGTTGATGTCAGTAAGTAAAATGTGGTTCAATGAGATGAAAATAATTTTTGGTGAATAGTAACTTTTTACTTTTTTTTACCACGGTTAAAAGTATATAGGGTAATTAAGGGTAAAAATGATATTATTATTACCCTAACACATGTCCTAATTCTATTGGATAAGTGTAATTCGACCAAAAACAACCTTATGAATAATATATGACCATTTAGGCCCACTTGGATTAGATTAGGACATTTATTATTATTTAATTCAAAGAAGAGTTAAAAGAGTTAAAATCAAAGTTTATTTACTAAAACATTTTTAATATAGGGTTATACATAAGATAAATTCGATTGTAAATATTAATTAGAAAGCTAATAAGATTTACTACATAATTATATTTTATTTATAATTTTTAGACATTAAATAAATTAATTTATTTATGACACAATGATGATGCAATAATTACCATAATAGTGAGAAATTAGAATAATTGATATTATAAATACCCAAATAAATGTAATTTGAGACTTTTTATGAATTAAACTAATTTTATAGGTTAATATGACATGTTAGTGTTGATTTAATTAGCTTTTTTAGAACTAATCATTCTGTTATGATTTTCACAAAAATCAATTACTAAATAGTGTCAAAATTGACATAAAATAGTTTTTAAAACAAATATTATATTATTAATTGTTATTTTATTCCTAAAAATATAAGGTTCGGCCAAATGACTTAGATAAGGTTATATATATTAATAATAAACAACTTGGGGTTTGTTTGTCTTGATATGGTAAGTTTATTAACCTTATAGTGTAAGGAAACAAGAAGACATGGTAAAAGTAAAATTATCTAACTTAAAGTTAAATATAAATGATAAGGTTAAAATAGGAACCTAAACTTGTCTAAATTCTAATGGATGAGAGGATTTCTACCCATACCCACCTTAGCTTCGAAATAAATCAATTTGGAGCTATTTATAACTGAATTTGTCTTTATAATAAAATAACATTTTTAGTTATTCCAAAGGTGCCCCTCTCCTCCCTTATAAAAGGGCACCCCCTCCCTCTCTTCCTCACACCACTTTGAGCCTTCAAGCTCAGCCAAACACTAACAAATTATCTTCTCCAATTCCCTGGAAACATCCTAGAGGTTCTGGTCTTCCTCAAAGACCAATTTTAGTGCCCTAAAAGGAGATCTCAAAGAGGCGCTTCAAAGAAGAGGAGGTTCAGACACTTACGAAGCAAATCAAACCTAAGGTAAGGGAAAATATCACAATCTCATTTTATCCGAGATTGTTTATACTTTGGTATTTACTGGGGTGTATTTTATCATCCACATCCATGTTTCCTCAATATGTAATATTGTTTCCATCCACCTACATTTGTTTTAAATCCAATTTTACCCTTCGATGAGTTTTTAGTAAAAGATATGAAAGGAATCTTTTGTCGTTTTTCGTACGAGGTAATTTTTGACTTTTCTGAAAAAAGTACGAGAAGAATGTTTTTTTAACTTATAAGGCATGAATGGATTTTTAAAAAATTATTTCCAAGAAGCTTCCCTTAAAAGTTTTCAAGTTTATTTTTAATCAACTTCTTTTAGTTAGAATTGTATGACATGTTAAGAAAGGAAAAGTGTTTTTGAAGTAGAAAGGATATTTTCCTCAAGAATGGAGTTTAAGTGTTTTATCAAAATTATTTTCCATCTAAGATAATATAGGGTTCTGTTTCTATCCCTATTATTACATTTATTTGATTATGTTGTGATGGAATTATTTTTATGAAATCCTTTATCATATATGAATTGTTTTATGATGTCATGTTGTTTAAGAATCCCATTTTTATTACATGGGTTATGAAATGATGTATGATTTATGATTTTGTGGCACACATAATAATGGTATAATTATGATATGGGTGGGACATATATCTCCCTCCAATGCATTGGGTAAAGATTTTATATCTCATGAGATAGACATGGCTGGAACGACAGGTTAAACCGATTCAGTGAAACAGGACTGAAACGAGGAATGAACTCGGTTCAGAAATGGACTTTTCCCACTAAGATAGTCTTGGAAATGAGTCTTGACTAATAAGAAATGATTCTATATGATTATGTGTGTACGCCAAAAAGTTTTATGTTTTAAGTTATGATTATTGGGATTACATTTCACTACTATGATTTATCCCATGTTATGAAATTATGCTCTCTTTTGCAGGTTAAGATTTCCAAAATGTTATGTTCTTATGAATATGATGTGATTGATATTTCTTTTGTTTACCCTTATTGAGCATTTGAGCTCACCCTTTTATGTTTTCTTTTCCCCAGGATATAAAGAAAGGTTTTAGGTAAAAAAAAGGAAGATCTTTATGGGAGATGTTGAAGATCTTTCACCACGATTAGAAGATTATATTCTGAGTTTCCAAAGACACTAAACTATTACAATACTTATGTGTGTGTTTTTGTTATGTACTAAGTATTCCGCACAAGTAATGTAATGTCCATGTACGTTAAGCTTCGGGTCTCTACAGTTGGTATCAGAGGAAAGGTTTAGTCAACCTTTGGAAACTAGGATGCGAGAATTTTAGTGATATCCCTAGAGATATTTCTAAGGTATGTCTAGGGATGTATCTAAGGTTAAGTATACGTATAGGTTATAGTCATAGAATTGCGCTAACGATCTTATAATTTAACCTAAGATGTTAGATATTGAGGGCACTCCCCCTTTACTATGTTGTTTTCTCTAGCATAATTTTTGCCTCTCACAGAATTCTTTTTGTGTTTTAGTTAATGGAGGGAACCAGAAGGAATTCGGTTAACATTGAATCCTATGGACAAATTGGTGACTATGAGCAACAAAATTATGTAATGCCTAGAGAGAAAGATATTGTGATTATGTCTAATCAGTCATCGCGATATATGATTAACAAGGTGAAATTTAGTGGTATACCTAATTCATCAAAGAAGAGGAAGGTAGACTATTATGCATGTTCTCATGTTGAGGAGCATAAAGAAAGGAAGATTGAGATTTCTAAAGAAGGGAAGAAGAACCTTGAGGAATACCTCAAATGGAGGGACCGATGTTATCTGTGTGGAGAAAAGGGTCATAAAGTGACATACTATTATGGAGTTCAATGTATTATTTGTGGAGAACATGGGCATTACCCAACCCAATGCCCTGACCTAAAAAGTTACTTCTAAATCAACGAAGGACTTATTCCAGGACAATAATTGAAGAGGATGGATTGAAGTTTTTATGTATTGGTATTCAAGAATAATTTTGTTGAGGTAATTTTATTGTGTATTAGAATATTTTTGTATTATTGTGGTTTTCAATAATTTTAAGGTACCAGTAACCATGAAAAGTGATTCAAATATTTTGGAAAGAAGATGATATGCGCATAATGAAGGGATAAGGAGAAAATGAAATGTTTGACAGTATTCATGAGCTCATGATTGATATAAGGACTAAGTGATATCATGGTTTGAGTATATAGAATTTTGAGGATTTTGGTATGTGGAAAGTGTTAAATTTTAACAGCATTCATGTTTTCACTAAGGTTCAATGGGTATTCAAGAGAATACATGATTAAGGCCTTTGAATGTTTGGAATGTGACCAACAAGACATATCTTATGATATATGGGGATCAACGATGGTATTAAATCTCTGGTAATCGTTTTCACTATATTATGAGAGTGGACTGCAGTATTATGGATAAGCCTAAATATTGGAATAGATTATGTTGGAAATAAGTTAGGATAGAACTTTTTTCGATATTATTGATGGGATGTTATAAGTAATATAGCTTTAGAAAAAGGACAACCTGCAGGATGGGTGACAGCCCATCGCGTCGGACAAGGCTGTGGGAATCGAACCCACAACCGAAGTGCGACTGACCTTTATCACCTACCACTAGCCTACAGGAAGTCCCTGGTTAATAGAAGCTAGTTTTATTTTATTACGCGGTATGATATATGAAGTATAAGTTCATTTTTGGAATCGTATACGATTAACCTCACCATAGATGGACTTATGTATATTTGATAACTTTTTCTAACCTTTTTTTGAAACAGATGGAATGACCCATCATTATATCACATGATTTATTAACACTTCATGAATAACAAATTCAACATCATTTATTTAAGAGATGAAGTGGAAATTTTTCAAATCACGAACAACAGTGAGATTGTACCAAAATAAAGTAAGTATTTATTCTAATTCGAAATCTTCAACTTTAGGGAAATGATCTTGAAAACCAAAAAATGTTGTCCTAGTGCCCTTATATCCAATGAATCAGATGGTACCCTAGATCCTCACAAATTTATGGCTTTGTGATTTCTGGCTTTTCCATAGCCATGTTCTCTACCACTCTCCATCAGAACATGATGATTAGATTTCTCTTCCATATCCATATTTTCACCTATGTGGAAATCCAGTGATTAGTTTATTTGGGTAACCGTTACGTTTCATACTTTTGTTATTAAAGATTGGTTTTGGTATTCCTTTTTATTATGTGGGTTTCTATTAAAGAAACTTTCGAGTAGTAAACCATTTATAACCCCGACGAATTTTGAGGGCGAAATTCATTTTAACGGGGGTAGAATGTAACACCCCGAGATTTTATGAAAAATATTCTTTTTAATTTCATTAATGTCTTGTGTTGTACGCTACACCAAAATAATATTGTACAACACTCATCCTTGACTTGCCTTTCATTACACTCAATCGCGACCTTCCTCGATAGCGTGTGTAGTACGTAATACCGAGTTTCACAAAACAACGATATGCTATTAAAATATTATTAAAACTAGCCGTTATGAATAGTAATAACCCATTTTTGAAATTTTTTAAATTTTATTTTCAAAATGGACTTCATTTTTGGATTCGGAGTATCGAATTTAGCCTAAGGTGAAATTTTGGTACTTTTCGGATAACTTTCATATTCTGATGAATAGTGAAAATTACTAAATTTTAATTAAAAACAAATTTTTTAATCAAAATAATTAATAGTGATAAATTATTAATTTGAGTGGTTTTAAAGTATATTTAGAATATATTTTTACAATTTAATACAATGTTGTTTATTGGATGTAATTTCACATTTAAACCAGACATAAACAACTGCCAATCTTTTGATAGTTATTATCTCTTAAGAACACGCTATTTGTTTTGACGACGGGAATTAATTTTTAAATTAATTAATGCAACTGATATGTTTTGAATTTGTTAAAATAGACATCATTTTTGAATTTATAATATCAAATCTATCTTAGGCCTAATTTTTGGTATTTTTCTGGAAACTTTCATTTTTTGATGAATACTGAAACCACTAAGTGGTAGTTAAAAAAATGAATTTTTCATAAAACTTAATTTTACCGCTTCTGTGAGTAGAATTTAAAAAATACGAGAGACATGGTTGATGTCAGTAAGTAAAATGTGGTTCAATGAGATGAAAATAATTTTTTGTGAATAGTAACTTTTTACTTTTTTTTACCACGGTTAAAAGTAAATAGGGTAATTAAGGGTAAAAATGATATTATTATTACCCTAACACATGTCCTAATTCTATTGGATAAGTGTAATTCGACCAAAAACAACCTTAGGAATAAGATATGACCATTTAGGCCCACTTCGATTATATTAGGACATTTATTATTATTTAATTCAAAGAAGAGTTAAAAGAGTTAAAATCAAAGTTTATTTACTAAAACATTTTTAATATAGGGTTATACATAAGATAAATTCGATTGTAAATATTAATTAGAAAGATAATAATATTTCCTACATAATGAGATTTTATTTATAATTTTTATACATTAAATTAATTAATTTATTTATGACACAGTGATGATGCAGTAATTACCATAACAATGAAAAATTAGAATAATTGATGTTATAAATACCCAAATAAATGTAATTTGAGACTTTTTATGAATTAAACTAATTTTATAGGTTAATATGACATGTTAGTGTTGATTTAATTAGATTTTTTCGAACTAATCATTATGTTATGATTTTCACAAAAATCAATTACTAAATAGTGTCAAAATTGACATAAAATAGTTTTTAAAACAAATATTATATTATTAATTGTTATTTTATTCCTAAAAATCTATGGTTCGGCCAAATGACTTAGATAAGGTTATATATATTAATAATAAACAACTTGGGGTTCTTTTGGCTTGATATAGTAAGTTTATTACCCTTATAGTGTAAGAAAACAAGAAGACACAGTAAAAGTAAAATTATCTAACTTAAAGTTAAATATAAATGATAAGGTTAAAATAGGAACCTAAACTTGTCTAAATTCTATTGGATGAGTGGATTTCGACCCATCCCCACATTATCTTTGAAATAAATCAATTTGGAGCTATTTAAAATCGAATTTGGCTTTATAATAAAATAATATTTTTTGTTATTCCAAAGGTGCCCCTCTCCTCCCTTATAAAAGGGCACCCCCTCCCTCCCTTCCTCACACCACTTTGAGCCTTCAAGCTCGGCCAAACCCTGCCAAATTCTCTTCTCCACTTCCGTAGAAAAATCCTAGAGGTTTTGGTCTTTCTCAAAGACCAATTTTTTGCCCTAAAAGGAGATCTCAAATAGGCGCTTCAAAGAAGAGGAGGTTCGGACACTTACGAAGCAAATCAGACCTAAGGTAAGGGAAAACATCACAATCTCATTTTATCCGAGATTGTTTATACTTTGGTATTTACTGGGGTATATTTTATCATCCACATCCATGTTTCCTCAATATGTAATATTTTTTCCATCCACCTATATATTTTTTTAATCCAATTTTACCCTTCGATGAGTTTTTAGTAAAAGATATGAAAGGAATCTTTTGTCGTTTTTCATACGAGGTACTTTTTGACTTTTCCGAAAAAAGTACGAGAAGAATGTTTTTTTAACTTATACGGAATGAATGGATTTTTAAAACATTATTTCCAAGAATCTTCCCTTAAAATTTTTCAAGTTTATTTTTAATCAACTTCTTTTAGTTAGAATTGTATGACATGTTAAGAAAGGAAAAGTGTTTTTGAAGTTGAAAGGATATTTTCCTCAAGAATGGAGTTCAAGTGTTTTATCAAAATTATTTTCCATCTAAGATAATATAGGGTTCTATTTCTATCCCTATTATTACATTGATTTGATTATGTTGTGATGGAATTATTTTTATGAAATCCTTTATCATATATGAATTGTTTTATGATGTCATGTTTTTTAAGAATCCCATTTTTATTACATGGGTTATGCAATGATGTATGATTTAGGATTTTGTGGAACACATAAGAATGGTATCATTATGAGATGGGTGGGACCTATATCTCCCTACAATGCATTGGGTAAAGATTTTATATCTCATGAGATAGACATGGCTGGAACGGCAGGTTAAACCGGTTCAGTGAAACATGACTGAAACGAGGAATGAACTCAGTTCAGAAATGGACTTTGTCCACTAAGATAGTCTTGGAAATGAGTCTTGACTAATAAGAAATGATTCTCTATGATTATGTGTGTACGCCACAAAGTTTCATGTTTTAAGTTATGATTATTGGGATTACATTTCACTACTATGATTTATCCCATGTTATGAAATTATGCTCTCTTTTGCAGGTTAAGATTTCCAAAATGTTATGTTCTTATGAATATGATGTGATTGATATTTCTTTTGTTTACCCTTACGGAGAATTTGAGCTCACCCTTTTATGTTTTCTTTTCCCCAGGATATAAATAAAGGTTTTAGAAAAAAAAGGAAGATCTTTATGGGAGATGTTGAAGATCTTTCACCACGATTAGAAGACTATATTCCGAGTTTCCAAAGACACTAAACTATTACGACCCTTGTGTGTGTGTTTTTGTTATGTACTAAGTATTCCGCAAAAGTAATGTAACTTCCATGTACATTAAGCTTCGGGTCTCTACAGTTGGTATCAAAGGAAAGGTTTAGTCAACCTTTGGAAACTAGGATGCGATAATTTTAGTGAGATCCCTAGAGATATTTCTAAGGTATGTCTAGGGATGTCTATAAGGTTAAGTATACGTATAGGTTATAGTCCTAGAATTGCACTAACGATCTTAGAATTTAACCTAAGATGTTAGATATTGAGGTTACTCCCCCTTTACTATGTTGTTTTCTCTAGAATAATTTTTGCCTCTCACATAATTCTTTTTGTGTTTTAGTTAATGGAGGGAACCAGAAGGAATTCAGTTAACATTGAATCCAATGGAAAAATTGGTTACTATGAGAAACAAAATTATGTAATGCCTAGAGAGAAAGATATTGTGATTATGCAGAATCAGTCATCGCGATATATGATTAACGAGGTGAAATTTAGTGGTATACCTAATTCATCAATGAAGAGGAAGATAGACTATTATGCATGTTCGCATGTTGAGGAGAATAAAGAAAGGAAGATTGAGATTTCTAAAGAAGGGAAGAAGAACCTTGAGGAATACCTCAAATGGAGGGACTGATGTTATCTGTGTGGAGAAAAGGGTCATAAAGTGACAAAATATTATGGAGTTCAATGTATTATTTGTGGAGAACATGGGAATTACCCAACTCAATGAACTGACCTAAAAAGTTACTTCTAAATCAACGAAGGACTTATTCCAGGACAATAATTGAAGAGGATGGATTGAAGTGTTTATGTATTGGTATTCAAGAATAATTTTGTTGAGGTACTTTTATTGTGTATTAGAATATTTTTGTATTATTGTGGTTTTCAATAATTTTAAGGTACCGGTAACCATGAAAAGTGATTCAAATATTTTGGAAAGCAGATGATATTCACATAATGAAGGGATAAGGAGAAAATGAAATGTTTGACCGTATTCATGAGCTCATGATTGATATAAGGAATAAGTGATATCATGGTTTGAGTATATAGAATTTTGAGGATTTTGGTATGTGGAAAGTGTTAACTTTTAACTGCATTCATGTTTTCACTAAGGTTCAATGGGTATTCAAGAGAATATATGATTAAGACCTTTGAATGTTTGGAATGTGACCAACAAGACATATCTTATGATATATGGGGATCAACGATGGTATTAAATCTCTGGTAATCATTTTCACTATATTATGAGAGTGGACTGCAGTATTATGGATAAGCCTAAATATTGGAATAGATTATGTTGGACATAATTTAGGATAGAACTTTTTTCGATATTATTGATGGGATGTTATAAGTAATATAGCTTTAGAAAAAGGACAACCTGCAGGACGGGTGACAACCCATCGCGTCGGACAAGGCTGTGGGAATCGAACCCACAACCGAAGTGCAACTGGCCTTTATCGCCTACCACTGGCCTACAGGAAGTCCCTGGTTAATATAATATAGTTTTATTTTATTACGCGGTATGATATATGAAGTATAAGTTAATTTTTGGAATCGTATACGATTAACCTCACCATAGATGGACTTATGTATATTTGATAACTTTTTCTAACCTTTTGTTTGGAACAGATGGAATGACCCATCATTCTATCACATGATCTATTAACACTTCATGAATAACAAAATTCAACATCATTTATTTAAGAGATGAAGTGGAAATTGTTCAAAGCACGAACAACAGTGAGATTGTACCAAAATAAAGTAAGTATTTATTCTAATTCGAAATCTTCAACTTTAGGGAAATGATCTTGAAAACCAAAAAATGTTGTCCTAGTGCCCTTATATCTGATGAATCAGATGGTACCCTAGATCATCACAAATTTATGGCTTTGTGATTGCTGGATTTTCCATATCCATGTTCTTTACCACTCTCCATCAGAACATGATGACTATATTTCTCTTCCATATCCAAATTTTCACCTATGTGGAAACCCAGTGATTAGTTTATTTGGGTAACTGTTACGTTTCATACTTTTTTTATTAAAGATTGGTTTTGGTATTACTTTTTACGATGTGGGTTTCTATTAAAGAAACTTTAAAGTAGTAAACCATTTATAACCCCGACGAATTTCGAGGGCGAAATTCATTTTAAGGGGGTAGAATGTAACACCCCGAGATTTTATGAAAAATATTCTTTTTAATTTCATTAATGTCTTGGGTTGTACGCTACACCAAAAGAATTTTGCACAACACGCATCCTTGACTTGCCTTGCATTACACGCAATCGCGACCTTCCTCGATAGCGTGTGTAGTACGCAATACCGAGTTTCACAAAACAACGATATGCTATTAAAATATTATTAAAACTAGCCGTTATGAATAGTAATAACCACTTTTTGAAATTTTGTAAATTTTCTTTTCAAAATGGACTTCATTTTTGGATTCGGAGTATTGAATTTATCCTAAGGTGAAATTTTGGTACTTTTCGGATAAGTTTCATATTCTGATGAATAGTGAAAATTACAAAATTTTAATTAAAAACAACTTTTTTAATCGAAATAATTAATAGTGATAAATTTCTAATTTGAGTGGTTTTAAAGTATATTTAGAATATATTTTTACAATTTAATACAATGTTGGTTATTGGATGTAATTTCACATTTAAACCAGACATAAACAACTGCCAATCTTTTGATAGTTATTATCTCTTAAGAACACGCTATTTGTTTTGACGATGGGAATTAATTTTTAAATTAATTAATGCAACTAATATGTTTTGAATTTGGTAAAATAGACATCAATTTTGAATTTATAATATCAAATATAGCTTAGGCCTAATTTTTGGTATTTTTCTGGAAACTTTCATTTTTTGATGAATAGTGAATCCACTAAGTGGTAGTTAAAAAAATGAATTTTTCATAAAACTTAATTTTACCGCTTCTGTGAGTGGAATGTAAAAAATCCGAGAGACACGGTTGATGTCAGTAAGTAAAATGTGGTTCAATGAGATGAAAATAATTTTTGGTGAATAATAACTTTTTACTTTTTTTTACCACGGTTAAAAGTAAATAGGGTAATTAAGGGTAAAAATGATATTATTATTACCCTAACACATGTCCTAATTCTATTGGATAAGTGTAATTCGACCAAAAACAACATTATGAATAAGATATGAACATTTAGGACCACTTGGATTATATTAGGACATTTATTATTATTTAATTCAAAGAAGAGTTAAAAGAGTTAAAATCAAAGTTTATTTACTAAAACATTTTTAATATAGGGTTATACATAAGATAAATTAGATTGTAAATGTTAATTAGAAATATAATAAGATTTCATACATAATTATATTTTATTTATAATTTTTATACATTAAATAAATTAATTTATTTATGACACAATGATGATGCAGTAATTACCATAATAGTGAAAAATTAGAATAATTGATGTTATAAATACCCAAATAAGTGTAATTTGAGACTTTTTATGAATTAAACTAATTTTATAGGTTAATATGACATGTTAGTGTGAATTTAATTAGATTTTTTCGAACTAATCATTCTGTTATAATTTTCACAAAAATCAATTACTAAATAGTGTCAAAATTGACATAAAATAGTTTTTAAAACAAATATTATATTATTAATTGTTATTTTATTCCTAAAAATATATGGTTCGGCCAAATGACTTAGATAAGGTTATATATATTAATAATAAACAACTTGGGGTTCGTTTTTCTTGATATAGTAAGTTTATTAACATTATAGTGTAAGAAAACAAGAAGACACGGTAAAAGTAAAATTATCTAACTTAAAGTTAAATATAAATGATAAGGTTAAAATAGGAACCTAAACTTGTCTAAATTCTATTGGATGAGATTATTTTGACCCATACCCACCTTATATTTGAAATAAATCATTTTGGAGCTATTTAAAACCGAATTTGGCTTTATAATAAAATAATATTTTTTGTTATTCCAAAGGTGCCCCTCTCCTCCCTTATAAAAGGGCACCCCCTCCCTCTCTTCCTCACACCACTTTGAGCCTTCAAGCTCGGCCAACCCCTGCCAAATTCTCTTCTACACTTCCCTAGAAACATCCTAGAGGTTCTGGTCTTCCTAAAATACCAATTTTAGTGCCCTAAAAGGATATCTCAAAGAGGCGCTTCAAAGAAGAGGAGGTTTGGACACTTACGAAGCAAATCGGACCTAAGGTAAGGGAAAATATCACAATATCATTTTATCCGAGATTGTTTATACTTTGGTATTTACTGGGGTGTATTTTATCATCCACATCCATGTTTCCTCAATATGTAATATTGTTTCCATCCACCTACATTTTTTTTAAATCCAATTTTACCCTTCGATGAGTTTTTAGTAAAAGATATGAAAGGAATATTTTGTCGTTTTTCGTACGAGGTACTTTTTGACTTTTCCAACAAAAGTATGAGTAGAATGTTTTTTTAAATTATACGGCATGAATGGATTTTTAAAACATTATTTCCAAGAAGCTTCCCTTAAAAGTTTTCAAGTTTATTTTTAATCAACTTCTTTTAGTTAGAATTGTATGACATGTTAAGAAAGGAAAAGTGTTTTTGAAGTTGAAAGGATATTTTCCTCAAGAATGGAGTTCAAGTGTTTTATCAAAATTATTTTCCATCTAAGATAATATAGGGTTCTGTTTCTATCCCTATTATTACATTGATTTGATTATGTTGTGATGGAATTATTTTTATGAAATCCTTTATCATATATGAATTGTTTTATGATGTCATGTTGTTTAAGAATCCCATTTTTATTGCATGGGTTATGAAATGATGTATGATTTATGATTTTGTGGAACACATAATAATGGTATCATTATGAAATGGGTGGTACATATATCTCCCTCCAATGCATTGGGTAAGGATTTTATATCTCATGAGATAGACATGGCTGGAACGGCAGCTTAAACCGGTTTAGTGAAACAGGACTGAAACGAGGAATGAACTCGGTTCAGAAATGGACTTTGTCCACTAAGATAGACTTGGAAATGAGTATTTACTAATAAGAAATGATTATCTATGATTATGTGTGTACGCCACAAAGTTTCATGTTTTAAGTTATGATTATTGGGATTACATTTCACTACTATGATTTATCCCATGTTATTAAATTATGGTCTCTTTTGCAGGTTAAGATTTCCAAAATGTTATGTTCTTATGAATATGATGTGATTGATATTTCTTTTGTTTACCCTTACTGAGCATTTGAGCTCACCCTTTTATGTTTTCTTTTCCCCAGGATATAATGAAAGGTTTTAGGTAAAAAAAGGAAGATCTTTATGGGAGATGTTGAAGATCTTTCACCACGGTTAGAAGATTATATTCCGAGTTTCCAAATACACTAAACTATTACGATCCTTGTGTGTGTGTTTTTGTTATGTACTAAGTATTCCGCAAAAGTAATGTAATGTCCATGTACGTTAAGCTTCGGGTCTCTACAGTTGGTGTCAGAGGAAAGGTTTAGTGAACCTTTGGAAACTAGGATGCGAGGATTTTAGTGAGATCCCTAGAGATATTTCTAAGGTATGTCTAGGGATGTCTCTAAGGTTAAGTATACGTATAGGTTATAGTACTAGAATTGTGCTAACGATATTAGAATTTAACCTAAGATGTTAGATATTGAGGGTACTCCCCCTTTACTATGTTGTTTTCTCTAGCATAATTTTTTCCTCTCACAGAATTATTTTTGTGTTTTAGTTAATGGAGGGATCCAGAAGGAATTCGGTTAACATTGAATCCAATGGAAAAATTGGCGACTATGAGCAACAAAATTATGTAATGCCTAGAGAGAAAGATATTGTGATTATGCCGAATCAGTCATCGCGATATATGATTAACAAGGTGAAATTTAGTGGTATACCTAATTCATCAAAGAAGAGGAAGATAGACTATTATGCATGTTCATATGTTGAGGAGCATAAAGAAAGGAAGATTGAGATTTCTAAAGAAGGGAAGAAGAACCTTGAGGAATACCTCAAATGGAGGGACCGATGTTATCTGTGTGGAGAAAAGGCTCATAAAGTGACATACTATTATGGAGTTCAATGTATTATTTGTGGAGAACATGGGCATTACCCAACTCAATGCCCTGACCTAAAAAGTTACTTCTAAATCAACGAAGGACTTATTCCAGGACAATAATTGAAGAGGATGGATTGAAGTGTTTATGTATTGGTATTCAAGAATAATTTTGTTGAGGTACTTTTATTGTGTATTAGAATATTTTTGTATTATTGTGGTTTTCAATAATTTTAAGGTACCGGTAACCATGAAAAGTGATTCAAATATTTTGGAAAGAAGATGATATGCGCATAATGAAGGGATAAGGAGAAAATGAAATGTTTGATAGTATTCATGAGCTCATGATTGATATAAGGACTAAGTGATATCATGGTTTGAGTATATAGAATTTTGAGGATTTTGGTTTGTGGAAAGTGTTAACTTTTAATTGAATTCATGTTTTCAATAAGGTTCAATGGGTATTCAAGAGAATACATGATTAAGGCCTTTGAATGTTTTGAATGTGACCAACAAGACATATCTTATGATATATGGGGATCAATGATGGTATTAAATCTCTGGTAATCGTTTTCACTATATTATGAGTGTGGACTGCAGTATTATGGATAAGCCTAAATATTGGAATGGATTATGTTGGACATAAGTTAGGATAGAACTTTTTTCGATATTATTGATGGGATGTTATAAGTAATATAGCTTTAGAAAAAGGACAACCTGCAGGACGGGCGACAGCCCATCGCGTCGGACAAGGCTGTGGGAGTCGAACCCACAACCGAAGTGCGACTGGCCTTTATCACCTACCATTGGCCTACAGGAAGTCCCTGGTTAATAGAAGCTAGTTTTATTTTATTACGCGGTATGATATATGATGTATAAGTTCATTTTTGGAATCGTATACGATTAACCTCACCATAGATGGACTTATGTATATTTGATAACTTTTTCTAACCTTTTGTTTGAAAGAGATGGAATGACCCATAATTCTATCACATGATCTATTAACACTTCATGAATAACAAATTCAATATCATTTATTTAAGAGATGAAGTGGAAATTTTTCAAAGCACGAACAACAGTGAGATTGTAACAAAATAAAGTAAGTATTTATTCTAATTCGAAATATTCAACTTTAGGGAAATGATCTTGAAAACCAAAAAATATTGTCCTAGTTCCCTTATATCCAATGAATCAGATGGTACCCTAGATCATCACAAATTTATGGCTTTGTAATTGCTGGATTTTCCATAGCCATGTTCTCTACCACTCTCCATCAGAACATGATGATTATATTTCTCTTCCATATCCATATTTTCACCTATGTGGAAACCCAATGATTAGTTTATTTGGGTAACCATTAGGTTTCATACTTTTGTTATTAAAGATTGGTTTTGGTATTCCTTTTTACGATGTGGGTTTCTATTGAAGAAACTTTCGAGTATTAAACCATTTATAACCCCGACGAATTTTGAGGGCGAAATTCATTTTAAGGGGGGTAGAATGTAACACCCCGAGATTTTATGAAAAATATTCGTTTTAATTTCATTAATGTCTTGTGTTGTACGCTACACCAAAAGAAGCTTGCACAACACACATCCTTGACTTTCCTTGCATTACACGCAATCACGACCTTCCTCGATAGCGTGTGTAGTACAAAATACCGAGTTTCACAAAACAACGATATGCTATTAAAATATTATTAAAACTAGCCGTTATGAATAGTAATAAGCACTTTTTGAAATTTTGTAAATTTTATTTTCAAAATGGACTTCATTTTTGGATTAGGAGTATTGAATTTAGCCTAATGTGAAATTTTGGTACTTTTCGGATAACTTTCATATTCTGATGAATAGTGAAAATTACTAAATTTTAATTAAAAACAACTTTTTTAATCGAAATAATTAATAGTGATAAATTATTAATTTGAGTGGTTTTAAAGTATATTTAGAATATATTTTTACAATTTAATACAATGTTGGTTATTGGATGTAATTTCACATTTAAACCAGACATAAACAACTGCCAATCTTTTGATAGTTATTATCTCTTAAGAACATGCTATTTGTTTTGACGACGAGAATTAATTTTTAAATTAATTAATGCAACTGATATGTTTTGAATTTGGTAAAATAGACATCATTTTTGAATTTATAATATCAAATATAGCTTAGGCCTAATTTTTGGTATTTTCTGGAAACTTTCATTTTTTGATGAATAGTGAAACCACTTAGTGGGAGTTAAAAAAAATGAATTTTTCATAAAACTTAATTTTACCGCTTCTGTGAGTGGAATTTAAAAAATCCGAGAGACACGGTTGATTTCAGTAGGTAAAATGTGGTTCAATGAGATGAAAATAATTTTTGGTTAATAGTAACTTTTTACTTTTTTTTTACCACGGTTAAAAGTAAATAGGGTAATTAAGGGTAAAAATGATATTATTATTACCCTAAGACATGTCCTAATTCTATTGGATAAGTGTAATTCGACCAAAAACAACCTTAGGAATAATATATGACCATTTAGGCCCACTTGGATTAGATTAGGACATTTATTATTATTTAATTCAAAGAAGAGTTAAAAGAGTTAAAATCAAAGTTTATTTACTAAAACATTTTTAATATAGGGTTATACATAAGATAAATCCGATTGTAAATATTAATTAGAAAGATAATAAGATTTCCTACATAATGATAGTTTATTTATAATTTTTAGACATTAAATAAATTAATTTATTTATGACACAATGATGATGAAGTAATTACCATAATAGTGAAAAATTAGAATTATTGATGTTATAAATAGCCAAATAAATGTAATTTGAGACTTTTTATGAATTAAACTAATTTTATAGGTTAATATGACATGTTAGTGTTGATTTAATTAGATTTTTTCAAACTAATCATTCTTTTATGATTTTCACAAAAATCAATTACTAAATAGTGTCAAAATTGACATAAAATAGTTTTTTAAAAAAATATTATATTATTAATTGTTATTTTATTCCTAAATATCTAACGTTCGGCCAAATGACTTAGATGAGGTTATATATATTAATAATAAACAGCTTGGGGTTTGTTTGGCTTGATATAGTAAGTTTATTAACCTTATAGTGTAAGAAAACAAGAAGACACGGTAAAAGTAAAATTATCTAACTTAAAGTTAAATATAAATGATAAGGTTAAAATAGGAACCTAAACTTGTCTAAATTCTATTGTATAAGAGGATTTCGACCCATCCCCACCTTAGCTTCAAAATAAATCAATTTGGAGCTATTTAAAACCGAATTTGGCTTTATAATAAAATAATATTTTTAGTTATTCCAAAGGTGCCCCTCTCCTCCCTTATAAAAGGGCACCCCTCCCTCTCTTCCTCACACCACTTTGAGCCTCCAAGCTCGGCCAACCCCTAACAAATTCTCTTGCCCACTTCCCTAGAAACATCCTAGAGGTTCTGGTATTCTTCAAAGACCAATTTTTGTGCCCTAAAAGGAGATCTCAGAGAGGCGCTTCAAAGAAGAGGAGGTTCGGACACTTACGAAGCAAATCAGACCTAAGGTACGAGAAAATATCACAATCTCATTTTATCCGAGATTTTTTATACTTTGGTATTTACTGGGGTGTATTTTATCATCCACATCCATGTTTCCTCAATATTTAATATTGTTTCCATCCACCTACATTTTTTTAAAATCTAATTTTACCCTTAGATGAGTTTTTAGTAAAAGATATGAAAGGAATCTTTTGTCGTTTTTTCGTACGAGGTACTTTTTGACTTTTCCGACAAAAGTACGAGAAGAATGTTTTTTTAACTTATACGAAATGAATGTATTTTTAAAAATTATTTTGAAGAATCTTACCTTAAAAGTTTTCAACTTTATTTTTAATCAACTTCTTTTAGTTAGAATTGTATGACATGTTAAGAAAGGAAAAGTGTTTTTGAAGTTGATAGGATATTTTCCTCAAGAATGGAGTTCAAGTGTTTTATCAAAATTATTTTTCATCTAAGATAATATAGGGTTATGTTTCTATCCCTATTATTACATTGATTTGATTATGTTGTGATGGAAATATTTTTATGAAATTCTTTATCATATATGAATTGTTTTATGATGTCATGTTGTTTAAGAATCCCATTTTTATTACATGGGTTATGCAATGATGTATGATTTATGATTTTGTGGCACACATAAGAATGGTATCATTATGAGATGGGTGGGACCTATATCTCCCTCCAATGAATTGGGTAAAGATTTTATATCTCGTGAGATAGACATGTCTGGAACGGAAGGTTAAACCGGTTCAGTGAAACATGATTGAAACGAGGAATGAACTCGGTTCAGAAATGGACTTTGTCCACTAAGATAGTCTTGGAAATGAGTCTTAACTAATAAGAAATGATTCTCTATGATTATGTGTGTATGCCACAAAGTTTCATGTTTTAAGTTATGATTATTGGGATTACATTTCACTACTATGATTTATCCCATGTTATGAAATTATGCTCTCTTTTGCAGGTTAAGATTTCCAAAATGTTATGTTCTTATGAATATGATGTGATTGATATTTCTTTTATTTACCCTTACTGAGCATTTGATCTCACCCTTTTATGTTTTCTTTTTCCCAGGATATAAAGAAAGGTTTTAGGTAAAAAAAAGGAAGATCTTTATGGGAGATGTTGAAGATCTTACACCACGATTAGAAGATTATATTCCGAGTTTCCAAAGACACTAAACTATTACGATCCTTGTGTGTGTGTTTTTGTTATATACTAAGTATTCTGCAAAAGTAATGTAATGTCCATGTATGTTAAGCTTTGGGTCTCTACATATTCTCTAGCCTATTTCATGCACCAAGATCAACCGACATTGTTTCCTTACCAACACTTGAAATACTCCATGTGCCTAACACCAAATTACATTATATACCTCAACCAAAACCTCTAATACCACCATATCACCACCCCTACCTCTAAAGGTACCCCTCATGGGATATAAATGAAGGAAGATAAATAATAACCCTTGAGTCCAACCTCTAGTAGGCCCTGAGTTGGTGACTAGACCCAAGGGTATAAAAATATCACAAATGGGAGGCATCACCCTCTATAATAATAGGATTGGGAGATATGATAAATAAAATACAAGAAACGTAATGACATAATATTAAATGGAAACCAAAACAATCCTATAATTCATGTATATTTAAAATATATATCGATAAAAGTCCCCAAATAAATACCCAAAATAAAAGATAAGTTAGTGACATAGCGAAAACTTTAAAGACCAAGATAGAAATATCTAAAATGGTCCATGAAGTCCTCCGAGAATCCTAAAAACATTTTTCATATACATAGATTGAGAATACAAGTATCCTAGGTAGGATAACAGAAGTCTCTTATGAACATGTAAAAAAGAGCATACTAATGCACCCATGAGACAACAGCACTTAATTAGGCCAACTGACCAATCCCATCTTCTCCATATCACACTCACCAAATAATGCTTCCAAGTATAATAAAGTAATAAAAATAATATCAATAAGGGTACCCCACATCACATTTCCATTGAGTTACTGCTCTCACACCCTAACATTGTACATCCCAATGCTCCCATATCTTATATACATCACATCACATATCATCTTATCCAAAGACACCTGGGCCATCACATCACATTAAATCTCACTCAAAGACACCTAGTCCATCACATCACATAAAATCTCACCACATATAAACCAAATACACATGGTACATCACATCACATTACATCTCACCTGAAGACACTTGGGACATCACATCACATCACAACTATAATAATAATAGTAGGGTATCATGAACATGAAGGACATCAACCTCTTTCCCTCCTCCAAACATGAATGAACATCTCCATAATCCATTTCACCATATCATAAAACAACCACCACTATTGAAAATTTTAATTCTATCCATCAAAACCCATGCATAACTAACTTTTTTGGAAGAGAATGCGGGGAAAAGAGGATAACCAACCATCCATTCTCACCACTGGGATGTTGGAAAAAATACCCCCATAACATTTGGTTTTCGGCATGGATTACTCAACATGGGTGGGGTGTGTATAGAAATCAAAATGAATATACAATATATATATATATATATAGATATACATATATATATAAATCCACACATAAGACCAACCCATGGGTTCATAACACGAGCACCAAACATCTTACAACATCACTTGTAAACCTCACAAAATACACCAGTTTCACTGCCACCTCTAAATTCACAACACCATAGAACAAGTCACAATCTACAAGCCAAATTTCACCTATTTTCTTTCAATTCTAGAAAATTACCATATTTCCCATTACTAACCCATTTAATTATTTAATCCCATTAAATTCACATTTAACCACAAACACATTTATCCAAACATCCTATTTTAATTCAATGTTCATTATCCATTTAAACCCATTAAATTTGAATTCATCATTTACATTTAATTCCATTACTACCTAGGCTACTAGAATAATAAATCACAACACAAAAAACCATCTCCCTTTCTCATTCCAATAAGCTCCACATCACCACCATTTCACATTACCACCACTTATCATCACAAAATACACATACCAACCATATCTCATCATATCTACTATACACCAACAATATATCCTCACATCCCATCACATACCAACCACATCTCATCACATCCTCCCCACAAAAAATGTCCACAACAAAAACAAAAATCACCACCCCACATCACAAACACACATCAACCCCCATATCATAACCACACATCACACATTCACATATCATTTATTCACAAACCATTTTTATATTTAGTGATGGGATTTCATCACATTCTACTTCTCTATTCAATGAAATTCTCACAGAAGCCAATAACTCTCAAGGAAACCATTTTATTAAACATATGTAAATGGATAACCAATTCCATTTAGGTGAAAAATAAAAACCACACAACAAGGTTTCTATAATATTAAAAATCACATTGTAAAAAAAATCCACCAATGGACATGATTTCTAGCAAGGCACCATATCTGCACAATCACAATATCAAATATTATCAAAGCTGTAAAACATGCGATTTAATTCTCCTTCCCATTTCATTCAAAATTGTAAATTAATTATCTTTATTAGGTTAATGAAAAATATATTCATAAAGATTAAAAGGAGTATAAACCCTACCATATGATACAAATAGATTTGAAATAAAGGATCCCCTACCTCAAACATGGATTTCTGATCTGCTGCATAAAGTTGAAGTGAGAGGAAGGCCACGACCAAGAACCACAATAAAGGAGAAAACTCTTAATAGCCTAAACCAACATAGGTTGATCTAAAAATATAAAGGTTGAAATCCACTAAAATGGGGATTAAATACAACCTTGGGATTCACTTGGGTCACCCAATAAAAGAGATAGTGATTGGAAAAGTGATAAGGTCTGAAGGGATTTAAGAATTTATATCGAGTCTAAAAAACATAAGAACATAGTGTGACCTATAGGGGAACAAAATATAGATGATGAAAAATGAATGGACCACAGGGAAATACCCCTCAGCATGAAAAAACCTAGTTGTTAAAACTGTCTCTAAGATCTATGACTATCTCCACACTACAGATCTAGAAAATGGGGGAAGATACTATGACATAACCAAGGACGCTAGACTGAAAACGTCCATTAAATGAGAAAAGGACCATGGTGCATCCAATATCTCTACACAATAGGACCGAGGAACCATGAAGGGTATATACTATATCCCATCTCCATGATGAAACTATCTTGAAAATGAAAAAAACTCCAAAATGAACCTTGTTCTACTACACTGTAGCTGCTTCTCTACATTTCAGCTATGCCAAAATTAGAAATAGCATTAAAAGACCTTCCCTAGGAACCCTAAAATTCAGGTGATCTTTCTACACCATAGAATCCAACCATAAGACATAGCCCCGGGTTCCTTAGGATTAAACATTCTCGAGCTAACTTTTTCAAATGATTTACTTTGTGACTTTTCTGAAACAAATATGTAAGGAATATTTTTTTAACTTACAAGACATGTCCTAATTTTACAACATTAATGACTAATATTTTCTTTGAATTTTTTTTTCAAATTCTTACTTGGTTATTTTCAAATATTTTTTTTATATTGTATGTGTGTGGTTTTATTTTAAATTAGTGAATTTCTCAAGGAATGTTTTTATGGTGCAAACATTCATATTTTAAAACTACGATATGATTCTTAGTAATTGGTTATTATAGAGAACCTTTCTATTATAAAACAATTATGGGTGGGTCCATGATATCCTACCAATGTATTGGGTATGTTGGAATTTGACTATGATGGTTATTCTAAGCGTAACTATGACGGTAACTCCAAGTATAACCATGCGGGTTATTTCATGTGTAGCCATGAGGGTTACTCCATAAGTAATTATGATAATAAAAGGATTACCCAAGTTACCTATATGGTTTATTTATTCTTGTTATGTTTTTACATAAATACCATGTTTTAATAAGGTATGTTATTGATTTTATGTTCAAAGGAAAGAATATGTTACTTCTTAAGGGTGAAAATTATAGATTTTGTGAAAAGGTTTTCATCAGTTTATAAGGTTTTCAAATAAACCTATAAAGATTTTATTTTTTTCCTTTAATATTTATTATGAAATGTTTTATGGAAAAATTTGTGTATAAATGGGGATTTATTGGGTAATAAAATGTTTATTTTGAGCCCAAATTTTATTTTCAGAAAGGAAAATTTCTATAAGTATTTATGGAATAATGGTTTCTTTATTTTCTTTTTATGTACTTTACTAAGATTTTTGCACTCATACCAAGTTTTAAAATGTTTTTAATATGGTTTAAGGATGGGCGAAAAAAAATAAATGGTCAAGTTTAATGTAATGAATATTTTTTATGAAAATAAATCATGTTTTGTTTTAAAAGTTTCATATTATGAAAAAATGGAAATTGATAGAATTGTATAATTTTTAATATATGAGTTTTTATGTATGATTTATGACCTAATTCGATGAAAATATAACTTAAAATGTCCTAAGGATTGTAATAATGTGAATTATATTTCAAATAAATAAGAATATGTTATGATTAAGGATGAGTCCTTATAGTTGGTATCAAAGGAGGGTTTATACAACTTTAGAAATTATGAATTTTTGTTAAGCATATGTTAAGACTCTATATATATTCTTTTAGTAAAATACCATTTTTTTAAAATTTTTCATATCGAGGAAAATCAATTGAAAATGGAAGGAGGAGGATCCCAAACAATATTTATATATATTCCTAATGACTTTCATGAAATAATTATTTAAAAATCATGTTCTAATGACTTTGAAACTTTTACTAACAAAAAAATCTCCTTCAAAAAATTATATGAAATATAAAACACCTCCTATATACCTCGATTCCACCATGTTTCATGGGGTTTTTTAATCGAATCCTAATTTCCCAATTTTCTCATCTTTCCCAAAAGGGTAAATATTATCAAGGTATTTAAAATATATTACCCTATCAAAGGAATTTGAAGAGTATTATGATTTTAATAAAGTTTTTAATGAAGGAGACCCTCATGTAGCCTATTTATATTTGGTTTTAAATTATAATCTTATGGTTCACACTTACAGATTTTTAAAAGAAACCTTGATTGAAAGTTTCAAAACAAAATCATTTTGAATGTTTTAAAAAAATAAATTTTTATAAATTTTTTTTAAAATTAGAGGTCATATAAAAATATTTTTTAAAACTATTTCTCTGCCAAAATCCAAAAAACCCAAATTGTACAAGGTGATTTTGAAAAAACGAATCAAGTAACTTTGAAGAATCTCTAAAGAATTGTTTAGATGTGTGGACATTATATCTACTTGAAAAAAATTAAAATAAAATAAGGTGGACACTATGATAAAGGTACACACTTATTTTATACTGGCACAATTTTATTTAAATCATTGGGAGCTAAAATTTTAAATATATAAGACTTAATGAATTAATATATTTAGGTAATTATGGGTTGGTATTCAAAATAAAAGGTATAAGATAACCTTTGAGGTTAAAAATTATATTTAAATATGAATATATTAACTTTTTTAGGTTTTCCATAATATTTATTTGAATGTAATAAGAACTATATTGTTTTATTAAATGATAGTCTGTAGACCTGGTGACAACCCATCTTGTTCTTCAAGACCATGAGGTTTGAACTCAAAACTGAAGGGTGACAAGGGTGTAATGAATACCACTAGCCAACATGATGTTACTGTTTGTATGTGATTTTATTTTTAGTTGAATTATATGATAGATGAAGAAATAGTTGATTTTTGGAATTTAAATTTTATCATATGGATAACAATTGTGATTGGAAAATGGATTTGTGATTATGTGATTAATGTTATTTATAAATGAGGTCACTATAATTATATGTAACATTATCCGATTAAGGTAAATAGAATACCAATGGATTTAATTTGAGGAATAAAGGTTGAATTATTTTTTAGAATCATATATGATTTTATTGTGTCATTATGATGATTCAAGATATTTATTTAAATGAATATCATATCTTGGAGATTATATGATTAGGGTATATATTTTTTGGAATGAGACATTAAGAGTGATTGATATTATTTTTATATAAATTTTAAATTTATCTTGGAAGACTATGTCATCAAATACTTTTGATTTTTGGGTTTCAATATCAGTCTAGAATATTTTTGAATACATTTAAGGTAAGTTATTTATTGAATGATCAAATTTGAATTTTGGGTATTACTATTGAATTTTGGATATTAAAAGTAGTTTTTATGATTTTTATGGTTTATTCATTTTGGGAATTATAATATATTGTACTAACCATTTTGGTTTTGGTTAATTCATAAAGGCAGGATGAATATATTTTTATTGTTTTATGATTTTTGTGACCCCCAAAAGATTATTCTAATGCTTTAGTCATGAGAGATTTATCTTGAATACTCATCTTTTGAAGAAAAATATGAGTTTGTGGTGGAAATTTATTAAACGATGAAAATATAATTTACAAGTAAGTATATTTATTTATTTTCTAAGTATAATTAGTAAAATAAACTTTAGGAAAATAATTTGGAAACAAAAAAAATATCTATTTAATTTTATTATTGAGAAATCAATGGAATTTTACCCATCACTAATTTATGATTTTGTGATGGTTAACTTTCTCATGACCATGTTTTCTTTCACTATATATCACTCCTTGGGAGTTAATTTTCTCTTCCTTATCCATGTTTTCGCTTATCATTTATGTTATCCTACTTGGAAACCTAGTATGTGTTAATCCAGATTACCTTCATACATCGCTTTTCTCTTATATCAGGTGTAATTTTTTATTAATCCTTTTTAGGACATGGGATTTCAAAAAAAGATATTTAGAAAAATAAAACCCTATTTACCAAAACCAAGATCAAATTGATAGTATGAAATTTATTAAAGGGTGGGGGTTAAGAAGATTGTAAAATACTAATTTTTTTAAGGGAAACACTATGATCTATAACATACAAGATACACCACATCGAGCATAAATGAACAACTAAATATTATTATTTAAATGTGACCGTCATAGCATAGCTGTTAAATTGGAGGGTATAAATAGGAATAATTGAATTATAAAATAAATATAAATGTTGAGATAAATATGAATTTATTGATATGTTTTTATAAATTAATCACATAATTTTTTATAAAGTCATTTTATTCTTAAAAAAATACATTTTCTTCAAAAAACGAGTTTTTCTTCCTTTTATGAGTCAACATTATAATTTCTATAAATTCTAGAAAATTTATCTAAAAAAATTAACATAGTTTTTTAATTAATATTTTAAAAATAATCTTATAATATGTATTTTATAATTTTATGAAAATATTGATTTTTAATGAATAATGAAAAATACTGATTTTTATTGAAAACTGTATTTTATTTTAGTGTATTTTCAAGATAAAATTATGTTTTAGATTAGTTTTAAAATTTAAATTAGTTAACTATTATTTAAAATAATATATTTTTTAATGTATTTTATAATTTAATTTAGTATAAAAACATTTTATATTTAAAAAGGGAATTTTTCTAAAAAAACTATTTTTCACTGCGTTTTTTCTGTTTAATTTTAAATTAAATTATACCAATTTTTTATTTTTAATTTTGAAAAATTTATTCAATAATTGGAATATTTGGTTCTAAATTTATTAAATATATACCTTTTATTTTTTATCAATTTGAATAATAAAATTATTAATTTTTGTTACCACGATAAATGGTAAATCATGTGATTTATGTTAAAAATAAAATGATAAGAACCATAATATGAGGTAAAAAGTTATATAAATATTATAGGATGAGTATATATCTACCATAATCATACACGAGTTTAATTCATGACCTTTTTATTCCACTTGGATGAGATTAAAACCTTTATAGTATTTTATTTAAAGAAATGTCAAACTTGTCAAACTTTTATTTTTTATATGTGTAATATTTTTAATATGGTGTTATACATATGATATATTATATTATAAATAGTATTATTAAATATAAAATATTTATCTTCATCATGGTGATTTATTTTTATTTTTTAGTAAATAAATAATTACCTTAAATACTTACACAATGCTAATGCAGTAATTAGTTGATTAATGGAAAAAAAATAAAATATATTAAAATTTTTAAAATAAATATAATTTGAGATACATAATCTGATAAAATAATTTTATATATGACCATGAAATTTTATGGATATAATAAAATATTCATTTTTTAATTTTATATGTTTTCTTGATATTATTAAATTCAATTTAATGAATAGTTCTAAAAATTGAAATTATGTTTATTTTATAGTAAATAATATTTTATTAAATTATATAAAAATCCTAAAAATTTTAAATTTTTATTATTTATTAGGATATTTTTTAAAATATCATCCATGGTATATTTATGAGATGTTTTTTGAATTTATAGTATATATATCAACCCTCAAAAAGTAAAAATTTATGTTGTCATGGCAAGAGTTAAATGAGTTAAATAGGGGTAAAACCAAAATATAAGGGTACAAAAACAATCAAAACATATCTTTATTTTATGAGGGTATTTTTAACCATCATAATCTAATATTTTAAATAAACCACTTTGGATACATTTGTAATATAAAATTAATTTATATTTATTTAATATTTTAAGAAATTACAAGAGTTCCCCTCCCCTCTCTTATAAAAGGGAACCACTTATTCTCTTCTATTCACACTTAAAAAACCATTTGGTTTGGCAAAAAATACCCAAATACCTTAATACAATCCCTACAAAAATTATAGAGGTCTTTATTAAGGTATAATACAAATCTTATAGGTCTTAAGGTGTTAATCAAGGGTGGCTCTCTAAAGAAGAGGATGATAAAGAACATATGTGATGAGTCAAACTCATGGTAAGAGAATTTATTTTAAAAAATATTTAAAAAAAGATATTCCCTCAAAAAACTATTTTTATTACATTTACATATTTTTTTAAACTATTTTAAATAAATTTTTATTATTATCTTATGAATTTTTAAAGTCATTTTTACCTATATTTTAATTTTTACAAAATGTTTTGGAAGAAATATTTTTATCATTCTTCAAATGTGGTACTCTATGACTTTTTCAACAAAAATATGAAAGGTTTTTTTTAACTTATTCAAAATAAGAATATTTTCCCTCCTTCATGACTAATATATTCTTTGAAGTTTATTTTACAAGCTTACTTGTTTATTTTCAAAAATTTTTTTTCCATTGTACATGCATGGTTTTCGTTTTAAATAATTTATTTTCCTCAATAAATGTTTTTATGATGCTAGAATTCATGTTTTATGTTTATGTTATAGTTCTTGGGAATTGTTTATAATGATGGGTGGTTCTATTATAAACCAAATATGGGTGGGTCCATGATATCCCTCTTATTTATTAGGTATATTGGAAGTTAACCGTGATGGTTATTCCAAGTGTAACTATAATGGTAACTCAAAGTATATCTGTGAGGGTTATTCAAAGTATAATCGTGAGGTTTATTTCATATATAGTTGTGAGGGTTACTACATAAGTAAGTATAATAGGAAAATTATTCCCCAAGTTACCCATTTGATTTATTTAGGCTTTCTAAGTTTCTACATAACTATTATATTTTCATAAGGTAAGTTATTGAGTTTATGTTCAAAGGAAAGAATATGTTACTTCTTAAGGATGAAAATTATATATTTGAGAAAATATTTTCATGATTTCATCATGTTTTCAAAGAAACCTATATATATTTTATTTAACCTTTAATATTTATTATGAAATGTTTTATGTAAAGCTTTGTGTTGAAAAGGTCATGTATTGGTTAAGAATATGTTTAATTTGAAAATAGATTTTTTTATAAGTATTTATAGACTAATGGGTTCTTTCTTTCTTATTATTTCCCTTACTAAGTTTTTTTTTATCATACTAATTTTTAAATTTTTTTTCAAAGGGTTTAAGGATGGGTAAAGGAAAATAAGAAGTCATGTTTAAAGTCATGAATATTTTTTGTGAAAATAAATAATTTTTTTTCATATTTTAAAAAATGTATATTAATTAGAAGTGTGAAATTTTTAATATATAAGTTTTTATTTATGAGTTATGATGTAATTCTCTAAAACTATAAACTAAAAATATACTCAATATTTTAGGAATTTTATTTATAGTTCAAAGATAGTAGAATATGTAATCATTAAGGTCGGGTCCCTATATATTTTCTATGTAATTATATCATTTTTGATGTAGAATCGAGACATAATTATAAAATAATTTAAATTACAATATTTCAAGTTAAGAATTCAATTCTTACCAATTTTAATTAGAATGATTATTTTTGGGTTAAAATTATTCCAATTTTATTGTTATAATTTCCATAAATTTTTAGAATAAAATAATATGATTGTTTTTGATGAATTCAACTGGAATATTATTTTTTAAGAATTTTGGAATAGTTTTTGTTTGGATGTAATTATTTTAGATTCCATATTTAAATATTGAATATTAATTGATGGAATATATTTTTATTCATAGTCTATAATTTTGTTTATTTTATTTCTTTTGAATTTAAATTTTTATTTTGAATAGATTTTTAATTCTATTTTATTGAAATATGTATGAAGCAACACCCATGTAGTAAATAAAATTCTATGTGCCTTATATATTTGTTGATGTAATTGAATTCTCAAGTATAGTGGTGGCTAAATAGGTGAACTCCCAAGTGCAAGTACATCAATGTAGCAAAATTTCAAGTTGTGCTACCACATAACCAAATTACTCTATCTAACTCATATAGCCAAATTTTAAGTAGTTCCATCATATAACCAAATTTCTATATCCAACCCACTCATCCAATTTCTGTTGACTTGTGACTTAGGTATCCAAATTTCCATTCATGTAAGAGTTTTTTTGGTCAAAAAAATAGATTAACCAATATATCAAGGAAACTTGGGACTAGGAGTTGGTTCCATTGTGATATAGAATTCAATATTGGTTGTAGAAGAAATTGAACCTTCTAAGATCATAACATGGTGAACTACCAAAATTAAATTCCAATTAAGTATAAAATCAGGACATATCCTATTGAAAACCAGTTGATCCATAGTTAAAAAGATGTAATAGTATTCTTATCTTTTTGAAGACGATTCCATGCTTGATTGAGAATTAATGGAAGCACTATACCCAGTGAATCCAAATTTGAGCATGGGATTTGGATTTATGACCTATGTGTGATGAACCTAAGTTAATTTTTATTCATATGAAGTTGGTTTCATAGACGAGATGATCCCAAGTTAGCATGAGTAAATACTAAACTTGTTGATATCAAAGCGAGAAAAATCTGTACAAGGTTGGATGGAGATCAGAAATTACGAATTTGGTTGGATTTTTTATGAATATTACTGATGAATTTGATACAAAACTACTAAAAGTAGCAAACTATTACTAATTCTCAGAATATAAAGATCTTATTGAGTTTTTATTGTAGAAGACCACAAGTTTTGATTGCTGGATCTTTTTTTGCTGCAGGATCAAAACCATCAAGATGATAGGGAGTTAAAGTTATTTGATGCTGTGGTTACATGGATGAAAATGGTTTCAGACCAAATACATGAAGTTTTTTCCCAATTGAGTCAGAATTCCAAAGGGAGTGTTTACTGTTCATGTTGATACTGATCCTGTCTATAGAAGATATGAATGCAGTTTGTTTAAACCTATGCTTGGTGATGGACCTTATTATATAGGTGAACAATTAAAGATATAAAGGGAAGATCAAGTTACCCTGAGCTATGATTAATAGGATGTAGGGAGATTCATGATAGGTTCTCTGTGAAATTCATATGTGAAATAAATACCATGAGATCTTCCTTGATCATTTTCATAAGCTTACCTCTCAGCTGGGTTGAGTGCTGGTTTGAGTTGAAGGATTGAAATTGGTTTACATTTTTTAGATATATTCATGAATAATTAAAGCTTTTGGGTGATGATGAAAATGACATGTGGATTATGAATTTTGGAGTTTAATAACTACACCGAGATGTTTTCTAGGGTAAAAATTATTTAGTGAATTTTTCTAAACTGAACTAATAGTGAGAGATGGATAAATTATTAATTCTATAATCAGCTGTGATGAATTAAGTAAGTGTTAATTTAAATAATGTGTGTAGGTAAATATTTAAAATTAAAATAGGAACTTATCATCATGTAGATTTAGGGGATGTGAGAAAATAATGGAAATGGAGGAATCAATGAGAGCTCGAGACAGAGGAGAATTCCAATTCAATAGGGAATATTTCTCTTTCTCTCTATTCTTTTTTATTCTATTACTTAATATTTTAAATAAATTTCTTTGAAAATAATTGTTTTATTTTCTTAATAATGTGTAACTAAACATTTTATTGGGTATAAATATTGAAATGGAAAAATTTTCTTTCTATTCTTTCCTTGAATTTGATAGAATAACTAATTTCCCTCTTAGCCATTCTTACTAAAAATTCTTTTTTCCTTTTAGTATTAATTTTGGATTGAAGGGTGTTGTTAGTGATAAAAATAATTTTTAGTGAGATAATTGTTCATTTTTCTATGATAAATAGAAAAATTGAGTTGATAAATTTTTGAGGAAGTGGTTGTGTGATTTTTTCCTAAATTTTAAATTATATTCATTCTTGAGTAATTCTTATACATTTTTTAAGGAACCAATAAGATATAAACAATGAAAAATTAAACTATAAAATTTCAATAAAAAAAATTAATTGGAAAATGTTTATATGTATTATTGTCCAATATTGAATGAAAATTTAAAATTGGAGTTTTGTTTCCTCACACACACTTGTTGAAAGGACAAATCATTTTCTCACTCTAGATCAACCCAGACTCCCCATATCTCTCTCTATTTTCTTTCCCTCCCTTTATTGGTCCATTTATTTTTGTGTATTTTAGTTTATTTTATTTTAATTTCCTAATATTTATCTTTTCTATACACCAACTTCACCAACAAACCATTTCATCCATTATTTTAGAGTATTTTTTCTTAGATACACAAAAGTATTTAAATTAGGTTCAATCCTACTGACCATGGTACTAGTTGTAATTAGGTTTATACATAAATAAAATTTCACAAGTCAATGAATTAATGTTAACTATTAGGTTTAAAAATAATTTATGAATAAAAACTTTTTTATGAGTTTGATCCAAAATATATTAGTGATGAAAAAGAGGCTACAGGCAGTGACATGAATAAATTTTAGAGGTTAAAAAGGCCTGTTGATGTTGAAAACATAATCATAGAACAAAAATACCCTGTTTAGAAAAGAATAAGGTTGATAGTAGGAAATCACATAGTACTCGTATCATATTCTAAACCATGAATAGTGGGTTAAACAATAAATAATTTTGAATGTATAAAAGTTATGAATGATGAATTGGATCATATTGAAAAAAATTCAACTTGGGAAATGACCCAAGACCAAAAGATAAGAATTTCATAGGCACAAATTGAGTGTTTAAAAAAAATTAATGAAAAAAGAGTAGTTAAAAGGAACATGGTTAGCCCAACATGAAAATTATACACTCAAATGGAAGGTACTAACTTTGAATAAACCTTTTATCTAGTAGTAAGGCTTGAAACAACTAGAATGTTTCTACCCATGGATACACACAATCACTATAAAGTCTATCAAATGAATATGAAATTTCAATTTATAAATGGTGAAATTTAGGAATAAATCTTGATTGAATAAAAAATGGTTTTATTCATGATAATGATGGTAGAATGGTATACAGATCGAGAAAGGCATTATATAGCTTGAAATCGGCTCTTAGAGAATAAAACTTGAAACTTAATGGGTACTTGAAGGAAATGGTTATCATTAAGGGAAACATTGTTATAATTATATATGTAAGAGATATATTAAAATGTACATTAATTTTCATAGTGTATGTTGATAATATAATTATTTCTAGTGATTAAGAATAAATTTTGAGGATTTTTTTTAGAAAATGAAAGAATAGTTTGATATGTCTATGCTGGTAAAACTAAATTATTTTCTAGGATTATAGATTTGATGAAAAACCAAAATTCATATTTTCTTTCATAATAAAAATATGCCAAAGAGTTTTTGAAGAATTTTTTAATTTAAGAATAAAGATATTTTTTAATACCAATTTCTATTAAAAATAAATTGTGTAAAGATGAAAATAACTACAAAGTTGACCAAAAAGAAATTAGAAGACACATTAGAAGTATGTTATATTTAATATCTTATTGAACATACATAGGATATACCATTACAATTTTTTCTTTATTTCAAAGTGACCCAATGGTGTCACACATGCTTACAGAAAAATTGATACTGGGATATGTGAAGGATGCAGTGAATTGTAGCTTGGTCAAAAAATGTAGTATAGATTTGAAGCTACTTGGTCACACTAATATAAACTGGGTGGGTGATTATGAACATAGAAAATACACATTAGGTGGTACTTTCTTCATTGGAGAGGGATGCGTGAGTTAGTGCAACAAGAAGTAGAACTCAATGACACTTAGCATAGCTATAACAGAATATGTGACCTTAACACATGCATGTATATAGGTATTATGGATGGCTGTGCAACTATTAGTCTTTAGATATGAAATCAATAAGGTATTGAAAATTTTGTGTGATAATTAGAGTGAAATAAATCTATCCAATAATCCTATATATTACTCAAGATATAAAAATATCGACAACAGGTATTATTTAATTAATGAAAGAGTGAAAAATAGGGATATAAGTCTAGACTACACTTAGATTCATAATAAGATTTCATATATATTCAAAAAATATACACTAAGGGATAGTTTCTCTAAGTTAGGGTTGAAACTCCATCTTAAACCATCTCCTCTCACTTGATGATATGTGTAAATGTTCCCCCAAATTGGATTTGGATTGTGTTACCAAAGGGGGAAAAATTGTTTCACAACTCATTTCCATAGGGGAATAGATTTATTTTTAAAAGGAGGAGTGATTACCCAATTATCATTTAAAGTTATGGATAATATTGAATGGAGGAGTTTTTTTAGTGAGGTTTAATGAATTAATTGAGGGGGAGTTCATTTATGTCCCTTGAGAAAATTTTATTGACACTGAGGGATGAAATTACCTAAAAAACACAACCTTATCCAATTGTGTGGTGTAATAAATTTATCATATAAAATAGGATATGATATTTTTATTCTTATTTGGATTTTGTAAATGTATATATATCTGAGTTTTTTTACCTGAAGAGTTGAGAGATGTTTCAATGAAATCTAACAAGGGAAGATTGAAGTAACTTTTGAGTTTTTGATATAGTGATTATTGGTTTGAATTTGTTTTCAACATGCTTGAAGTGATCTGTGTGGATGATGAATGTTTTTGAGATGATTCCAGGAGTTTCAAGATGTTTATGATGTAGTTCTATGATTTTTTTGATATTTATCGAGTTTTTATTGAGTTGTTCATGTGGTTAGTTTAGATGGTCACATGGATAGTTAGATTCCACACATGTTAAATTGAGATGGTTGTGTAGTCAGTTGAGTTGGTCATTCAGTTAGTTCATATGGTCATATATTTGATTGAATTCGAGATGACTTTTTTCATGAATTAGTATAGGTTTCAATCTAGACTGACACCCGACTTGGCCTATGGAATGGCCCAAAGGGCATTCCCAATCCCCATGGGTTGGCATTTAGTGAGTGAGAATTGAAGAAATACTTTGGGAACCATTTAAAAACTGATAAAGAAAATCCATAGCTACAAAAATCATGAATACAATATATATGATCACCATAGACATAATTCATAACAAATTCATACAAAAAATATGTAGGTATAATATTTGAGTTTATGATACATTTATATTTATGGCCAAAAACTAAAATAAACAAAGGGGGAGGGAAAAATAACTAAATGAACAAAATTCCCCATGTGACATGAGGGTCAACCCCCTCCATTCCACCACCATCAACACCCACTAAAAATTACTTTCTAACATAAGTATCCACCACTACCTCTATAGATAGAATTTTCATTACATGATTTAGAAAAAACAAGGTCCACATACACCCATGGATTTATGTAGGGTGTGAACTCATATTCTCAGTAGGATCCCACTGAATTTTCCAAAAATAACAATTATAAGATAAATAATCATGATATTTTTGATAGAAAGAAAACAAATTTAATTGAAAAACCGGATATGTTTGGAAAGTGAGGCAGTAAATGCCAGTGTAAATGGAAATAGGTAAAACTTAGCATAAGCACTATCGTAAATCCCTTTATATCTAGAGTTAGTGGGGACCTAGGATCCTCATACTCTTAGAAATAAATCCTATACATGAAGGTTTGTCCCCTTCTCAAGCCAACCTATCCGCATCATCAATGTTTTGTTAGTACTGTATCGTAAAACTGATAGGTTGTACGGGTCATTCCTAGCATACTTTTCATAGTCTTCCCACCTAGATACCTAGGATTTCCATGGTCTTCACCCAATTTTTCAAACCATAAAAAACAATTTCTTTAATAAACCAAGCCATCACATAAAAAATCATACAATTTAAAATAGGTTTTATCAATTTCAAAGCCTTACACAAACAAACACTTAATAAAACACCCATTCACACACACAACACTATTGAAAAATACACTTATCATATAGGAAAATCATATTTAATTCATCATACAATAGGTAAACATAGAATCATCCATCTTATCCTTTAATACCACCACAATCTGGTTGGAAGTTGGAAGCCAAGATGAGTGGGGACCCTATTAAAGAGAAATCATAAAAAAATAATAAATCAATCTAAATTTATTATATTAAACCCACTTTAGGTTAACACAACCTCTAAAGAATAGAGAAATCAAGAATAGAGGGAGAATAAGAAAAGAGGCGAAGAGGGGTAGGGGACTTACTAAAAGGAATTTTGAAGAACCAATATCAAATAAACAAAACAATGAAGCCAAGAGGGAGTGTAGAAGGAGGATAGGTTAACCTATGGATGGTGTAAGTTAAATTGGTGAAATAATGGAGTTTCTGGGTTAAAATATTTGAGGAGAATAAGTAGATTTTTTAGAATCTAGAAAACTACATGGTTGGGGCGCATGACCTTATAAACCATGTGCCAACCATGCACCACCTATGTTTGAGAGGAGGGGAGGTTTCACAATTTTTTGATAGGGGTGCATGACCGTGACCCTTGACATGTGATATGGATAGTTCCATTTTAAGGGACATATGGTTTCACCGGGGATGGAATACTATTTCCCCTTATTGTATGCGAACTTTGTGTCACCTTTTGTTTGTATAAAAACAACCATTTTTCTTGGAAAACACTTGTAAAAGTTATAAAACACAAATATGAACAAAAATAAAAGATAAAATACCTCAAAATAACACCACATTTGTGAAAATTATCCCCACCATGAAAAATTACCTCCCTTATAAATTCAAACCATTTTTTGATCAATGAAAAAATGAGAGTACTGCTCCTCCATCCAAGAATTTCGCTCCCATGACTGATGCTCATTATTCCTATGATTCCACAAGACCTAAACTAGGGGAATTGATTTACCTCAAAGAACTTTTTTTTGGGAATCTAAAACCTAAATTGGTTGATGGTCCACAAACAAATCAGGTTCTAGTTTAATATCTTCCTGAATCAGGATACGAGAAGGATTGTGGTTATACTTATTTTTCTATGAGACATGAAAAAAATAATGGATCAATGAAAATTGGGAAGGTAACACCAAGTTATATTCCTCCTTAACAATCCTCTTATAAATATTTAATGTCATGAAATAAATTTGAATAAGTTTCCCTCACTTCCTAGAAGTATAGTGACCTAGACAAGGTGTCACCTTCAGAAACACTTAGTCACCCACTAAAACCTCCAAAGCCTGACATCATTGATCAACATAAGACTTGAGATAGATTTGAGATTTTAAAAACCAATTCCTGATCATCTGAATCTTTCTCGTCATCCCTTGCACCAAGATCTTCCCTAACAAGGAAGTCTCACCCACTTCTTTCCAATATAGTGGTGACTGATATGGATGACCAAATTGAGTTTTTAAGGGAGACATATTTATAGAATTTTGGTAAATATAATTATAATAAAATTCAAAAAATAAAACTTAGTTTTCCCATTAGTCACTAAATTCCAACACACACATGGATCATGTATTCTAGGGTTTGGTTTGCCTATTATATCTGTCCATCCATTTGAGGATGGTATGTAATGCTGTGCCAACCTATGACCCCATTTCCTTCTGATAGATTTTTCAAAACCAATAGGTAAAACATGGGTACATATTGGATACTATAGTAGTTGAAACACCATGAAGCCTCATGATCTCTTTAACATAGAGCTTACTCAACTATTTCACTTTGGTTGAATCCTTAATCAAGTTAAAACGAGAGGATTTGGTCAGATGATCAATAACCACACAAATTTATATTCTTAATCGGGGTGAATGAGGAAACCCAATCATGAAATCCATGGTGACCACATACCACTCCCAAGTAGGAATAGGGACTAGATAAAGAATATCTGAGGAATTTTGGTGTTTGACTTTAATATACTGACAAACATAAAATCAAGATATAATGTTACCTATATCATGTATCATACCTTTCCACCAAATCTGGCAATGCACATCATAAAAAATCTTAGTGTCTCTAGGATGAATGGACCATTGGGACTGATGGGTATTATTCATCACCACCTTATGCGAAGACAATGAATCAATGATGTGGCCCTTAAATAAAATAATTACCATATAATACATTGACCATTCATTAGGAAACACCTCACCATTTAGAAAATGTATAAATCAATAGAATAACTCATCTTTAGCCTATTCTTCCAAGATAAGTTTTATAAGGGAGAAAATTAACTTAATTCTAGCCAAGAACATACTTCCCATATGGTTATTGGATTCTAGACACATCCAATAAAAAATTCCCATAATATACCACTCCTCACTGAATTCATTTAAATCATGGGTCAGTATTTCCCTGCTCAAGGAATTAACAACCACATTCCCTTAATAAATTTACAGTCTACTTGATCCATTAGTCCTGCCTCAGATTTAGATCCTTATCGGAGAAAATTTTGTTCAATATATTTTGATCTGAGTAGACTGTACATTTATCCTAGAAAATATAGTGATGCCCAAATTTTAGAGCATGCATCACTATCACCAGCTTGAGATCATGGGTTGGAAATTCCTTTTATGTGGTTAAAGTTGGAAAGATCCATACACCACTACATGGTCACCCTGTATTAGCACACACCCCAAACCTGTACTTGAAATGTCAAAATAAACTATATACCCCTTTCTGGACTTAGATAAAATCAAAATAGGGGCATTGGTCAACCATCACTTAAGCTTCTCAAATGAAACCAATCGTTATGTGATACATAAGAAATTCACCCCTTTCATGGTGAGATATTTCATTGGTAAGGAAAGTTGAGATAAATCCTTGATAAATTACCTGTAATATCCTAGCTGACCTAAGAAGCTCCCAATCTCAAAGACATTCTTCAGCTATTCCCAAGACATAATTGCCTTTATTTTATCTAGGTCAACTTAAACCCCTGGTTCAGATATAACATTCCCAAAAAATTTAGCTTCTTGTATATATAAGCTATATTTTGAGTGTTTGGAATAAATAATGTGACCTCAAAGTGTGCCCATAAGAATCCTCAAATGCTGACTATTCTCCTCTTCTATTCCAGAGTAAACTAGAATTTCAACCACAAACACCATGAAAAACGAGTCAAGGTATCTATGGAAGAACCAATTCATAAGGTCCATGAAAATCATAGGAGAATTTGTTAACCCAAATAGCATAACCAAATATTCAAAGTGTCCATACTCACTTAGGAAAGATCTATTAGGAATGTAAAATTCTATCACCTTGTCCTGACGATACCCAGAGCATAGGCTGATATTGGAAAACCAACGTTCCTTCTTAATATGATCAGAGAGGTCACCGATGTAGGGTAAGGGGTATTTATTCTTGATGGTGACCCTGTTCAACTTCCGATAATATATGTGCAACTAGAGGGATTCATGGACCTTATTAGTAAAAATCACTAGTGTGGACTAAGGAGAGATTCTCAGGTGAATGATCCCTTTTGATTTTAAGTCATCCAGTAAAATCTTTAATTACCTCAAATCGGTAGGGGCCATATGACATGAGGGAAGAGACATTGATTGTGTTCCCAATGCTAAATTGATGGTAAAATATACATATATATCTAGAGTTAAGACTGATAAATCATTTTCAAATACCTCTAAGAACTCATATAGTATGATAGGAAACCTAATTTTAGAAACTTCTCCATCATCCTCCAACATGATAGAAGTAATCTTGCCTAACTTCGGGAGTGGAGGCCCAGCTCGTCCTGAATATGGATTACACCCACCTTGAAAAACTCGAGTGCTCCCATTGGAGGTTGTGAACATCACCCACCAATCATAGTAATTGATATGATCCTTATTTAATTTAATCCAATCCATTCCTAGGATTTTATGAATTGGTCTATTTATAAGACAAGGAAATCCCATTTCAGCTCAACGTTTAATAGGGTGATAACAAAATACAGACATCTAAAGGCTTTCTCCTTTTTTCCACGAGGCATAAACAGCTTCATGGAATATGGAATAATCTTAGTAGGGAGTTTCAACATACACACAAGCTAAATACCAATTAAAAAAATAGATTCACCTATATCAAATAAAGAAACCACTATATATGATGCGATAAGAATAGTACCTTAAACTGTTGCTAGTATTGTATCTCACTCCACCGGTTTCTGATCCAAAACATGATGGTTCTTTGTCTCAATCTATACTAATGGTAAACTAATGACTTGAGAATTTACATTAATCTTACTCTTCCTATAGAAATATCTTGCCTTTCCACCATTCCCACTAGTATGATACCCCATAGTCTTGTATGCACCAAACTGATCCACTGGTTCCCTAGGTGCTGTGGATCTTGAACCACTCTGATAGGGAGGTCCAATATTATAGAATATTTTCAAGTGACCTAGGTGTGAAAATTTATGGAAAAGTTTGAGTGGAATCAGTCATGTATACTACATGTGCCCAAGATTTCCACACTGATGGTACATACCCGATCCGCCTCTTGAAACTCCTAAAAAAGGTAGTCGAGGGGGTTTCCAGAGATGCCACCACTCTTATTTACCTACTCCTTATTCTTATTCTTCCTTTTATACATTCCATTTCTACCATATCCTATTTCTAGAATCATTCCAAAAAACCTAATTTACCTACCTAGTTAATTTCCACCATTAGGGCTTGATCAACCACCTTAGCATATGTATTAAATTTAAAAAAGAATACCTAGGATTAGATTTCTGATTGCAACCCCATTTTTAAATACTAAGCTTTGATCTATTCATTGTAAACTACCTCATGAGTGAAATAGACCGGCTCTATGAAATGGTTGGAATACTCCATCATTGAATGCTCACCCTGATGGAGGTCTAATAATTCCCTAGTCTTAGTAAGGACCAAAGTATTTAGGAATTATTACTCATTAAATATGTCCTTAAAGTGATTCCATCCCATATTCTCATGATTAACTACTAGGACCACTAATTCCCAACATATGCGATTGTTCCCTTATAAAAAAAACATCTCACTTTACCTTAACAACATAAAGAGTCATGAGGATCCCCAAGATCCTCTCAACCTTCTAAACTAACTCTTTTACTTCTTGGGGATTATATATTTATCAGAATAAAGGGGATTTATTCTTGAATAACTCTTAGGACCTCTATCTTTCTTGAACTAGTGTGGTTTCCTTAATCTAATCATGTCCAAATATCTCCCCCTGATCCAAAGATCAGATAGCCTAAATCGCTACCTCAACTAAACTTTTATAAATTGGGGAGGGAGGACCCTCTCTAACCTATTCCCATGGATATATTAGAGGTGTCTGAGGAGTCATGATACTACACAATTCAAAAAACATAATATAAACTATCTTGATATTAACCCATAGAAATCCAAAAAATATCATAATATAAATAGTCACAGGGGTCATAACTAAAACCATGATAATGAAAATCAACAATTTAAACCACTCCACCCTACCTAGATGCCCATGCACAACCAAAAACCTCTGTATTACATCTAATTGAGGAGAAAACCAAATCCCATACATCCCACAGTGACCCAAGGTACATCATGAGGTGTTTTTTCTAGATAGCCCATTTAAAAATAGATCATGAGGCCCCTAAAATCCTAGCACCTGTCTATCCATACTTACTAAATAACATAACTCAAAATAAGGGAAAACCTGCACACTGAGACCATTTTTTCATGAAAAATCCCAAGTTTCCATCTATCCTAACACCCGACCTGACCCATGACATGGAATGAACAGAATTTCTGATCCCCACTGGCTAACAACTAGTGTCTCATCATCAAATAACTCCTTTTGTAATATTTGTTCCCATTATAATGACAATCCCCAGCTACAACAAGTATCAATACAATATACATGATCACTATAGAAAACATTTATAGAAAATTCATATAAAAAATGAGGTAGGTACAAGATTCAAGTTTAAGATACATTTACATTTATTACCAAAAAAATAAAATCAACAAAGGGGGAGGAAAAAACAATAAAGTGAACAAAATTCCCCTTGTGACATGGGGGTTGGACAATTCCATGACACCTCCATCAACACCCACCAAAACTGTGTTTCTAAAAATAGTATCCACCACTACCTCCCTAAAAGGCCTTTCCTTTACTCAGGTTAGAAAAAACATATTCTATATACTCCCAGGGGTATATATAGAGTCTGAGCTCACATTAATAGTAGGACTCCACTATCTATTCCATGCATATCCATTATGATATAAATAAACATTCTATTTTTGACTGAAAGAAAATAATTTAATTATAAAAAATGATTTGTTTTGAAAGAGAGGAAGGAAATTCAAGAGTAAATGAAAACAGGTAAAACTAAACATAAGCACTATAGAAAATCACTAATTAGATATGGTCATTTGTGGACTAGGATCCTCATACTCTCGATGATCAATCTTGGATTTGAATGTATGCCTCTTTCTAAAGCCAACCAATCAACATCATCATTTTTTTGTTAGCATTGTATCGTAAAACTTATAGGTAGAAAAGTTCATGCCTAGCATACTTTTCATAGTATACCCACCTTGTTACTCATGATTCCCATGTGCTTCACCCCATTTTTCAAAGAATAAAACCCTTATATTTCATAAACTAAGCCATCACATGCCAAAGAATACCATTTCCAAGAGGATTTACCCATTTAAAATCCTTAATCACACCAATACTTATAAAACCACCCATTTACACACACAACACAATTGAAAATACACTTATAATATTATAAAAGAATATTTAAGTCATTATACAATAGCTAAACACGAAACCAAAACCTTTTCCATTAAAACCACCACAATCCGATTGGAAGACAATATAAGTGGGGACCTTATTGAGAGAAATAACACCACCAAAATAAAAAATACAAATATTTTATATTAAAATAAATTTAGGTCAACACAACCTTCATATAAGAGATAACTCAAGAAGGGAGGGAGAATAAGACTATAATAGAAGAGGGGAGGGACTAACTTGAATGAATATTGAAGAACCATGCTTAAATCCAACAAAAAATGGATCCAATAAGGAGTGGAGGAGTATTAGAGGAAATCCAAGTATTGGTAGAAGACATATGGCTGAAATGAGAGGGGGGGGGGGGTTATAGGGTTAAAATTTTCAAGGGGAATAATTGGAAATTCAAAATGTTTAAGAATCTAGAAGGGAAAATAGTTTGGACGCATGGTGTGCGAGACTATGTGCAAACCATGTAAAACCTATGTCCAAGAGGAGGGGTTGTTTTCATAGTTTTTTGATGGGGGTGCATGGGCTTTATCCTATCTATTCTTCCTATATAGTTCCATTGTCTGGGATTTATGGTTTTCTAGGGGGATGGTGTAAGGTCCCATGTTTTTGGATCCCCTGAAATTTACAAAGGAATTTGAAATTTTTGTTTTATAGGTGGGATAAAAGTTAAGATAATATTAAAAATTTAAATCCAATAATATAATTATTAAAAGTTTTTAATGTGTTTTTCAAGGATCTATAGGTGTCTTTGGTGTTCTATTGAGTTTTAGGAATGTCTTTATTCGAAAGACTAGTTTTTGAAATTCTAGTGGGAGGCACATGGTTGGAACAAAATTAGTTATAAACATGCCTCATAACTTTGAGGGTCCTGGAGGGTGTCAAATGATTTTTCAAATGTTATACCAAATGTTTCATGACCATTAAAGTAACCTAGAGAAAATTACAGATCCAAATTATAAGGGCTATGCATAGTTAGACAAACCGTGTGCCTATCCCCCACACATAATGCCACTTAAGCTATTAGTGCGCACGATTGGTGCATGGTTTGACCAAACCATGTTCCTTATTAAAAGGGGGTAGAATTATCCCTTTTTTCCTGATTTCTTTTAACCTATATTCCTCTCTTTTCTCCTCCCATCAGCACATAGAATCCTCATGCATGGAGCTTTCCTTCTCTCCTCCTAGGCATGGTGTTATATCCTTTGTTTGGACTCCGATTCAAGTTCCATTGGGTGTGTTGGAAGTGTAATGGTGAGTATAATATTCCCCCTTCCTACTTTATTGGGTTTCCTTTCCATATTTAATACTATTTCAATGCAATATTATATGCTCTATTTTTAGTGTGTTTGTCTATTTCTTCATTCATCTCGAACCAACTGAAATCAATGCTCAGTAATGGATTAGTGAAGTAACCTAAGCATGTGGTAGGTGGTCTATATGCTTTTTACTAAAAGTTACATTGTTTATAGTATGAGACATTATGTATTTCTTCCATCTTTCAAGGCATCACACCTAATTTATGAAACATCTTAAATTAAATTCCCAGACCTTACACTCGTTGTTCACTAGACCCCCATGAAATGGTTGGAAGTTGTAACCTCAACTTGGGATACCAATTTGGGTGTGATATATTTATTTCTTTGATATATTTGATTTATAATAAAACAAAATATAGTTTATGTATGTTTGGTTTGACTCCCATAAAATTAAATTGATTAAATTTAAATAAACATTTTATTTTAATTATAATAGGCATGTATACTCACATGTCCTTTTATTACTTTTGAGTGATAAAACTAATGAAATGGTTTTATTTTATAAATGAATTTATAATTTCTTTCCTCTAGTTAGTAGAATATGGAATTTATCTAAATGAATTGTTAAATAGTTAAACACCCCTACCCAACCTCATTGTCATTTGTAAATTAAATGATAAATTGAATAAATTAAAATGAGTAGTTAAATGGCAAGGATATTTCTCATTGACTAATATTTTTTTTAAATGCATGGTAAATTATGATTTTGGCCATTTTTAATGTTAAAGGAGTGTCCATACTTGAGATATCCTTTTATTCCTGAGGAAACTCCTTAAGGAATCAGAGGAAACCACCCTAATTCATTGGTCCAACTATTTAGTGAGATACCACACTAGGGTTTGGTCAATGTCTTATATATATGTGAATGCCTCAGAGTGGAATCAATGATTCACTAAAATATCCATGAAATTGGAATTCATTGGAATAACTACATGGATTCCACTTGACTTCTATAGATATGAAATGCTAAGGAATAACTCCTTGGGACTTAAATCATGATTTGAACTATATTAATTGGGACATGACTCATCGAGATCGGTTAGAAACTTATATAGTGTTATTGCAAATATTTATCCTATAGATTACACTCACACCCCTATTTCTAGACCGAATGAGTTGTTACTATGAGTTTTCTTAACCCTATGAGGTCATGGACTCATTGGTTACACCTCGGGTCCTTATTTATAATTATCTTTATCATGATGTTATTTAATTAAAGTATGGGACCCTAATAATATTCAATCAATATGTGAATTCCGTGGTTGTAATCCTCTAGTCCTCACCATTTCATTTATATCTTTTTATATGTTTCTAATTATATGTATGAAAATATATACATTATAGAACCTATTTAGAGATATTCCGACTAAGGATGAAGCATGTATAGTGATCTAGGAATCCTTTGAGGAACCTAAGAGCGACATAAGATAATTATTTATTACACTAATTTATTTTAATATACCCACACACTTCCTTATTTTATATTCACGATCTTTATTTATTTAGATTCTGTTGGTGGTGGTCTATTGAGTTTATCTCACATACTTTTCAGGCTTCCATTTAGTAAAAGAACAAACCTCATGGTTGCAAGTTCAGGATCATGGATTATTATATGTGCTGTTACTCGTGTATATGGGAGTTTAAGAGTTCATTATTGAGTTAGTTCTTAGGATTCTCATGAAGATTTCCTTCAGGGATTTTTCTATTTTAACTATTCATTTTTATATATTACCTTATGTATGTCTATTTCTACACATTATAGAATATTCATGCATACATGAGTGTTTATTCATTATTATTGGCAATCAGTTATTATCATCATTCATTTCACTATTTTCATATGCTTTCAATATTCTTCATTATGCATCTATTATATTTTTTTGCTAATACATAGGGTATATTATCTCCACTATACCAACATTATACCCTCACCACTAGTCAAAATTATATAATGTATGGGGTGGAGTTCTTGAGTACATGTGACCAACTGGATCGGGGCACCGTTTCATTGGATCCTAGGATGGGATGTTACAAAGTTTTATTAGAGCATTATTTTCCTTTGTCTTACTATTTTGGACTGGTAGATAGGAGACTAGGAATGTGTCACATCTTAGTAAATTTTCATGTCTGTGAGTGATCAACCCATGCATGGGGAAAAGACCAAGTGGCTGGGAATGAGACTTCTATTTGTACTATTTTTTATTACAGCTTATTTTTGTTTCAACTTGATTGATTGATATACTATTTTCAAGTTATTGATTTATGAAATTTATAGTATTTTACCCTTATCTTGGCATGATAAGGAAGTATCATCACTTGCATCATTATAGGCACATAGAGATTCACATTCTATGCATATGAAATTCCATGTATATTGCATTAATTGACTTCTTGATACATTTTGGGGGTCCCTTGTGTGATTTAACATCATAATACTTATATACCATGTTTAGACGATTATTTAGAATTCATTGCCTCTATACCATGCTTTTGTGATTTCCTGGTTATAAGTATGTATACTTTATTGACATGATAGCATGTTTTGTTATAATTATGATATATGATTTGTTATTAAAGTATATTTATCAACCTAAATAGTGTTTTCACATATATCTTGATGGTTTCACCTTAATTAACCAATCCATACAAGTTTGATCCATGACCACTGGTTGCATGGACTGAAAAATTAGTGGTTTCCATTAAATGGGCTTCAATTTTTCAATTTATAAAGTGTACGTGCCTTTAAAAATTAGGGAATGGTGACCCATATAATTGAACTATTATATATAGACTTTTGACATACTGATACCAAAGGTAGAAACCTAGTTAAAGTTACATGAATGAAAATTGTAACTTATAAAGGCATGTACCTTTAATATTTTGAATGCAACTTCATTTAATTAAACCATGATGCTTATATATATATATGATAAATTTTAATTCTTATAGAGTTATGGTTTCTAAAAAAATGAAGTGCTATTTTTAATTATTAAGACTTGTACCTTTATAACGGAATCCCAAAATGCACAACTAGACTCAAGTAGGTTACTTGGGGAATTTTTATAATGAGATAAAACCATTAAGGGTGTTTTGAAATTTTAATAATTTAGATGTCCTGGGTTTCATTTAACTAATCCCAAATTATCTTGACGAGACCCCAGTAGGCTGCCTTTATCTTTTATGCTTTAGCAATTAAACCCATGGGGGTATTCTTATGCTAAATGGGATGGTTAATTAAAGTGTTAGTAGGAACTTATATGATTTATGTATAAATGTATGGTGGAATCTTAATAATATGTTCCACTTCAATTAATAAAGACTTGTTACCTACTTTTGAGATTTATTATTATGAAGCTTAGGTTAATTAAAGTTTTAATTACAACCTAAAGGGTGTCTTCCTCTATATCTTGAAATTTACCTTTTATTTAACCAATCACGGATATGAAAATTTTGTTGATAAATAAAATGGTTGAAAGGAATTTGTAAGATAAATTTCCTAATTGTGATAGGATTACAACTAAATAAATAATTCTTGAATGGATGTTTGATATAAATTACCTATGTTTCTTAGTGGTAATAGCTAAATGAAGTACCAAATAATTTTTTCATATAAATGGTACTTTATTTTCTTAAAACTAAGCCTTTAAAATGTCAAAAAAATGAAAAGTTAATTAGTGTAATGGTTTAAAATGAAACTGTAACTTGGTTTTCTTAGATTTAAACCTCGTGTAAGGGTAGTTTATATCATTCCCTAAATTTTTCCTTAGAACATGAATGTGAGCATCTCCTGTAGGCTTTTATGATTTCTTCTTAGGCTTCCATGAACCAAAATGATTGGTGGTAGGACCTAGTGACCTTTTTAGAACGACTCTAGTTTAAAATTAGACACTTTATGATTTGGTAAGGGGATATATAGGTTAAGGTATCACCCAAATAGGTAATCTAGAATTAGTAATTGCTTCTGAAGAATTTCATACTTGAGGTTCAATTAAAATGATGTTTGTCCTGAGTAGGACTTTTAGTGTTTAAATGAAACACCTTGATAGATGGGTGATAATTATATAAGTTAATAACTGTTAAGGGTGTGAGAATAATGTAATTCTTCATTTTAGTGGGTTTGACTTGCCTAGGGAATGGTCAACCACATAGTAGGTCATGTGGCCCTTCTTCTTCTTTAGTGATGGATGAATCGAGAGGTCATCATTTGGATTAACAGTCATATTGTTGGGACCAAGTTGGATGGATAAGGAAGTAAGAAGAGTTTTCTATTACATAGTGTTGTTTTTTTGTTGTCAAAGAAGATAAATCAATTCACATTGTAAAGGTCTTTAAAATTAGACGATGCTTTAATGATTTTTATTTCACAAATATCATAAGTTTAGATAACTTGTGATGCAAGACTTATGAAGAAAGGGGGAGTAAAGGTGATTCTATTCAAATAAATTTTTGATTGGAAAGAATGATGCCGATGGAAGATAGTGAAGTTTTAGTACTTCCCATTGAAACTCTAACGATACTAAAGCTGGACTATCAAAGGATACATATCAAGATGTTGGATTTTTTGATGAAAGCTAAATAATGGTTATGGGATGCAGTAAAGAGAGAAATGAAAAAGGAATGGACAATCTGGAGGTGGTACAAAAGTTCAGTTTAAGGTGGTGCCGTTTTCCAGTGTTTGCCAAATTTTAGGGTCTGAAAGTCAGGAGATGAAGAAATGTGTTTTTGGTAGAGGATGTTGTGAGAAAGTTTTAAGGTGGCTCGATATGTTGCGTGCAAGTTGAGTTCCATGATCTGAACATCCAAATCTGGAAAAGGATAGGCCTATGAAAAAGATTGGGTTTTGCGTGCAAGATTGGTTTTTGCGCACAATATTGAAGGTTGTTTGGAATCCTGCGTGCAAGACATGATTCGAGGTCCAAACTTCGGAAAATGGAAAAGGCAATAAGTGAGAGAAAGAAAAGGTTGTGCAAAAGATTATAGAATTGGTGAAAAAGAGAAGGTTGCATGAAATATTGAAGAACTGGCACGAAAGAAACTTTCACACCAATGGCGATGTCAATCGGGGTTTTGCGCATTGCATCAGGATCTTGCGCGACCTGTTGGGGATTTTGTGCGTAGGGGTCAACGTGGTCTATGAATAAGAGGTGACCCCATCACATTTGTTAGGCTTGAAACTTAGATAAATTTTGAGTTTTGGGGCATAGAAAAATATTAAGAAAAGGAGAGTGCATGAAAAAAATAGAGTTGCGCGCAAGAAGGAGAAGTTGCGCGCAAGAAGAGAGTTGCGCGCAAAATTTAAGTTTCACACAATAGGTGTTTCATGAAAAAAGTAGAATCTTGCACGCCTATCATAAAAGTTATTTGAAAGACACATAAAGAGGTGCGTGAAATATTTGGGGTCTTCACATGTATTCAGTTGTGCGTAAGACAGTTCTTACCGACTTCTGGGTAAGAAAGTGAAGATTTGTACTTCAAAGAATACAGCTGCTCAATTGTAAAGAAGCACTGAAGTACTGTAATTTACTATTTGTGCTAAGAAGGTGCACACACACTTTTGGATTGTTTTCCAAGTGTTACACGATTGTAAGGGTATATCCTACTCGTTTTATTCCACATCAAAGGATTGTTTTCTAGTGGATTGTGTGAGGCTGGATTATTTCTATACCATACCAAGGATGTAGCTACTCTTGTTGAGTAGTAAACCTTGTAAATATTGTGTTCCTGTGGTTTTTTGTTTTTATAAAAGAAGAAAATATTTAACAGGAGGTGAAGGTTGTTTCAAAAAGAAGAAAACATTAAAAGAAAAAGACATAACTGATTCACCCCCTCCCCCTCTCTGTGATACTTATATCCTGATTGATAACTTCACATATGGAATAATATTACCATGGGCCAAATATATTTTATACACTCTCAGATACTAGTATGCATAGTGATGATAAGCCTAGGGGCAGTATCAAATGGTGTGTTGTTGTGTTGATGAAATATCCGGGTAGTATGTATTGATACACATGGTAACCACCAAGTTGTTAAATTGATACAACATACCAAATGAGATTATTGGAAATGGTTAAATCCTTGAGCTGATACACTATGTTCTTGGGTTTTCTCTAGAGTAGAGTGACCTTAGAATTATAGAATTTAAGTTTTCACAGTGCTCGGGATGCTATGGTAAATGGATTTGCTGTTGTAACACTATCGATCACTTTAGTTTTGGCTTATATGACTCATACTGATGATTTAAGTGATCATGGATCAATTTAGAATCACATGGTCATATATAGTAAATTTTAACTAGTACACTTTTAAGTAATTTTTTTCCTATCATTTTGAATCAGCGATTGGTAAAATCTTGTTGGCCACATCTATAACTAATGTTCAGTGGTGGATGGAGTGTGTTCTATGGGATGAGTTCCAATCCTTAGTAAATAATGACCAGGGAACTAATAAGGTGGGAATCATCACATCGATCAGGAAAATAATGTATTTTTAAGTATAGGGAGTGAAACTGTAAAAGACCTTTGAGGAGTATTCATATTTGGTATGGAAATCCCATGTGGCTAGTGGTTCAAGTTTCTATTCCTTGAAGGGATACTCAAGATAATACCCTATTACAGGTTTGGATCAATTTTGGAAACTAAATTCAGAATCAGGGTCTGCAAGAAACCTAATTAATGTAACAATTTGTAGTATGTTATTGTTTTCAAGGTAGAAATAAAGTAAAATGGTTGGATGTGTACGTAGCCCTTAAAGACAACATGATAAGCGGTTGGACAATGATAGTGGTTTTTGAGATAATCACGGGATTCCTCAATAGTGAGGGAATCTTGGTCAGTAAATGAAGATGTGTCGACAGGTGCATCTGATCTCTTTTAAAAGAATTATTCCCGTAGGGGTTCATATATTCTTTCCTCTATGCAGTAGGTTTTGGTTGGTTGGAAACCTTTCTGGGCACTTTGTCTTGGATATGAAGAGAGTGTATTTGGTCTTATTGGTAATCATTCATATACACTTAGTGTACACTTTTCTTAATGACAATCATTCACCTAATCTTGACATCTTAAAAGGTATACTAAAAGATCATTAGTTTTACACTAAAGTAAATAAATAAATTAAATTCCTTATTATATCAATAATTTAACTCTTTAGGAGTTGAACTCTAGAAGAATATATAATATTAGATGTGTGGTCTATCCTTAGTGATACTAGAATTACCATATAGAAAGGCCTTTTATAGAATCATAGGGACCATCCAATCCTATGAATCAATTACTAGGTGAAATACTAATGTTGGTATTAGTTTGTGTTTTGATATGTGGACATATTAGCTATGTACTTACATACCACTTGTAAAATCCTGAGAATGGAATACCTCAGATGAGATTCTTAGAGTTTAATAGTTGATTATGAGGTTACCTTGGAATTATAGTAGGGATTAGTTGATATTATTAGTGGGGGATGATCCATGGGTGCTGGACCATGTACGCACCTATAGCCATGTTGTGGTATGATGAAAAAATGTTTTGTTCTGCTAGAGATATCACCCGAATCCAGTTATGGGATTCAGTCAATGTTCTTGAAGCATTCTCAAGGGACCATAATTTAAAGACATCAGGATTAGATTTTTAGATGTGTTGGCTATTGAAGTGGAATGTTTCTGGAAATAGACAGTCTATAGTGGCTATAATTGTGTTTCTCTTGGTTCATTGAATTCAGCCGGTGAGGAACCAATTTAGGTATGCTTTCAAGATGATGTGAGTGTAATTGAAGGTCGACCAAGGATTTTCATAAAAAATAAATCTTGACTAGGATAAATGAGGCTAATTAGGAACTAACTATCTAATCGAACTAAGAAATTTACCAAGAGCACCATTAGAACACTAAGGGATTTCTTAAATAGACAATTTCTACACTGTAGATACTGTGATTATGAATTGGACATTCAAGATAGAAACTAAGGTGGAGAGAAGCATAGGCTAGTTGGTGAAAGGGATGATGAAATGATCATTTATTTAGTAATATGGTCTTTTGTAAGAACCATATCAATGTTTTGGTTTTTAGTATGAGTTTTGGATTGAGTTTGGAGGCTTAAGTACAAAATGTTTTAGGAGGTGTTTAAAAAAATAGAGTTTTCAAAGGTGTTATATTGATTTTAGATAGTGTTGGGATTCAAAATCCTGGTTTTTGGAATGTTGGAGGGAGGCACACGGTTAGAACAAGGTTAGTTCAAACCATGCACTTCAACATTAAGGGCTTAGAGGGTTTCTGGAGGGTTTTAGATGGTTTTTAAAACCATTCATACAAGGATGTACAATAATGAAAGGCATCTGTTGAAAATTTTAGATCTAAACCACAAGGTCTATGCACAGTTAGACAAACTGTGGGCCTACCCGACATGCGTAGTGGCACTTAGGTAGTGATTGCGCATGGTTGGCATATGGTTTGGCTAAACTATGCTACCAAACCCCATGACTCATTAAAAGGGGTGAAATTTTTCTTTCCCCTTGATTTACTTTAACCTCTCTTCTTATATTTTCTCCTCCCATAATTGCATAGTATCCCCAAGTTTGGAGCTCTTCTCTCTTTAGAAATAGGGAATTTACATGTGCGGCCTTTTCGAACCCTCCACACATGGTAACCCCCCTGCCACATGAAGAGGTCACTGCCCTGATGTAGAGGCCCAGCTGGGGAAGGAGTCGTTGCCATCCGAGATGGAAAAGCATCTCGGAAGGTGAGAGTCTGATTGACGATGGTTCGTTAAAGAAATCCGTCAACACATTGGGTTGTGCCTCATTTTGTCTGCCCATTTGAGATCGAGCTACCCAGCAAGACGTGTAGATCCTGGGGGAGAGGCTTTCCCCAAAAGCGGACTCCTAGGATTCGAAACCTGAACCTCCCAAAGAACAGATGTTTGTACCACTCTCCTTCACCACCATGCCACCACCAATGTGGATTTGGAGCTCTTCTCATCTCCTCCTTGGTATGGAAATATATCCTTTATTTGGACTCCGTTTCAAGTGTTGTTGAGTGTGTTGGAAGAATAATAGCGAGTCAATGATTACTCCTTCATCCTGTCTCATTTTCCTTAACATATTTAATGTTATTTAAATTTAATCTCATATGTTCAATTTATCTTGAACCAACTCAAATCGAAGGTCAATAATGCATGAGTGAAGCATCCTAAGAATGAGGTAGGTGGTATGTACGATTTTGCCTCAAATTTCTCAATTTATAAAATATTTCATTATGTTGTGCATTGGATTTTTTGGGAATCACCCCTAATTTATAAAAACCTTAAATTAAATTAATGGACCTTACAACTGATGTTCACTATACCCCATGTCAGTATTAGAGGTTGTAACTTTAACTTGGGATACCACTTTGGGTGAAACCTATTTTTTTACTTGTTAGTTGGTACTTGTAATCAACCAAAATAATATTTATGTATGTTTGGTTTGAATCCTAAGAAAATTAAATTGTTTAAATTTTAGGAAACCTATTATTATAATTATAATAAGCCATGCATACTCCGATGGACTTTTATCTCTTTTGAGTGAGAAGACTAATGAAATGGTTTTATTTTATAAATGCATGGATAATTTCTTGCCTCTTCTTAATGGAAGATAAAATTGAACTAATATAATTATTAAATGGTTTAATTCAACTACCTAACATAGTTTTTATTTTTAAATGAAATTCTAAATGGAATAAATAAAAATGAATGGATAATTGGAATGGATTTTTTCGTGGCCTAATATTATTAATTAAATAAAAGGTTCATTATTATTTTAGAGATTTTTATTGTTAAAGGAGTGGTTAGAATTGATATTTCCTTGGATTAACAAGGAAATTAATTGAGAACTCATAGGATTCCACCTAGATTCATTGGTTCAACTAATGAGTGAGATACCACAGTAGGGTTTGGTCAATGCATTATCTATATGTGAATGACTCCACATGAATCCGAAGATTCACTTTCATATCCATAAAATTATAGAACCTTGGATTAAATCCTTGAATTACTCTCGATTTCCTAAAAAATTTGATGCTAAGGATTACCTCCTTGGGATCCAAATAATTCTTAGCCCAAGATTCCTTGGTGCATGACTCCCCAGACTCAGTTAAAAACTATTATGGTGGAATGTGAAGGATTTATCATGTGAATTAAACTCATAACCCTATAGTTAAACTTGATGAGGTATTACTATGAGTTTTTTTTGGAAAATATAAGGTCATGGATTCTTTGGTTACACCATGGGTTCTTCTATATTATCATATTTATCATGATTTTCCTTATTTAATGTATGGAAACCCCAATATATACATTCACTATATAGATTCATGGGCTGTAAGGCTCAGGTCCTCTCTAGTGAATGTATTTATTTGAATATATATATTATTACATGTACGAAAATATATACATGATGGAATATGTTCATAGGAATTCCATCATATCTTGAATTATAGCCACTCTTGTTTCCTTTAAGGAACCCAAGTATGGAATGGGTTCATTATTTATTACACTACTTCAATTTTGATATACCTACAAAATTCTTTATTTTATATTCATGGACTAAATTGATTTATATTATTTTGGTGGTGTCCTACTGATTTTATCTCACACCCTATCCGAGCCACCATTTGGTACCCAAACAAGCTGCATGGTTATAGGTGCAGAATAAAAAATTATGCTATGTCTTGTTACTTGTGTACATGTGAGATTAGGAGAATAGTATAGGGCCAATGCTCAGGATGCTCATGGATACATCCTTTGGGAAATTTTATCTTTTCATTATGTATGTTTATATATTTCTTTTTATATGTATATGTTTTTAAATCATAGCATGTTCATGCATGCATGAGTGTTTATTCATTATTATTGAATTTCTATTATTATTATCTCCCACTTCCATGTTTTCATATTCTTATGTTTCTATTAATCTATGATTTTTCTATATTTTGTACTGATCTAGAGGTATAGTCTCCCCAATGTACCAAAATTAGACCATCCCTTTTATTCAGAATCCTTTGTTGTATGGGGAGGCATTCTTGAGCCTATGTGACTGACTAGCTCAGGGCGCCATTTTAGTAGCTTCTAGGCCAAGACGTTATAACTAGCACATAGTTTACCCTAACTATGTGCCAACTATACACCACCTTATTTTTTTCCAAAAACAAAAATTTTTCTTGTAAAAAACCCAGGAAAATTATAGAACACAAGTAACGCCAAAAATAGAAGATAAAGTACCCCAAAACAACACCATGGGCGTGGCACAATTTTTTGAGTTGGTTGGATGATTGATTGAATGAGATAGAACTTAAAAATGGAAAAGTCTCTGAGCATAAGGTTTTGTCTCTGAGTATAACTATTTTAAGCACCAAGCATAAAACATTGGATGATCATAAGAATTTATTCCTAGAATTTTTTTGATCTTAATACTTAACCACAAGTCACTGAATCCCATATAAGACTTTGATAGAAAGTATGACATTGAGATGATGTAGAAATATTTAAAATGAAAGAGAATTAGACTTGTAAAGATAGATATAAGTCTTATACCACTGAGTATAATAATCTAAAAAGAAATCATTTCTGAACATAAGACTTGGAATTCCCCAATGTAATGCTTTAATACATCTTAAATTTTACAAGTGAGTTTCTAGGTGATTTTGAGAGTTTCCAGACCTTATGTTTTCTAAAGAAACCAAACTTGATAATGCTAAAGCCGATATTCAAGGATTATAACATAACATATAAAGTGAGAAATAAACCTTTTCATGTGATATTTTAAAGATGATTATTTATTATATCAATTTTTATTCCAAGATGATTTATTCTATAAGATAATGGTGCGACTCAAAGATGATGTTTTTATGGATAATCTCCTAATATTATATCAGTAATGTAACTATGATGATTTTGTTTTATTACTCATATCTAATAATCAATGAGATTATACTATTTAGTGATTCTTGTTGAGAATGAATGTTAAATATGCCATGTTAGTTTGATGTTATGATGAGATACAATTCCTATCATTATGAACTATATGAAGAAGATGAAGTTCAAGTTTATTGTAGTAAGGATAAAGACACGAGTATTTTTAGAATTATGAACTTCACTATTTGTGAAGTATTATTTCTATTAATGGAGAATGAAGATGTTTCTAGAACTGGGTTTATTTGATCTAGTGAAAAATAAAAATGGTAAAAGTGGAATTACACTGTAAACATGTAGCTATTAAAAGTAAAGAATCATTAGAAGATCATGGCGTGTGTTTATGAGCCTAAACAAAAGAGGAAATAAAAGATATTTTGATGTGTGATTTAATTAAGATTATTTGAGAATATTTATATGGAAAATGTTTTATAGATTAATTCTTAGAATAACTAAAATTTTTGTTTTAAAATAATTAAATATACATATTTAATAATATTAATGAACAAAAATAAAATATGAAAAATAGTGTGTGAGAAAATAGAGGATAAATGGAAGAATCTTTTTGATCATCACCTTTATCTGGTGGAGAACTAAAATTTAGTGATATTTTTTTGCGATTGAGATTCAGTTTTACATCAGATGTACATGAAATGAGAAACTAATCTTTAATATTTCTGAAGGCTCATCAAGGTATATCTAATTATTCGATTACTGAAGCAACTGATATTTTAAGAATACCTTTATCAAATCAGTTAAATTTTACGTATAAAGTCAGGGTAAAATTGCAGTGTATATTGTTACTATTGACAAGCATAATCTGAATTTATGACTTCACTATAATATTATAATTAGTTGTTATTATAGTGAATAATCCATTGTAGGGGAGAGAAACTAACCTTTTCAAGGAGTAGGTTACTCTTCAAGGGTTCAAACCTTATAAAAACCATCATGTTTAGTGTCTCTATATTTTCCATATATTTGAGTGAGGTTGAGATGCTTTAGATGAGTGAATCTAATCCAAACAGGTTATAGGGGTTGATTTTATTAAGAAGAAAACTGGTCTATACTGATTCACCCCTCTCAGGGTAATGATACGATCCTTGTCACTTAATTCCTATAGATTATATCATTATTTATAGAAATAATATTGAGATCATTAATTGGTATGGCCTATAAAATAGTCAAAAATTGGCATCTAGGATTGATGACCATTATCAAAGATAATAATTTAGATCCTATAAATATGAACGCTATCGAGATTGATTCCACTAACTTTGAATCACAAATATAAGATAATGGGTGTGCATCACACATTTGTGCTGAAAAACATAAATTCAATGATATGAGGTAATTAATGAAGGGTGAAGTAGATATTCTTGTAGGTAATGGAGTAAAAGTTAATAAATTAGAATTCAACACATATGATCTGACTTTACTTAGTGGATTGATCTTAATATTAGAAAACTATTATTATGTTCCCACCATAAAAAAAAATTTAATATTCAGATCTTGTTTGGATAAGATTGTATTTTCATTCACTATTAAGAAACATTATTGTTATATATATAATAATGAAATATTTTATGTAATTCTGAATATAATAAATGGTTTATAAACTCTATATATGGATAATCCTATTTATAACATTTTGAATAAGAAATTCAGAGATGATTCTAATCCCACCTACCTTTGGCATTGTCTCCTTAGACATATAAATGAGAAACACATATAAAAAATCTATAGATATGGACAGGTGAAATCATTTAATTTTGAATATGTTGACAATTATGAATCTTATTTATTGGAATATTTTTTAAATACACCTTTTAGAAGAAACTATGAAAGAAAAATTAGACTATTAGATCTCATACATAGTGATGTATGTGGACCATTGAGTACTCAATCAATTGGTGGTTTTAGGTACATCGTTACTTTTACATATGAATTTATTTAGTATGGATACATTTTTATGATGAAACAAAAGTATTAATTTTTTTAAAAGTTTAAATAGTTTCAGAATGAATCATATAATCATATGGGAAAGAGTATTAAGATTCTATGATCAGATCTAGGTAGTGAATACTTGGTCCAAGAATTAATTAATCATTCGAGGAATTGTGGAATTATTTAAAAAATCACTCCTCTTGATAAACCAAAATGAAATGGTGTGTTTGAAATGAGGAATCATACTTTTTTATACATGGTTCGATTCAATGATGATTCTATGTAACCTTCCTACTTCATTATGGGGTTATTCTCTGATGATTGATATATTATTACTAAACTGCATTCCATATAAAGAATTCATAAAGACACCATATGAGATATAAACGAGTAAACGTACCAAAATGTATTTTATGAGAATTTGGGGTTGTGAAGAACCCATACAGTGATTATATTATGATAATCCTATCCCAAAATTTGATAAATTTCTAATGCTAGTTATCCTAAAGAAACAACGGGTTATTATTTTTACAACCTTACTAAGAAAAAAGTGTTTGTGGTTTGATTTTATATATTATGTAAGAAAGAATTTATCAATATAGGAATAAGTGGGAGTAATATTGAACTTATAGAAGTTAAATGGAAATAAACAAGACATTTTCCTAAGATAAAGGATGAGTCAGTAACATAAATAGTTGTGCAAAAAGAACCGACTCAAGTTATATAATAACCTTAAAGGTATAGTAGGAATTATTAGGAACCTTAGGGATATATATTCCTCGTAGAAAATTATAATGTAGAAATATTCATAATATACAAATCTAATACCTACTGAGAGTCCATTGAGAGTTTTAAATCTAAGAAATGGCTAGAATCCATGAAATATGAGATAGAATACATACACACTAACCAAGTTTGGAACTTGGTGGATGAAAATTAAGGGGTGATAACCATATGGTTAATGATTATTTTCTACATAAAAAATAACATGTTTTGTAGAGTGTATACCTACAAATAACATTTTGTGGAAAAAATTTACAAACAGATTCATGTCAATGACTGTGAAGAATCTTTCTCACTAGTACAGATGATAAAATTCATTTGTATTTTTCTTAAAAAAGTAGATCATTTTTATTATGAGACTTATAAAATAGATATAAAAACTTATTTCCCTAATGTTAATTTAGTTGAGGATGGGTATATGATACAACTAGAAGGTTTTGAAGTTCCAAATGAGACTACTAAGGTATGAAAGTTATAATGGTCCATTTATATACTGAAGAAAGATTCTTAGAGTTGTAATATCCATTTTTATGATTAAATAAAAGAGTTTGGTTTCATTAAAAACACAAATGATTCCTATGTATACAATAGGGTTAGTGTGAGTGTAATAGTATTTTTTATATTGTATGTGGATGACATACTCCTTATTAGAAACAATATCCCGACTCTTCACTCTATGTAGACGTGGCAAGGAAAATGCTTCCCAATGAAAGGCAAGGGTAAAACTGTATACATAATAACTATAAAGATCTATATGGATAGATCTATAAGTATTATTATACTTAGTCGTAACACATACAATGGTAAAATTATACATAGGTTTATCATGGAGAACTCTAAGAAGGGGTCATTATCAGTCTTGCATGGAATGGATATTAGGAATATTATGGTTCCATATCAAGATTTATAAATAATAGATACAATATATTATGTGTCCTCTATTGGTTTTATCATGTATTCCATGTTGTGTACTCAACCTGATATCACATATTCACATAGCATAAAAATTTTACACCAATACAATACTAATTATATTCATGGGATTGCTATGAAGAACATCCTAAAATACTTGATGAGAATAAAGGATATATTATTGGTCTTTATAGGGGAGGACGAAATATGTGTAAAATGTTATATAGATTTGAGTTTTCAATATGAAAAATATGATATAAAGTCTCAATATGGGTTTTTTCCAAAATGGTGGATCTATCACTTGGAAGTGTTCTAAATAAGACCCCATAGTAGAAATGACAATAGTGATAGAGTACATAGATACATCAGATGATGTGAACAATGTTTTTTAGACCAAGAACATCATTTATGAACTTTTGGTGGTTCCTAACATCAATGGAGAAATATAGAATTACTGTGATAAAAATAAGGATGTTTCTTATGATAAAGAGACACAGTCTCACCAAAATACCGAAAAAATTATTCGAAAATAACATCTCATATGCAAGATCATTAAGAGGGGTGATGTAAAGATTTGTTGGGTGGATATAGAAGATAATTTAGTGGATCCACTGAAAAATCCATTAACTTAGAAACAAAACGATGGTAATTTTAAGTCTCTAGGTATTCAATACTTGATATATTGATGTAATGGATATAAATTTATCTTTTATTTATAATAAATTAAATCTAAATTTGTTATTCATCCATGTGCACTAAAATTTATTTTATATTAATGTTTGAATGAAAATATCACATAAAAATAAAAAATGTGAGTTGTCCTGAATTGATGATCATCATGGAATAATACAAATTGTGATAATATGTTAAGTTTAGAAATAATAGATTATTTTAATCATTATAAATGTTTGTATAAGAGATATAAAGAATATTTTCATTAGGTAATAAGTTGAGACTTATTACTTGGATTGAACAACCAAATTATATCTCATGAAATGATATACATTCATTGATATACTTAGGGGTGTATACTTATAATCGATTCTTTTTTACCTAAGGTTAGATATATACGTATCATGATAATATTCATAATTTTACACCCTACTTAAAGAAGTCAAAATATAAAATTATCTAATATGGGTGTGGTTGGGTATGTTTTTGATAATTTCATTGATTAGAGTGAAAAAAGATGGGATTTGTACACTTTTATGATGAATTAATAAATATAGACCTTGATTGAATTATACTATGGAGATACATGGCCATAATTAGATAAAACCACATATTATGTGCTTAGATACTTAGATGATAGATATGTAATGTGATCATGTATTAGATGAATGACATGTGATGTATTAATTGACTTGGTCAGTCTATTTTTAAGGATCAAGAAAAGATAAGTTGTCCTATACTAGTTTGACATGTTCCACATTTGGTGGTCACTCAGTGTCATGGAAAAATGGATTATATATGTATAAATATTATATATACTATACATTTATTAATGTACATGTTTGGATAAATATATGACTATGTTTTATGGAGACCATATCAAACCCCTTAGTATCTTGAGTACCATTGATGCTTTTCTATAGGAATCTCTTTGATTATATCTATGAAATATGGATTTCATATTTATTATAAATACTGTTAAGGCCCTAAGATTCACATATTTAATCCTTTGGATAAATATTAATCTTTATACGAATTATTTTTTATAAATTTAAGAGTGTTTGAAAAAACAACATCCAAAAGAGTTTGTATGGATTAAAAAATAGTTATCACATTTTTATATAAATCCCTAATGAAATTTTAGTGAAATTTTATATTTTTGGACGTGAAAAAATAGGAACCACTGTATCATTATGATTCATGTGGATGTTGTGGTCGATAACCTCAAATATTTTCTATACATTTGATGCTTGTATTTGTAACATATGTCACCTAAAATAGTTTTTACATCATTTAATGATTCATATTTAATGGAATAATTATTTGAATGTTTTAATTAAAATATTTAAATGTTTAAATCAATCAAATTTAATTCATGTGTGGAATTTTAGGAAATTTTCCATGGACAATTCATTCTTCATTCATTAAACATGATGTGGAGGCCCATTAAAGAGATTGGGTTCCCTTTTTTATTAGTGTGGGTTCGATGGTGCAATGATAATTAGTTTCATGAAAAGATTTATATAAATATATTTTAATTTTTAATTATAATTTATCTCAAATTGAACATGTTAGTACCCCTTTAGTGATAAATTTCCTCAATAAACATTCTGATATTCAAAGGCTGATGTAATCCCCTCATAGGAAGAATTTGTTTTCTACTCTAGTGATAATCATCAAATGTGATCCATAAAAAAATAATATGAATGCCAAAACACTATAATTATAGATATTATATAGTTATTTTGGAATTATCTATATTTTTATTACTTTTTTACTTTTTATTATTTGAGATAAATTCACTGGTGTTTGATTTTTTATGATACCTATGATCATTTGATGGTAAAACAAATCCCATCACCTTAGACTCTAGTCGTGTGATAGAGGAGGATATATCTCAATTGGATCTTCATTAATCCCCCTTTAGTGCCTCTTTAATACAGACCTTTCATAGGAGTTTTTTCATGTAGATTCAAGGTAGATTTTTCACCTTTATCTCAATTTTTCTTCTCTCTAGCTTCCATCTCATTTTTGTTTCACCTAATTAGTGTTTCATTCAAAAGATCACACTAGATCATGGTGAAAACATCCTATTTGATAAGGTTTTCTTGTTGATATTTTAGATAACCTTCTATGAGGATATATTCAAGATACTCTTCATCATTTTATTTTAGGAACGTTTTCCCATGGATTTAATTAGTTGTTTTTCTGAAATTTTTGGTTAAATTTAAAATTTATTTGGGTTTTATATCTTTTTATTTTTCATGGATATGGTATGGGTGTTTTTTGGGAGTGGACTTCACCTTGTTTCTCTTGGTTTTTGTGTTGTAGGGTCATTTGATGAGTTTGGTACTAGTTATATCAATTTAGGTTTTTAGTTTTAAATATTTAGTGTATTAATTTGATAGTGTTTATTGGTGAGATATGTGCTCATGGACTTAGAAGAGGTTGGTATGATACTGGGATGATTTATGGATCATTGATTATTATAGATGGTCATGAATTTATTAAGCTTCTTATTGTTTTAGTGATTTTTTTCTCAGGATACTTCATTATTATTATTATTGTCTCTATAATGCATGACTTGTGTGATCTCTCCCATAGATTAGGATGGTATTTTATTGACCTAATAGTATATAAAGACCACATAGCTTTCTAAATGGTTAGATAGAGGAACCTCGGTTAAATGAGTGTAGGTGGATTTCTTCATGGGTTTCTTAGTGGTGTATGTTTTATTTCAAATAGAAATAGTATTCCTTTTCAAAAAATGTTTTAAAAAGGGTTTGACTCAAATTTAATTTCAAAGAAAAATTTTTGATTGGGAAATTTGTTTTAAAATAGCATTTCAAAATGAAATTGGGGTTTTTTAAAGAGTTTTTTGATAGAATTTTGGATAATGTCCTTGGGTGAGTAATAAAATATGTGATTCCTTTTATAAATGGTTTTAAAAGAGTATTTTGATTTTTTTGAAGGAAATTAATAAGGGCTTAGTCTGAAAATTTTGAGTCTATTTGACCACATGTTGGTCATGATTTTTCATCCTTGAATGATTGCCTTGATGTGATCCATATTTTTGACTAACAGTGGATTGTTTTGTTTAATAATGATTCATTTCTATGTGTGTTAGATGATGAGGTTATACTTGGTATCAAATATGAGGTTGGGTTGAAGTGATGTACTTTACCCCTTAGTGGGTAGATATGGGTTAGAGGGCCCCAGTGAATGCTCTTATGAGAAGGATGATTAGTGAGGGGATAGTTTTTGAGGGACTATCATGGAAACATTGATATGGTGAATTGTGATATAGGTTACACGCCCCATTGTTGCTGTGTGCATGAGTTAACTGTGAGGTTACTACCTATGTTGCAAAACTATACTGATGGTTGTGACCCTCACCACGAGTAAGAGGAGAAGAAGGTATGACCTTTCGTTAAGTGATAGGGTATTGGAAGGATTTCTATGAGTGATATGGTATCTTAGTTATATATAAGGTTTGGACCTACATTGAGTGGGAATATATAGCATGAGACCTAGTATAGACTTTCCCTCATTCATAGGGTTCTAGTTCAGACTACCATGATTGAGAGGGTATTGGTCTACATGTGTTCATTAAACCCTTCCATGAAGTGATGGTAGTTGTTGAGACTTGGTATGATATGGACGTGGTTTGAGATAAAGAATACCTCAAGTGATAGGATAGTATCAAAGACTTGGTATGGCACTATACCATACCCCTTTGAGTAGTGGACATGAATTAGTGAGACACCCTACCCTGCATCTTCTTGTATGCGTTAAGGACTTGGTTGGACACCATAACCGACATCTATGGGTATGGGTTGGGTTATAGTATGAGGTGACTCTCTTCCTTCTGACATGGAGCTGAAGTAGGTATGTTCAAGTGTCATAGTGTCCTGGGTAACACATGATGACCTAAATTGTATTCTTATTTTTCTATTATATACTATGTTTTTAGTGTGCGGGTTTCATGAGAACAATTGCAATCCTTATATATATATATTTCACACATTTAATTGATCATAACAACTCTCAGTTTGTATTTGGAATTTTGGATTCCTACTGGGTCATTGGACTAAACCACAACTCACATACATGACATTGGTTTTGACGTATGTGTGTAGAATTTCCTATTTTCTATCAGGGAATAGGTATCTCTTGGAGTTGGACATGTGTTTTAGTTAACTGGTCATGGAGGCTAAGAATTCGATATGATGATTGTGTGGGTTGGGCCAAGGGCCTATGTATTTTACTTTTAGTTTATGTTTAATATTTATTGTCAAGTGTTATAATTATTTATATGATGCATGTTTTATTTGTTTATATTTTGATATATCTCTATCATGTTTTGGTGCATCATATATACTATTTACTAAATTTTATTATGAACTATGGGGTCCCTCTTAGGTCCCAATTTATTTAACCATAGGTTTTGTGATATTTGGTACATTGAAAGATCATGATAAATTTTATATATATTGGATCTTGAACCATGGTATTTATTTTATTGGGAATAATATCCCCATGATTTTTAGGCCTTCACTTCTAATTAGTAGCCTATAGTATATAGGGCGGTGTTCTAGAGGGTATTTTTGACCCCTTATTTGATAATTTTCAAGTGATCCCATCTGGGGAATTACAAATGGTGTCAAAGAATGTTTTGGATGGGATAATATTAGATAAAGTTATAGTAAGGTTGTCGAGTCTTTGGAGGTAGATCAGATCATTTTTGGATAATATGAATTTGATAAAACCCAATCTTTTAGGGGATGTTCAATGTTTGGACTAGTAACTATATGATGAGTGAGGTGTTGGGTTGGAATGATAATCCTATAATTGAATAGATAGGATTCAGAATTATTCATATGGCTTAGTCAGGTATCCAATGAGTTGTTCATTCATCATGACAGTTAAATTCTTAGGGAATGATACACGGGCCTATGCGCGGTGTTGTTTAACATTTTTCCTCATCAAAATACATTATTAATTGAAGTAAATTATAATATAATCGATGTTTTCTTGATTAAATTATAATATTTTATTATATTAATATAGATTTTCTATGCTTGTTTTATTTATTATGATTTTGACTATTTTCTTCCATAGGGAAATGATTTTTGAGGTATGTCATGTTTGAGAAAAAATATGTTTTAAAAGAAATACTATTTTTGAAAAAAACTCATGTGGTGGCATGAGGTATGCATGAAATAGTTTTATAAGTTGGTTTTATTTTAAATGAATCATGGATCTGGTAAAATTTTAATTATTAGGGATTTCATGTTTTGAGAAAATATATGGAAAATAGTTTTTGAAATTAGAATTCAAAAATGACCTTTAAAAATGGGATCAATTTTTGGGAATGTAACTGACTATACTAGGGATTTTGGTTTTTCTATTTTTGATAAAAACACATGTATTCCATGAAGTGTTTTGAAAACATAGGTGATTTTTGACATGTGTTAAATCTTTTGAGGTAGTTTTTAAAAAATATACATCTTGTACCTATGAAAACTGATTTCTTAGATTTTTATGGTTTGTTCATGGGTAACACAAGTAATTGAATTGTGTGTTTGAATAATATTCCATGATTGATTAGGAATCACCATTTTAGGTTGGAATGTGTGGACCTGATTTGTTTTGGTGTTGGGAAAAAAATCTGGTGCCTTTGTAGATTGTGTTTTCTTATTTTTCTTTGGTAGACCAGGGGTGAACCTGAGTGTTCGACTTGTGAATTATATATGAATTACATGGTTTTTTTAGAGATCCAAATGTATCATGCTTGTTATATGGGTATTAAATACTAGAATTATGTATCTAGATGTGGGTTTTGATTGGGTCTATGGTTTGGATCAATTTATTTGGGGTTTGGAAATGGATTCCCTGGTGGGGAGAAACAATAGAAAAAATCTTCCTTTTTGATTGAATTCATATGGTGGGGAGAATTATAAGACTTGAGATGAAGAAATTATTAACACTTCAGTGTTTAGGATTGATAGGTGTGATTCAATTTTTTTTACGATTAGTGATTGATGTTTCTTGTTGGTGTTTGAGTATAAGAGGGTTGATAACGTTTAGTCACTATGATTGGTAATGGATATGATGTGGGTAATGGAGATTGGATGTTAAATTTAGTAGTGTGATGATAAGTATAATATTATGGTGGGAAGGATATAATTAGTCATGGATGTATGAACCATGTGTTAGTTAGTGTCATTGATGTGGTAGAGTGAGAGCATTAGTCGGATCAGTGGTGTGTTGTCACTCATGAGGTGACTATGATAAAAGATTTAGCTAGTCGAGGATCCAAACATGAAATTAAATTGAATTTAAGATTAAAAATTTATTGTGGTTGTTTGGATTGTTTAGTGATTTATTTATTTTCTAAGGCATCATTATTGAGTGGTGTGATATTACATTGATAGTTGAGGTTGAGCGCTTTTTTGAGAAGTCATCCAGGGAAAGCCTAAATAGTATTTTGGCATGGAATGGGATACAGTGAGTTGGAAATAAAATCAGGAGAATTTATGGAATTATTATATTAAAATGATTTTAGATATGTGAAAATGGTCATGGATGGAGGTTTGGGAATATTTCTGAGTGGGTTGTTCGATTTCAGTGGATAATGCGTGTTGTTTTTGGATTTGTACATCAAAAGCACATTAGGAGATCAAACATGGAATATGTATAGTTGTTAACGACTGTGGTCGGTCATGAATGATTGTTTTAGGACCAATAGATGATTCTAAATGATGATAATTCTTTTAGTGAAGAGTTTTTAATGACCTACATCGCTATGGGTTGTGAAATATAGAGGGAGTTTGATTTTTTTTCTCAGAGTGAGAATGTTTTGTTAATTGGTATTTGAATTAAGAATCCAAGCATTAAAACATATCAATATGATGTTTTTAAATTTGTAAAAATTATTTATTAGTGTTTTGGGTTCTATACTGAACATTATAGAAGGGTTTGGGTGACCCATGTGCTATTTGTGGTTATAGGTAACAAACCACACTGAAACTCAAGGGTGTTATAGCATGGTGGGAGTTTGTTTTTGGATGGGTGGAGGAGAAATACACCATGGAGGAGAGAACTATACAATGTTGGTGGTGCATATGAATTTCTATTTTATATCCATAGGGATGCACCATGTTGAGTGTTCTTTCAGGTGGAAACAGTGTTGGGCTGCCTCAGGAGGGGGTGGGGGTGGGGGGAGGGGGCTCATGCCATAGAAGCCTGTGCTACACCACAACATGGACCAATGGGAATCCCTACACCATATATATGGACCATACCATGGAGGTACCATGGGAGGAATCCCCAACTAGGGTCCATGGGTTCACCCTTGCACAAGAACCCATGGTGTTTCACCATAAGGTAACTTGAAGTGAGGGGATTGATCCATGACCCCTATAGAAATGCCATAAAGGGAGATTTGATCTATTTTAAGGGATATTTTTTAATTCATTGAATCCTATTTGGAACCCCCTTGGATTCCTTGGCCTCTCGTTGTGTGAGAGAGAAAGAGAGAGATCTTTTGGATTTCCACTCATCCCCCTTTGGTGCCACTTCAATAAAGATCATTTTGGGGAGTTTTATTGATTAGATTCAAGGTAGGATCCTCTCCTTTACCTCCCTTATTCTTTAACTTTGATTCAATCAGATTTTTGGTTCTCCAAGTTGGATTCTAGGGAGAATATTCACTATATCATAGTGAAATCATCCCACTTTATAGATCTTTCATGTGTGAATTTTAGTGGATATATTGGGAGGAGGTATTCAAGCCTCCCTTCATTATTTAATTAAGTTATATTTCCCTATAGATTTAATTATGTTTTTTTGAATATGTAACATTAAATTTAAAATCAATTTGGGTGGTTTATTGGGATATTTTTATATAGATTAGGTCGAGGTGTGTTTCAGGAGAGGACCACAACTGTTTTCTCATGGTTTCGACACTATGAGGTCATTTGGTGAGTTTAATATCATTTATTCCAATTTAGGTTTTTGTTATTAAATGTTTAGTTTTTTAATATTATGGTATTTATTGGTGAGATAAATGTTCATGGACTTAGAAGGTCAGTAAAATCCTAGAATGATTTATAAATCATTGACCGATGAATGAATCCTTGACTCTATTGAGTCTCTTGTTCTTTTAATGATCTTATTATCTTGGCCCATTATTATTGTTTGCATGTTACATGAATTTTTTGATATTTCTTATATATTGGGATGGTATTGCAGTGGAATAATTGTTAATATGTAATGTATTTATTTATAAATGGTATGATGGTGGATCTTTTGTTAAACATGTGCTGGTAGCCCTATTTATGGGTTACTTAGCAGTGTGTGTTGGATTTCAAAGAGAAAAATGTGTCTTTTTAAAACATATTTTAAGGACGAGATAATAAATGAGTCCATAAGTGATGAGAATGTTGATAAGAATCCATTTATTTGATAAGTGTTCAAACATATGATAGTGATGATACAAGGGATGAGCTAGTTAGTGATAGTCCAATAGACAAGGATCTATGTATGTGATGAGTGTAAAAATTTCTATTTTTGATAGACCAATGGATGAGTCTATTGGGGATGATCCTTTGGGATATATTTTGTATAAATAATGAGTGTGGACATCCATTTTTAGGTAATTACCAAAGGATAAATCAACACCATTATTGATGTATTTAAAATCTATAATAAACCTTATGCCTTCTTGTATAGATTTAAACAATGGTGTATAAACTTTTTATTTCCCTCCCAGAATTAAAATTCAACATAAAACCTTACCTTAATTTTTATATTTAAACATTACTATAAATCATTATTCCTTACCATATAGTTTTAAGATACCATGTAAAACCTTGTCCCTTCACGTATGGATTTAAACTATGGAATAGGACTCATCACCTTTATAAATGTTATTAAAATCCAGTGTAATCCTATCACATTATTATAAATCTTTAAAATATAATGTAACCATTTTCACCATCCTAGAAAAATTTAAACTCCAATATAATTCTTTTACATTAATATATGGATTTAAACATAACATTTACCTTATATATGGATTTTAATTATAGATTAAGATACTCCCCTATTTATGAAACAAATATTTTATTCCTTATGCCATGATAACACAAAGTCTTTTCTTTCATATTAACCACAATGTGTGTACATGACCCAGCCACTTGATCCAAAATAATCACCTCACTAAAGCAGTCAATGATGTAATTAACCAATGTCTAGAAGGATAAAGTTGGTAAAGCGTGAATAAATGTTACTTTAATAAATAAGAGAGTCATGGAATAGATAATAAGTTCATTCATGGGATAATTACACCTCCTATCCCCATGGTTTTTATATTTATATTCCTATTCTACATTCTTTCCTTATAGAGAAAAATATCATAGTGGGGGATATAAATTTTAAAAATAAAAATTGTAAACCCAATATAAATTCCTTCATCTTCAAAAGAGAATAAGTGATCATGTGTCTTCATAAGTGATAATACAATGATGGTTTAATTTTTTTTTATGATTATAGGTTGAGTAAAAATAATAAATACTACTATAAATACATGAATCTTCTTGGTATACCTCAATTGGAATGAGGGTAATGTGATGTTGACTAATTTCCCAAAATTTTAAAGTTACTAATCAGTGATTTTACATGACTATGTTGTGGTATCTATTAAAATTGTCATAGTTATTGGGCCCCATTTTCCACATTCATTAATGTATCTTAATAACTACCAAATATAAAATGATTTGGTAAATGAGTTTGTATGGGATGAAATTATTTTGATGTGATTAATAGAATGGGAGAACCAGAAAATACCAATGTCATGAAGACCTACTATATGCTAGAAGAAAAGTATGGTCTAATTATAAAAACCAAATTAATGTTAAAATAAATCATTTTTATACCTTATTAATATTAATTTATTAGATTTTATATATTTATATTCATTATAAGAATATTATGAAATTTTTCAATCAAAATGAAAAAGATTTTATTTCTAACCAAATTGAGTTTTCTTGCATTATATGGTTTTATTTAAAATATATATCTCTAAATTTTATAATTTTAATTTGATATAATGAACTTATTTTTTGTATTCATCATGTCAAAATTAGTTAAGGATATGTTTTTGAGAATTTTTTGAAAAGTTTGTGTTTTCAATGAATAATGAAAAATACTGATTTTTATTCGAAATTCTATTTTATGTTCAAGTATTTACAAAGTCACATTATATTTTGGATTAGTTTTAAAATTTAATTATTTGTTTGATTAAATATAATCCAATAAATGTTATTGGAATTAACATTATACTTGAATTTGGTATGGAAATAATTTTATACTTAAAAAGAAATTTTTTCAAAAACTATTTTACATCACATTTCTTGAGTTTATAATTTTATTTAAAGGGATGATATTATATATTTTTATATAATAATAACTCTATAAAAATAAAATAATCTTGATCTTATTTTCCTCCCATTCATTGAAAAATGGAAACAATACTCATGCGTACGCATGATCCATCGCCTCCATTATTTTCATATAGTTCATTTGTCATAACCATATTTCATGATTGGTTTTAAAAGTCTAATTAATGTAAAAAAATGATAATTATTTAATTATTATTATTCTAGGTATGATTTAATATTGAACTATTTTACCTTAGTTAACTTACCAAAGTCATTTTGGATATATGATCCAAATATAATAAAAACACCATATATGGACTTAACTGTTTAAGTAATTAAATATGTCATTGAAATAAATGATATTAATGGTTAAAATGATAAGTTATTAAACCTAGAAAACGTTATTAAGAAATTAAATAATTGATAAAATTTTATTATGCATGATATAAAGAACATACATGATGATTCATACTTATGGTAAGGGACACTTTACATTAAAAACTTTTTTTTAAATGTTTTCAGGATTTATTTTATAAATATTTTTATTCAATTTTCATATTCTTAAAATTATTTCATTGATATATTCATATAGACATACATTAATTATAAATTACATTTTATGCCACCTTTTACTTTGTTTCAAATGTTTTAAAAATGAATATTCATATGTATTTTATATGAAACATTTTGAAAAAAGGAAAAATGGATATTATATTTTAACATATACAACATCAAAATGTTTTCACACCATTGTAATTGTTACTTTATGTTTGGATTACTTAATAATATTTCACTTTTTATTCCAAGAAAAAACATCCTTCCCTTTTTTCTTGGTATTTTAAAAAGGGTTTTAAATGTAATATATATTTTAATATTTCAAAATATTTTTCTTATGGGTGAAATGAAAATTTTTACAAGTATGATGATGTAAATGAAATATTTCATGTATTGTGACTATTATATGGTTCTTGGAAATTTCTTATGATGATGGGTGATCCTGATATATCTCTCCAATGCATTGGGTGAAGGGGAAGAGTTAACTGGTTAGGTTTCTCCTAAGAGATTATTGAAATTTATATGGTAGTCTATTCCATTTGAAATTTTGATTATAAGAGTGATATTAAAATTATTTCATAATTTACTAAAAATATTTATATGTACTTTCTATGTGGTTTTATAGAAATCTTAAAATTTCACAAGGTAATATAATGAACTTATTTTTAAGTGAAAGCATATGATACTTCTTAAGGGTGAAATGTATATCTTTTTGAAAAAAATAATTATTTTTAATGATTTAAATGAACCTTTTTAAGTATTATTTCACCTTTTATATTTCATATGAAATGATTTATGAAAATATTTAGGTTTTTAATTTTACTTCATAGGTAAGAAACTATTTATTAAGTGTTCAGGGTCTATTTAAAATAAGGTAAATATTTATGAGTATTCGTGGACTAATAGGTTTATTTCATTCCATTTATATGTACCTTACTGAGATTTTTCTGAACATCCTACAGTTTCAAAAAAATTTCATAGGGTTTTAAGGATGAGTAGGGATGAGGGTAGGGTCAAGATAAAAATTGGGAAGATAATCCATGAAAATAAAACATTCTATGTCTTATAAGTTTTTTATTGTGTAAAAATTTGATACTTAGTGGAAGTTTACAATTTGTGATGTAATATTTATTTATGCAAGGGTAATGGAATAATTCTATAAATTATTAGACAAAAAATATCTTAAAAAATGGAGGAAAATGAATTATTATCTAAATATCTAATTTAAAAATTATTTAAGGCTGAGTCTTTATAGTTGGAATCAGAGGGAGTATTTATATAATTTAAAGTATGAGATATTATAAGTAAATATTATTAATATATTTTAGTTTATGGTTATCATGATATATAATTTTAATATCACAATGTTTATTTATCTAAACTATGTCTGTCCAGTATGGTTTTTTATATAGGAAACTATGAAGCTGAATTATAAAGGCATCATGAGAATAATATCCTTCTAAATTAGTAACATGGAATAGTTAGAATTAAGAATAATCGGGTTTTTTTATGATGGATCAGTTGACACAATATATAAATTGTGGTGGAATCCATACTATAGAGAAACCTAATCTACTAAGAAGGAACTTGCTGTCCGTGGACCATTTTATGAGATAACACCCTCCATCATTTAGTTTATCTTCTGACCGAGTGATATCTGATTGATGATTTAAACCCCTAGAAATGATATTCTAATTCATTGGTTATTGATATAAAAAAATAAAACTCTTTCTATTTACTATTTTTAAGGAGAATCCAATCGTTGGTGGTCAATGGTAAATAATACTAGAGAAATATAATATATTGATTCCTTCTAATGAAATGAATTTAAGAATATTTTGTTTAAAAACATATTTTCCTTAGGCTATTTAAATTATAATGGAAAAGAAATTATTGGAATTGAGAGATAAATAGGAACATTAAGTGGTCATATAAGAATTAAAATTAACCCAATTGGAAAGGTACACATAAAATTGTATCTGGTATGTTGATAGTAAAATCAACCAATTTTACTCCGGATTAAGGATAAGATACCGAAGTTCTTTAGTCACTCATGAATTTAAACTATATAAGAAACTTTTTCAACATACAGAGAAGGTGGAAATGGAGTTTTACAATGATCATTTTTTATAATAATAATTAAAAAATATGGTCTAGGTGGAATACAAATGGGAGGAATTCATAAAAAAAATATAATGGTAAGAAAATAGAGTTTTTAGTTTTTGATAGGTGTGGTAAAAAGAACCCAAGGGAACGTCTTATAAAATTTAAGAAGTAATTATAATGTGGTAAGTTTGAGAATATGGATCATGATTGAAAAAAATACATTGTTAGTGGTATGAAAAATTTTGTTAAATAAGGAATAAGGTTTTTTTTAAATCTAATGTGATGGGTCATTATAGAGACACATATCTGAAGAAGAGCTTGAATCATAAGAAACAATAAGAATATAAGCATAAGTTTTTGGTAAAATCCTTTGAAACTAACTCATATGATATTTTTCCATAAAAAAAGTGGTAATTGGTACATTACTGTTTTATTCAGATTATGATAATTTAGGTCTACACATCATTTAATTTTTGTTAAATTTGATGGTAAAATAAAAATTCCACCTGAAGAAATGAAACCAAGTATTTTGGTAAAAAATCACGGGGCTAATATTAAGGGAAAAAGAATTTAAAAATATATTATTATTATCATCAATGTAAGGTGTTAACTTGAAAACTTTTTTGTTTTTTCCACTGTATAATTTAATGTTATTCTTTGTAGGGATTGGATTTCAGTTTGTCATGCCAAGATAGATTATAAAGACAAAGAAGTTATTTTTCAAAATGGGATTAAATTTTGTATATAATAATGAATTCATAAATTTGATAACATATATAGAATATGAGTAAAGGTTGATATATGGAAATTAAATTTATCTTTTTTATATTGTTGAAAATAAGGAAACTATTTAGATTAATGATGTTCCAACAGTAAAAGAATATCTATATTTTTTTCTTGATGAGTTTACTAGTATTATAACTAACTGGGAATTTTAGTATACTATTATCTTAGTGCCTGATGATAATAAAATTTCAAAACCTCCTTATCTAATCGATCAAGTATAACTTTTAGAATTGGAAAATTATTTCCAAGAATTTATTGATAAAAGTTTTATTTTTTCTAGCACTTCACCATGGGTGCTCCTATTTTGTTTGTTAAATAGAAATGTGGTTACATGGGGTTTTTTATTGATTATATATAATTTAATAAAATTACTATCTATAATAAGTATCCATTGACTCATATTTATTATGTTTTTGATTTGATCTGAATAGAATTGTATTTTTCAAAGTTTGATATCAGATCTAGGTACCATCAACCGAATGTGAAGGAGGATGACATCCATAAGATAGTGTTTCACACTAGGTATGGGCATTATGATTTTGTGGTTTTTCCCTTTGTGTTATGGGAATTATTCCCTTTGGTTTCACACTAGGTTATTTCCTTTAGTTTGTGATTATGATTTTATGGTTATACCATTTGGTTTCACACTAGGTATAAGAATTATGATCTATATGCATTCATGGATCTTTTGAATATAATTTTCCCTAAATATTTGGATAAAATTATAGAAATTTTTATTGATGATATTTTGTTTTTTTAAAAGTTATGAGGATCCAGAAAAAAATATAAGATTTTTTTTGTAAACCCTAAAATAAAATAAGCTATATTGAAAGTTTAATAAATTCTATTTTTGGTTACATCAGATTTCATTCCTTGGACATATGATAAATAAATATAGAATGACTGTTTATCTAGATAAAACTAAAGTGGTTAAAGTGTGGCCAAGACCTTAAAAAGTCACATAGATTTATAGTTTTCTTGGTTTGTATATTACTACATATGGTTTTTTGAAAACATTTATTACGTAACTTGCACATTAACTATTTAAATACAAAAAGTATTTAGGTTAATATTGACCAAGTAATGCGATGGATGTTTATAGAAATTTAAAAAATATTAGTAGAAGCTCCAGTTTTGGAATTTATATCCAGAAATGGTAACTTTATTATCTACAACAATGATTCTTTAAACAGAATTGGTTGTATTATAATACAAAATGGTCAATTAATTGATTATGATTCATGATAATTGAAAAATACCGAGCTAAATTATCTTACACGTGACCTTGAACTGCCTGTTTTGGTTTTTTCTTTAAAAATATAGAATAATCATTTATATAGGGTAAAGTAATAATTATACCAAGAAAGGTGCGAGGGTCGGGCTATTCCCGGCCCCCCAAATTTATTAGAAAGAAAAAAGCCACATAACAGACAAGGGAGGGGAGGGGTCGATCGACCCACACCCAAAAGCCCCTTACAACCCACACCAAAAAAAGAAAAACATAGAAAGAAAAAGACTAAAAAACAAACGCAGCAGCAGCAGCACATCACATCCAGTACCAGCATTCGGCAGCACCACAACCAAACATCACAGCTAACCAGCAGCATCCAACCATCCAAACCAGCCATCCCTAGCAACCAACAATACCTTCAAAATTCAAAAAATACCGCCAACGACGTCTCGAGCCACGCACCCCGTCACGCCTCGAGAAAAGACCCCTATCACGTCTGACCAAACGCATCACCACAGCCCTTCTGTCATCTCGATCCACGTGCATGCCTCGAAGCGTACACCCATCGCATCAGACGCAGATCCAGCCGCCTCCCAAACGCCGGCGAGCCAACCTCTCCGTCAACACACCGGAGACAGCGATAACAATCACGCCGTCATCCCAAATCCAATTTCAGAACGACGTCGAGCCCATCCATCAGAGACCGTCGTCGCTGAACAAAAACCATCATCACCTTCTCCATCAACAACGAGTGCCGCAACCCACCAGCCCAGAAACCGGTCGAAAACATCATTCCACAACAAAAATCAAACAGGACAATGAAAATCAGCGAAGAAACCCCACTTCATCCGCCTCAACCACCGAAGAAAGACCCCCGCAGACCCTCAGAGTATTCTGCCGCCACGAATCAGGGGAAAACTCCACATGCTGGGAGACCGCCGTAGGAGAACAACGCATAACCGGAATCAAACCCTGAACGCTCCGTAGAGTATGCCGTTGAACAAACCGGTCTTACGCCCACGGATCAGACCAGTAGCGTCGTAGAAGCCCGCAACGATCCGCTACAGCATGGAGGATGAGTCCCAAGATCGCCGCGTATAACACCCAAGTCATCCGAAGAGATCCACCACAGGGAGGCGACGGAGAAAAAACCTCAGCACGCCATCTTCAAGCGGAAATCGCTAAGAGAAAACCATCAACACTGCAAAAAAGAAATGAAAACAAGAAACGAGACCCCCCCTCCCCCGGCTACTCCAGACCTGTCGACCTCCTCAAAGAGAAGAAGAGAGCTAGGGTGAAATGGCCAGAGAGGGGAGGATCTTAGGACGGAGGCGAAACCCTAGGCGCCGCGGGAGAGAATGCCGAAGCCGCTCCGAGGCCTCATAAAGTAATAATTATATACTGATCATAAAATTTTTAAGTATATATTCACTTATAAGGAGTTTAACATGAGGAATAGAAGATGTATAGAACTAATTAAAGATTATTACTATACAATTCATTACCATCTAGGAAAATTAAATATAGTATCTGATGCTTTAAGTTAGAAATATAATTCACCATTAACTATATTTTGTTTGTAACATGAACCTTTAGTTAATGATTTGATAAATGTTGTCTTAGAATGTGTTCATTCGAGATTTTACTCTATTTTTTAAGTGTTAGAGTCATCATTTTTTTCAGAATTAATTAAGAAATATTTGAAAGAGGATCGTGTTTTATAAGAAAAGGTAGAGTCTATCGAGAAGGGTATGTTTTTAGAGTTTAGTGTTGGTGAATAAGGTTTTATCATATTTGGAAAGAGGTTGTGTGCCCTAAATTATTTCTACTTGAAGAAATAACTATTGAGTGAGGATCATATTTCTCTATTTTAGTTCATCCTATTAGTACATAAATGTATATAGGCTTTTAAGAACATTTCTCTTAGGAACGAATTAAGAATGATATTTTTGATTTTACTATGAAATATTTTACTTGTAAATTTGTTAAAGATGAATGATAATTACAAAAGGAAATGATTTATAATTTTATAGTTCTATGTAGGTAATGGGAGAATATATCCATTTCATGGAGGGGATATCAAAGAGAACTCAAGCTAATGACGTGATATGGGTTATTATTGATAATTTAACTAAATATATTAATTTCCTTTATATTTTAGGAACTATGTATTTAGATCAAATTTATTGACTATATATCAAGGATATATTCAAGTTGTATATATTTCCTCTATTCATTGTAATTGACTCTGATCCTAGGTTTACCTATATTTTTTGGAAATGTCTTAAGAAGTCATTGGGTACTGAATAAAATATCAGCATAGCCTTTCATAAAAAATATGATGGAAAATTAGAGAGAATGATTCAAAATTTATAGGATATGATTTGAGATTTAAAAATTTATTATCAATGAAGTTGGGATCAACATTTAACTTTGGTTGAGTTTTCTTATAATAACAGCTTTCATTCTTGTATATAGATGGATTATTTTGAAGCATTATATGTAAAGTGGTGTTAGAATCTAGATTATTGAGATAAATTCAGGGAAAGAAAGTTATGGAGAATTTAATTGGTATAATAAATTATTGAAAAGGTAAAGTTAATTTGGTAACACATGAGGAAGACTTAGAGAAGATATAAAATTTCTACAGATAACCAAAGGAAAGATCTTTATTTTGAGGTAGTTGATCATGTTTTTATTAAATTTTATCTAAGGAAAATTTTTATGGATTATTATAAAACGGTAAAGTTAATTCTGCATTTAATTAGAACATGTGAAATTATATATAATAGTGGATCAATTTCTTATCTAGTGGCGTTTACTCTAAGTTTATCTAAGGTATCTGACAAATTTCATGTTTTGTGGTTAAGAAAATATTTTTCCGATGCATCTCATTATCTAAGCCTTGAAGTAGTTTAGTTGGAATAAAATTATTCTTATATGGAATATAAATTATAGATTCCTGAACATATAGAGAAAGTGTTTTGGAATAAATTGTTTTACTAGGTAAAGGTTTTCTAAAAAAAACTACATGATTGAAGAAGGAACATGTGAATTAGTAAATGCTATGAAAGAAAAATATCCCCACTTATTTAAGTTAAAATAAAATTTAAAGAATATAATATAAAAAATGGGGAAGAATATAAAAACCTAGGTAAATTTAAAATAAATCCTTTTCAGGTCATATTTATATTAATTAATTAGTTTTTTTATACTTATATCCATTATAATAATATTAAGTAATTTTTTTGTCAAAAGAAAGAAGATTTTTTCTAACAGAATTTGATTTTCATGAATTATATAGTTTTATTTAAATTATTTATTTCTAAATTATAAAATTTTAATATAAAAAAATGAACTTTATTTTTGAATTAATCTTTTAAAATTTATTTTAGGATGATTTTTTTATAATTTTCTAAAAAGATTTATTTTTCAATGAAAAGTAAAAAGTACTGATTTTTATTGAAAACTATCTTTTATTTTCAAGTATTTACAATGTCAATTTATATTTTAGAATAGTTTTAAAATTTAAATAGTTCATATCGATTAAAATTATTCCAATAAATGTTATTTTAATCAACATTATACTTTATTTATGCGTAAAACATTTTTATACTTAAAAGATATTTTTTTGAAAAACTATTTTTATCACATTTTAAAAGTATAGTTTTATATAAATTATGAAACTTATATGAATTTAATTATCTAAAATTTATTCCATATTTTTTTTGATATTAATTAATATTATATAATATTTTAACATAATTTTTGGTCAAAATGAATAATAAAAGCGGTAAAAATATGTTATCATGGTTAAAGTAAAAACAAGTTTTCTATGGGATTAAACTAAATAGATAAGGGTTACAATGACATAAAAACTTGTCTAAATCCTATTTTATATCCATAATTTTACCATATATCATCTCATATTCATAAATGGTAAATTTTTGAACTATATTTCTTGATTAATCCATTAATATATTTTAATCTTTTTAAGAATTCCAAGGGTGTTTTCTCCCACCTTTATAAAAGGAAATCACTCTCCTCTTTTATCTACACTTCAAAATTATTTTGTTTCAGATAATACCTAATAAAATAAATTCTTAAAATCCATACCCATGTCTTAGAGGCCATATTTTGATGATAAAACAAACCTAGGATGTATTTTGGTATAAACCTTAAGGGGTTGTCCCAAGAAGAGGTATAATTATTAACCTAACATTTTATTATTTTATTTTCTTCCATCGCTTTTTAATTTCATTCAAATGCGATAAAATAATAACACTAGTATATTACATATAATAAGGTGTTTTTATGTTAATTTAATTATCTATATCCATCTCCTTCTTCAATCAAATGGTAAATGAATCCATAATTCGTGTGTACGGAGGAGTACCGCCTCACGAACCGATGTAATTCATTTTCCTTCACCACCTCTCACAAATGATTATAATGATGAATTTAATGTATTTATATGAAATTATTGACATAATAAAAATTTTAAAAACAAAAAATACCATCTATTTTCTTACTATCCAATCCATTGAAAAATGATAATGTCGTTTGTGTGCACATGTCGATTACCACCTCTATGAAGTGATGCGATCTATTTTTCATCATCTCATTACATGACTGATATATATAATTTTATTTAAAGGGATAATATAGTAGTTATTATATAAACGTAATTATGGAAATAAAAAATAATTCTTACCTTCTTTATTCCTTGTTCATTGAGAAATGGAAATGTTACTCAAGCATACATACAACCTACCATCTCCATGATTATAACATAGTTCATTTTTCTAATCATATTTAGTGATTGGTTTTAAAAGTATAATTTATTTATAAAAAATTAAAATTATTTCATGATGTTTATTATTAAGATAATGGAATAATTACTTCTTTTTCCAATGTCAACTTACCTAAAACATTTTGGACATATGATTCAAATATCATTAAAACACACGATGTGGACTTAACCGATTAAGTAATTAAATATTTAATTTAAATAAATAATATAAATAGTTCAAATGTTAAGGGATTAAACCTGAAAAAATTTCTTAAGAAATTAAATAATAGGTAAAAGTTTATTATATGAGTGATAAAGGACATATGTGACAAGTCAGACTTTAGGTAAGAGACACTTTACCTTAAAAACCTCATTTTAAATGATTTCATGATTTATTTTATAAATATTTTTATTCCATATCCATATTATTAAAAAAAATTAGGAATGTATTTACATGGACATAAAATAATTATAAATGAGATATTATTCCACTTTTGACCATCTTTAAAAGGTTTTCAAAATGAATCTTCTTATGTATTTTATACAAAACATTTTGGGAAAAAGGAAAAATGAATGTTTTATTTTAAAATATACTTAATCAAAGGGTTTTTTCTATTCTATAACCATTATTTAAAGTTTTTAATTTTTTAAAATATTTCATATTTTATTGAAATAAAAACTCTCATTCACTTTTTTGTAGGTATTTTAAAAAAGAGTTTAAAGTGGATTGAATATTTCAATATTTGAAAATGTGTTTCTTATGGGTATAAAGAATATTTTTATGAGTATGATGATAGAAATGAAATATTTCATATGATATTATTATGTTATTATTATTGGGATTTTTATGATCACTTTTGAGCCCAATATATCTTATTATGATAGGTGATCTGGATATAGCTCTCTAATGCATTCGGTAAAGGGATGAAGTTAACTGATTAGGTTTCTCCTAAGGTATTATTGAAATTTACTAGGTAGGTTACTCCATTTATAAGAGTGATTACAAGAGTGAAATGGAAATTATGTACCAATTTACCTATATTAATTATCTATGATTTCTACGTGTTTTTATGAAATTATTATGATTACCTAAGGTAAGATAATGAGATTATGTTTAAAGGAAATTATAATCAACTTCTTAAGTGTGAAATGTATAACTTTAGGAAAAAATTTCATGAGATTTTCATGATTGTAAAGGAAAATTTATATGTATTATTTTACCTTTAATATTTATTATGAAATTATTTATGAAAATATTTGGGAAGTGAAGTTATTTTTTTGGGTAAGAAAATATTTATTTTGAGCATAGTGTTTATTTTTAAAAAGGAAAATTTTTACTAGTATTCATAGACTTTCAATTTTTTTTTATTTTTATATGTACCTTACTATGTTTTTTTTCATAATCACACATTTTAAAATGTTTTTCATAGGGTTTTAAATATGAGTAGAGATAAGGATTAGGTCAAGATGAAAATTTTAGAGATATTTTTGGAAAAGTAAACTTGTTATATCTTAAAAGTTTTGTATTGTGGAAAAAATGTATATTGATTGGATGTTTCCACTTTGTGATGTAATATTTATTTATGTAAGTTTCATGGACTAGTTCTATCAAACCATAAACTTTAATGTTATTAAGTAATGAAAGAAAATGAATTCTTGTATAAACATGAATTTTATTGATTTTTGAATGCCAATTTCTTATACCAAATAGCCCCTATAACCATATCAAACCACTTTTTAAGTCTCTCTAATGATCATTAAAAAATTCTCCATACCCTATTTGAATAAGTAAGAAGAACACCTAGTCACATAAAAGTCTATGAATTTGTTTATTAGAATGGATTTTGATTATTATATTCATCACTGAAACCATGAAAACAAACCCCTTATGGACCATGTAACATCATGCAACATGAGACCACTAATTAGCATCCTGGTTATTGTTTCATAGGGATTTCAAGTGCATATCCCTGTATACAAGAGGATACTGACTATCAGCGAGGGTCTATGTTGTTACTTCATGGAGAATATACCTTTACATTAGAGTAAATAACAATAGAAATAAGAAAAAAATATCCCTAAAAAAAAATCAAATTATGCAAAGGCTCAACAAAACAAAATCACACTACTAAAAAATGTAACAGAGAAGCATATAAGAATATGTCCCAAATAATAAACCATTAGTCTAATCACATATAAAAAATAAATAAAAGGAAAAAAAAATATATAGAAGAGGATATACTTCCTTCCCCGAACTTTACCTCATCCTAATCACTACACTTTTATAGATATGCTCCTTACTAATCATGTAAGTCCAAGCCCATTTCATACTTAAAACTATAATCATATTCTCTTCTTTTCTACACAAGTTCCATGGATGTGCAAGTGGGTTGTTAGTAAAACTATGTAGTTCACCACCAATAATATCCTTAATATAACCTGTAAACTAGTGATTGAACATGTGATATGATTGGTATAATAAAATAAATCATGGAGGTAAATAATATAATCACCTTAAATATTTTAGTTTTAAGGAGAAACATGAGATCAAATATATATACTTCAACCAATATTGGATGTCTCTAATAATGACACACCAACCATCCAGGGGAAACCACATCCTACTCTAATACCTCTTTAGAACATCAATGGGTTCCAAGTACTACCTTAGACTTAGTACACAAATATCATACCCAATTTGTCCAGTTATATATTTCTTTCATGATGCTCCTTTGTGAAGCTCACTACCTTCGTAACACTCACTACCTTCATGAAACAAAATGAATTCTCAAAGCTACCTTGCCTTTATGGAATAAACATCTTTATGAAAATCACAAAGTCAATATGGAATAACCTATCACCACGAAGCACACTTTAATTAAAATCACGGGATTCAGTAAATAATTATAGTATTTTACCGATGCTTAAGCTTGTATAGAAATCCAGATTCATGAAGCTACCTTAGATTAGTGAAATTAGTGATTTTTCATATTTTACTTATAAAACTCATTAGAATTAAGTAGGGGTAGCCTCATATTTATAGACTCGACCATTGTGATGCTCTACCTCCTCTTAAGACATTTTTTGTATGTTTCAAACATATCTTCATGGTGCTCCTCCTGTCATGAAGCTCTATGGAAATTCCCCGTCCATGATGCTCATCGTAATCAAGGTTCTTTCCATCAAAACCTTTTCACCACCACAAAGCTCCAATTCTCATAATTACGGAGATCACCATCACCGTTAATGATTATTTAGTGCTTCATCATTAGCGATGCTTGTTTCTGTTTTATAGATCAATTTTAGCTTTCTTTTATCCTTTGAAAAACACAATTCATGAATCCCATATTCATGAAACCCATGACTTTTCCATATCTTCATAGGAACTTCAAGAAAATAAACTTTTTTTGAATCAAATCCATCATCCAAATTTTGGACACTAAAAATTTGGCAAACACTGGGAAATAACACAACCTTCAATACTATTGTCATCTTGAACTTTAATATACATTTATTTATAAACTCCCTGATCTTCCATGTAAATATTTACAACAAAAACAAACCATAATCCATTTCCAGCAAAGGATAGCCTTTGTTTCAACACCCATATAACCCCTGAACCATATGATAATTGTTTACATGTGGGAATATTTGATCACCATAGAACCATATAACATACGCCCATGGAATATTTTATCACCTCAGATCCATCACACCACAATAATTGAACACTCACCCAAAACCAAAACAAATATTCTAAGTTTTACTATTAAGAGCACAAATAATCCTCATCACTATAACTATACTGGGATATCCCCATTAATCCCAAATTTCTAAGGTGACACCCTAGATCAATGAAACCTATTTCCTCAAACTCATCTAATATAGGGTCAATGTGGCACTATCGAACCCATTAAGGTTCCCTAGTCACCTTATGCTTCAGGTGCTATACATGGGATTCTCAATATCATTCCAAATATCAGGGATAAATCCCTTCACTTAGAGGGAAATAATTCTCTCAACCTCACCATGATTTCATCATGGACTCTTTAGCCTCATAGGTGGTACCAGACACACATCACCCTAGAGAGATGGAATAAGTCTTATATTCTTTTCCAATTAATCTTAGTTCAATACTAACATACCAAACCTATCCATGGTATTAACTAGGGATTATAGACTTAGGTACTCATGTAAAGGTGGGTAAGGAACACTCTCCCCACTCTCCAACCAAGTAACATAAATATCTTAGTTATCACACAATTCCATTATGTCCTAACTTGATAATAATTATCACTCCATCACTTACCCCTCCTCAATGTGAATTAAGGGAACATATCTCAAGCCTAAAAAATTCATTCACTGGGATTTTAACCATCTTGGGTCCCTATATCATAAGGCATAATTTTATAATCAGGCCATGGACTATTATAAACTAAGGATTTGCACTAGTTTTAGGGGTCTATCATAGCCCAAGGAACTCTCATTATACTCATGGTATTTCATTTAATTTTTTAAGTTGAATGTCAATTTCCCATAATGGAAAGACCGTATATCACATACCACATCACAAAGACATAAAATTTTGGGAAAGTTCATAGGGACCACTTATCTTATACATGGAATTATGTTCCCTTTAATAATGCTGAACCATCACCTATAATCATCCAAACCTCATACCATCTCATGAGTGCCAATATCATGACACACCATTCTAAATAATTAATTATAACCAATTATAATTAACTATAAATTTAATTAAATATGGAATAATAATCTAAATACTCACTAAGAAATATTTTTGGAATAAAACCATAACCAATCGCATTGAGAAAATTCAGAGCATAACCTCGAAACCATCTCAAAAAAAATCTCCAAAATTTAGTACCCAATCAATTTTTAATTTCATTCAATTTAATTAAAACTCGAGAAAAATTCATAGAGAGACATAAATCCAATGAAATGGTGAGAAACAATGTGTGACCACCTTCTTGAGTCCTCCTCTAAACATGCTAAGAGAAATGATCACCATCCAAACTTGATTCCACCATGATCTAGGTGAATTAACATCAAAATACTATCTTGGATCATTATAAATTAGTAGAATATAATGGGGAAAAAGAATAAAGTGAGAAAAGGTGAATTAATAACTTGGAATTCATCATGAAATCATCTATAAATCACTCATCTTAACATGGATCAAAAGGAGGAAGTAAGTGGTGAAGAGAAAACCAAGATTAATCTCTCTGAAGCCCTATTAAACCTAAATTTTGAAGAGGTTGAATATATAATTATGATTCAACACCATTATAAAAACATCCCAGGAACCAAGAAAAGGTTTTACTAGAGGGTCCTACCGTGATTCCTTATTTCTTGGTCACACTGTGGTGTGGCTCTTCTTATTGTGGTGAAACCATTCTGTAAGTTGTAGTGGGGATAATTGCTCAAATTCCACCCTCATGACATGAAATTTATAGTTTCACCATGGATAATACACCTAAAAAATGTAACACCCCAAGATTTTGTGGTATGTATATTTTTAAACAAATTTAATCTTTTTGATATCTTACATTTCATTGAACACCAAGCTTAAAAAAACTCCAAAATATTATTATTTTAACACGACCATTATCAAATAGCTATTAAATTGGTGGGTGTGAATAGGATTAACTATATAATTAAATATATATGAAATTAATATTCAATAATTTTTTTTAAATAAACACATAATTTATAGTAAATTCATTTTATTCTTCAAATATATGTTCTCTTCCAAAAGAAATTTTTATTTCTTTCTATGAGAAAATAAATATAATTAATTTTTGAAACTTCTAGAAAATGTATTTGATAAAATTAAAATAATTTTTGGATTAATAATTTCAAAATTATCTTAGTATGATGTTTTTATAATTTTCTAAAATGTTTAATTTTCTATGAATAGTAAAAAGTACTGATTTTTATAAAACCCTTATTTTCTTTATATTTAAAATTAATTTTATGATTTTAAATTGATATAAAAGTAAATTAATTAATTTTTAGTTATTTATAATATAATTTCTTAAATTTAACCAATATTTATCCATTATTTTTGTGTAAGTACATTTTTTTGGATTAAAAACACATTTTTCAAAAAAACCGTTTTCGTTACATTTTGCCGGTTAAATATTAAATGAAATTTTAAAAATTTTTTGGTTTAAAATTTTAAAAATGTTTATAATATTTAAAATCAGGTGGTATAAATTAGTTTATAAGGTTATTTTAATTTTTAGGCATAAAAAATTTACCATGGTGGAAAATCATTTACCACATTATAGGTAAAAAGATGTACCAGGTTAAAGTTAAAAGTTAAATGCTTAAAATATCTAAAAACTACAACATTAAATGGGTGTGTTATGTGTTTATAGAACTTAAACAGACTGTAAAACATTAATTATCATCAAAATTCATTTTAATTAATTTCACCCAAATTTTGTTGGCTTTAAATATAAAATAATGATTATTTAATCGCTTAAAACCACCCCTCCTCAAGTATAAATATCACCCCTCACCACCCCATTTATCCTCAAAATACTTTAATATTTTAAAATATATTCCAAAAACTCTAATACTGACTATCCCCATGTCCATGTGATTCTAGTATCACCCAATAACGAATCCTAATTTCCTTAATGGGTCCTTGAAGGAGGTGATGTTCAAGAGGTAACTTTCTCAAACAACCTCTCTTAATTTATTTTATTTTTCTACATTCTAATAACATCCTTAAACCATCAAAGCATAATAACTCATGTACAATGTATATAATTTAATTTTATATTTCTAATTTAATATCTTCTTTCCACCCCTTTTATTATCTTCTCTTATTCAAAGAAATATAACCATTGTCCAAATTATGGTAGTCAACCGGCTTGGTGGATAATAATTTTTCATTTTCCATTATCACACTAAAGGACGGTCATAATGTTATTATTATGGTAAAATATATTTTAATAGGTCTGTTATAACCTATTTAATATTCTATAACTTATATGTATACATATTATTAATTAAAATGAAACTAGTTTGTGATGGTCCAAAAAATTCCAAAATAAACTAAACATTATCATTAATATTTTATCAAATGAATAATCCTCATGTCAGAAATAAAAATTATATATAGGTAAATTTAAACTTATATAAGTGAATTAATACCATATAATTTCATTTTTGGATGTTTATTTCCATTTTACAAGAAAATCCATAATTATATACAAACGAACCGACCGTGAAACCATGAAATGAATGCACCTGAAACAATGAAAAGAATAAAATATTATTAGTAAATAGGTGATAATATATTGTAAAAGTATCATATAAGTTATAATAAATATTATTATAGTTTTTTATTGAATTAATAACATTATTTAACTGTTTATATATGAGGTTAAAGTACACAAAACTAAAGGGAAGCACGAGGTAAGGGTTTATCATCTTACTTTTACTTCTATGAGATATATTCCTTATTGACCAATTACTTATTTTGTGTGGTGTATGTAATACCATTTGATATATAATATCACAAATCTCACTATATTCATAGTATTAAATGTTTCATTTTGTAATTATTACTTTACAGGTCATATGATTCGAAAGATTACATAGCCGAAAGGGATTTCTTAACTAATTTCCATTCATTAGGTTAAAATTCTACTTCATTGATTATGTAATGCTATTATTATATGGGAAATGAAATTTTATTATATTATGTTGTATTAAACTTGTTTTATTTTTATTTAAATTTTATACACATAATCAATTATTTTGATTAATGCTAACTTTAATGCTATGATATTTATAAGGGAATTTTTTTAAGTTTCCCTTAGAACTCTCTTTTTCTTCCATGTAATTGTTTTCTAAAATTATTTCTGAATTTTTTTACTATTATATTATGATTTTTAAAGTAATTTTTACTCATTTTTACTTTTTATTAATTAGTTTGAAAGGATTAATTTTTTCATTTTCTAAAAGTGGTTCTTTGGGACTATTCTGAAAATAACACAGAAGGAATGTTTTTTTAACTTATAGGACATGAGAATATTTTCCCACTATTATGATGCTTTAATTATTTGATGTTTCCTTTATAATATTAAAAGGTTTTTTTCAAAGAAATTTTTTTCCTTTATCATCGCACTACTCTTTAAAAATAATTTATTTGAAAATAGAAATGTTATTATTTTCATGAATTATTTACGGTGATCTTTCAAAATTATTTTCCATATAAGATAAAATTATTTGATGTTAATTATGATTTTATAGGGTTATTATTCAAGGATAATATCCTTATTCCTTTTATGGTTGGATTAAGTTTATGATGAATTGGTATTTATGAAATCCATTTCTTTTTTCCCGTGTTATTCTATGATGAAATGTTTATGAAACACATTTCTTTTCATGGGTTTTGATATGATGCATGATTTTTATTCTTATGAAACACATGTGTATAATTTTCATTATGTGTTGGGTGGGACCTATTTATCCCTCCAATTCACTGGGTAAAGATTTATATTATATGAGAAAACAATGGGAAACAAATCAATGGGCTTGACCCACTATGGGAAACAAGTACCTCCTTATCCACATGGGAAACAAGTGCGTCCTGATCCATTATGGTAAACATGCGTGTCCTGATACACTATTTTGATGGACTTGTTAGTTAAAATTTAAATATGAAATGGTTTTCTATATTTATAATGGTTCCAAAATTTTATGTCACGAGATTATGAATCTTGATTGATTTATGATGATTTCTCACTCTTATGGTCCATGTTTCCTTAAATGATGTTTTTTTATTCCATGAATCATGTTTATGATATATAATAGGTTGGGAAAGAACATAGTAAGTTATTTTCATGATTAGATGACCTTATTATTATCTTATAATTTCATAAGATCATGGATTGATATCTCCTATATTTATGCTTACTGAGCATCTGAGCTCACACTTTATTTTCTTTCCTTTTTCAGGTGATGAATAAAGGTTGCCTAGGGAATCCCTAAGAAGAGTACTAGGTGAGAATATATTTGTGGAATATATTGAAGATCTTTCATAAAACATGAATTTTGCATATCTAATATTCAAATAATATAAAACTTTACGATATTGGTCTGGATAATATTGTTATGTATTGAATATTCATCTACTTAGATGTAATATCTATATATGAAAATATTAAGACATTATAATTGGTATAAAATAAGGGTTTATAAAATATTTATAGATTATGGTTATAAAATTTTTGTGAAAACACTAGGGATATGACTAAGTATATGTTATAATACTAAAGTTTTGATAATGATCATGAATGACCTAAGTTAAAACTAAGATGTCAAAGAAGAATTTTTCATGATTTATAAATTTTATAAATGATTTGTTAGAATTATGTGGTTATCTGCTATGATTAAAATCTCTCATGATATGATTTCTAGTTTTAGTAAAGGCTGGAATCAAGAGGATTCATGTTATTAGTGAATGCAATGGATAATGGAATGATCTTCCTAATAAGAAACCAAATGAAAAGTTATTTAGAAGGTGAGATATTTTTGTTATTAATAATCAATAACATCTTAATATGATCAATAATATAAAAATTGGTGCACTTTTTGACCCATATAATAAGAGAAATATAAAGTTCATGGTGATCCTAGAGGAAAGAAAGTTCAATTTTCTCCATGTAAATCTTGTGGGAGAATGCATCAAGGAGAATGTTTCAAAGGAATTAGAAGATGATTTGGGTGTGGAAAAGAAGTAAACAAAGTAATTACAATGGAAAAGTGAATAGATCTATTAACATAATGGATGAAAATAATGTCATTCCTTAGGTATCATTGATAGTTAAACGTTTTTAATATATATTTTTTGAGAATTATGAAAATTGATGCCCTAGGTGGGAAGATCGTGAAGAGAATTGGAAAGTTATATGAGTAATGGTTATACTGCTGATGATGAAGAAAATATGAATGAAATTTGACATCAAATAGGTGTTAAGGAATAAAACTATAAATCTTGGTTAATTTTTTAAAAATTATGTGGAATGATTGAGTGTTTATGTATTGTAATTCAATAATAATGTTGTAGAAGTAGTTTTATGGAATTATAGAATAATAAAGCATATAAGGATTGTTCCACTGAATTTTTTACTTAATTATTTTAATATATATATTGAATGGTACTAGTATCATAAAATGTGATTGATGTGGTAATGTAACACCCCTAGATTTTGTGAAATTTTTTTCGAATTAATGTATACTATTTGATATTTTTCATTTGGCATAACATTGAATATAGCTTTTGTTATATGGAAACCCCATGTTATTATTTCTTTATACACTATACCAAGTTGATGTTTCACTACATGAAACAATTAAATCAGATTGAATTAAAAAAACACTATTTTTTTCTTTTGAAACACACAATTCCGAGTTCCTTCGATAGCCTATGTTACATATAAGTCCTAGTTTTTCTAAAATACAATATACTGTTACTATTATTATTATTGTCACATAGTTTTTGAAATGAAGGTTATGAATAAAATTAATTAAATTATCAAGATATAGCTTAAAAATGTCTATAATAGTAATTATTTAGTGACCAATTAAATAAAAATAAAAATAAAACCCTATTGAAAACGTAGGAAATATTTTACTAGAAATCTTTATTTATGAAATAAAAAACGTTTTACCCTAATAATTTAATTTAAACCTTTTTGATAAATTATTTTAATGATATATATATATATATTATTAATTAAAATATTTAAAATTTATCTTATTTGTTTTTTAGATAAGATATGCTAATTAATCTAATTTTATGAATAAAAATATATATTTTTCTAAAATATAATTTTACCACATTTTAATGGGGAATATATTTTACATATAATTTTTGAAAATTTTATTATTTTTATTTCAAAAAATAATCTTCATTTTTTAAAGTGAAATATCAAAATTTACTTTGGTTGGTTTTTAGTATTTTTATGAGAAGTTTTAGTTTTTAATGAATAGTGGAAAATATTGAATTTTAATTGAAAACTATTATCTCATCTAATTTATTTATATATTTAAATTATATTTTAATTTTTTTAATGTATAATTAGATAAATTATATATTAATTAATCCCCATTAAAGCCTGTTTATTCATTTTTAATTTATTGATTTACTTTACAAATAGATTTTATCATAGCTTACTGTATTTCATTGGCCATATTACTTTTATTTGACCATATATTCAAGAAAACCTTATTAAAAATACTATATTATTTAGGCTTCACATATTTATTATTTTCCTCTTTAATGTTTCATGAATTATCTATGGAATCCTTCCATAAATTATTTATTTTCAAACCACATGAATCCTATCCTAGAATTATGGTCAGTTATAGATTTTCTTGTTGACCCTCTTGCCACATCTACCACATACAACTTTATTGGACTCAAACATGTTTTTGGGTGGATATATATGATGTTGATATGGTCTCAAATTGCTTTATTTATACTTTTGGTATCATATTCTCACCAAAACTCCCTATTGGATCTTTACTATTTTTTATAAATGACATATTGAACCAATAATAAAAATATTTTTTCTATACCTTCCATTACACTAGAAACAGTCTTGAATTTTTTATCTTCCAATTTAAATCCTAATTTATCCAGATTCATATCGATACTATTCTACTAAAATATTAGAATTCGTTATCCTAATGTAAAATGATTTTCTAGGAACATTTCTTCTTTCCTTTGGTGTAGAATAATTATTCTCTTTCACCTTGATCCAAACCTCCTCAGATTAACTTTTAACACATGGAAAATTAAAAATAAAAGGTATTTTTTCAAAATTATTAGGTGTTGATTTACCTTGATTTATTTAACCTTTGTTATCATTATCGTGAGAAGATTAAACTTTAGTCTACATTGAATTTTTGAAATCCTCTCTGAAATTGTTCAACCCATTATGAACTATGAGACATATAGACTATGTCTCGAATATATCTTCTTCATTTCCAACCAATATTTTCCCAAGATAATTCTCCATATTTTAAGGATTAGACACCTTAAAATCATTGTTCTTGATGTCGTCAATAAGAGTAGTTTCTCTTATATCACAATAATATTTTTCATTTTATAAATTTTATAATTCCTTTTAATTGTGTTCTATTTTATTTATTGAGTTTAATATTATTGCCAAGATCTAATTCAATTTTATATTTTAGTATCCATTCTCATTTAATTATTTTATCACAACCACTATCAATACATGACTAATAAAACCCTTTTTTAAAATTTAGAAAGTAAATTAACCTAATTATGTGAATATATACTTAATAAAGACTATTTTTTCTAATGTTTTCTCATCAAATTATTTTCCCACTACTATAATGTTTTTTCTTATTACTATCTATTTTATATTTTTGATGTTTCTCATCATCCTCATCAGATTCAGATTTAAGGACCTTATTATTTAGAGAATAATAGGAAAAATTTCCAAGGCTATCACAATTCCATCACATTGGTGATTGTTTGATTTTTTTATTCCATTTCCCTTTTCTAAATCTATTTAAAAGAAAAGTGACAATATTATTTATGTCTTATTCATCTTTCTCATCCCCATAAGAACTTGATTTTACAACTTCATATTTTTTATCTCTTCCTTTTTTCATGAATTTATAATTCATCTCATATTTTTAATTCTTTTGGAAAATGAGGTTTTCCTCATCTTATAAATTATGACTATATTGTGTAAATCCTCTTCAGTCAAATCATATTTTTCATATAGGGATGATATTTTTTAATTAATCAAATAAAGAAAAATGATCATTTTTTAATAATGATATAATACTCTATATTCTCACCAAAACCTTGGATATTTCTCATAATCTCATTGAAGCTCATAAAATAGTAATCAATGATCTCTTTATCATCTATATTTTTTTATTTTAATTAGATCCTCCAAAATTTTAGGTTGTCTTCTTTTAATTTGATATTTCTTTTATACCATATCTTGTTTATAGTTTGAAGACCCATGACCATGATATATACCTTTTTAAATAGAGACATTAAGATTATATTTTAAGTCCTTCCATCTGACTCTATATTTCTCTTATCATCTTGAGTCATATCAGCTCCTACTAAAATGTGTTGAAAACTGACTATTACCACATCTATCACTTTTAATACAAGTTATAGGAGATACGGTAGCATCTTAATCCTCAAGTTGTGATAATTCTTCCCATTAAACGTGGTAACACCTTAGAATTTGACTGAATTAAGATTCTCTATATCTCAGAGTTATTTTTGGAACATTATAGTGGACCTTCACTATAATACCAATTGAATTTATTGGGTTTTGATAGACCACTAGGGGGTTTGGGGGGGGGTGAATAAATGATATTATTTTATGAATTCTCACTGTTTTAAATTCAAACTCTCAATCCTTATAGAGTTATCAATTGAAACAATATAATATCAATGATTCACCTCATGTGTAGGAGAAATGAAAGAGATAAATTAAATAGTAATTAAAAGATTCTATATAAAATCATACTCTTTTCCATAGAGGTTAGATACCTCAACATTGATTATACTCTATAGAAACAAGTGTATACAGTTGGTTAGGCACCCCAATTATAATTATATAGAAATTTTATGGACACCCTAATTACAATACTCTAATGATTAGATTGACAACCCAATCACAAACCCCCCAACCCAGGTTAGACTCCCCAGTTACAAGATTCTTCTTTAACTTTCTTCACTTATAGAAAGATTTATCTATACTCATAGATTATTCTATGCTACTTGTGAAATAGATATCCCTATATGAGTAGACCAGATCAACAGGTTTTTTCATGTACTTCTTCTTCAAACCATTAATGGTTTTTTGCACAAGTTTTGTTAGTATAAAAAAACTCACAATATTTTGAGTAATCAAGTTCTTCCTAGTCTTCTTGAATACTTTTATGCCCCATAATGGATCCACACTTTGACTCTTTCTCTTTACTCAATACTTTGATATATCAATCTCTAAGAAATATATCTCAGCTTGTGTTCAAGAGTTATCAATATTTTATAGAACCTATTCCTTGATACCTACATTAATATATATTTACAAAATAATCAATGAATAATATTTATTATTAAATATCAACTATAGAATGTTTTTATTCATATTATTTTCTCTATTCTATATCCACTGAACCACATGAATTTATTTTAAATTAACAAATTTCTTTGATAATTTAAACTCCTTAAATGTATTATAATTTAAGTATTTGATATCATTAAAAAATGAGATAATATCTCCTTATGAATCTCTTAAAGACACAATATAAAACTCTATACGATATATGAATGATCACATTCTCATTATTTCTATAGATCACATAAATTTTTCATTTGCATGATTATTTTAGCTTTATATTCATTTGAAATATCTTTATTTAAACTCATTTAAAATATTCTTCACATGTTTTTAAATAATGAAAATTTATATTTTCAATAATTTTCACAACATTAAACCAATACATGGTATGCATGATATTTTCAAGAAAAATAATATTTCGGATATGGTCTAAGTTTCTAAAATAATATGTGGTTGTTTGAATAAATGTAATACGTATAATAATATCATCTTGAATGGATGATCATCTTGAATTATTTGATATCAACACTTTCCTGGAACCTATAAATTTCCTTTATCTCTTTATTTAGATTCATACACATGAAACTGTATGCATATTTTGATCTCTTAAACTCATAGGTCAAGATCATCTCTATTAATACAATAGAACCTTTTATGCATGAAAAACATAAACTTCAGTTTGATCATAGGTTAAATTACATAATGACTTCCTATAATTATGCATGGTAGTACACATGACTATCACATGCATGTATGTCAGATCTTTCTTCTTTTTTAAGATTATCCCAACTTCATATGACCGTGATCTCTTTGTAATATTACAATAATGTATCATTTATATTTTTATTATTATTTAAATCGTATCATGATGTGGCCTTAAAAACACATGTTTTCCACATCTTTTTAATTAATTTTTATCAATTTAATTATTTATTTTAACAATTCTCAAAAATTAATGTCTCTTTTGTATTTTTATTATTAAAATTAATAATTAATCAATTTTTATAATTAATCATGTATTATAAGCTTTAAAATAATTAATTTATTTCTTACTATATTTTATAGTCAAATTTTTTTTATATAGTTAATGGATTTTTGTTCCACATAATTAATAATTTAACATTAATTAGATAATTAATTAATTCTACTTTTTCACTTATATAATGTAGCTTTTATTTAAAAATGCATGTACTAAATATTAATTAATATATCACAATCTAAATATTTGTTTTTTTAACAATTCATTATTTATTAACTTAGTTTTATAAATTTTTTACTCTTATTTAATTTCATTAACTTAATTAATTATCATAAATTGATTAATGAAATAATAATTATCTGTTTACCTTACCTAATTTAATTTTAAATAGTATACTTTTATAAATAATTTTACTTTTTAATTTAAATGTTTAAATTCTATATTAAATTTTAATAATTTAGTACCTTGTTAATTTTAATTTTAGCTTAGAAACAATTTAAGTCATTTTTATAATTAAATTTAAGTTTATTTGTTTTTACAAGTTTTTGGCACCGCTGCCGGGGAAGGCATGTGCCATTACTCTAAAAAAAACATAAAAAAACACGTATATATAAATCTTAAAAAATATTAAAAAAATCAAAAATAAAAATATATGTTTCACTTATTGCTGAATTGTTACTACTGAGTACTACTTGTTGCTGTTTGTATGAGCACAAGAACTTCTGGTGTTAGATTAGAGCCTCTGAACCTTGAATTAGATAAACATATCGCTACTCTAATAAAGAAGAACAAAATTGAAATGGAAAACTTAGATAATATAGTTCCTACACCTAACAACTACCAAAATCAACCAGAACTCTTAGATGAAAATGAAAGACCTAGGATGAGGGAGTTTCAACTTCCTTAAGTTTCAACCAATCCTTCTTCTATTAGGTTATCTCTTAGGGCTAAAAATTATGAAATTAAATAATCACATATTTTTTTGTTGCCTTCTTTTAATGGACTATCTAATGAGGACTCTTTAGCCTTCATTAGAGACTTATATAACACTGTGCAGTAATTACCTCTTCTAGGGAACACAGAAAATGAACTTAGAATGAGAGTCTTTTCCTTTTTCCTTAAAGGGAATTCTTGGAATTTGTTTTTGAGTCTAGATGAGAATATTTTTGAAAACTAGGATCAAGTGTACAACTCTTTTATAATGAAATTTTATCCTCAAAGAATTAAAAGTGAAGTTAGAACTAAGATAACTAGTTTTTATCAAGAGGTTGGAGAAGCTTTTCATAAAGCTTGGGATGGATTCGTGGATCTTCTTAGGCAGTGTCCCCATCATGAACTCCCATCACACCTTCTTATGGATACTTTCTATGAAGTGTTTTCCTCCCCTAGACAGAATCTAGTTGAACAAGATAATGGGGGTAATTATAGTGATAAAATAGATGAAGAACTTAGACAAAATTTTAATAATCTTGAACTGAATTCACAACATAAAAATTCAAGAAGAAAAAGAGTCAATAGAAATGTTAATTCAAACACTATTTTAATGAATGAAACTCAAGATAAAATTGTTGAAATCACTAAGAAACTTCAATCCTTAATGAACCAGAATTATAAACAAACTTTTTACCAACTAGGATGTCAAAACACCAACCAATATTTAAGAGAACAGTGTGTCCAGTGTGGTATGTTTGGGAATACTGAGAACTTTTTTCCTAAAATTTATATGCCAACCCAACAACAATAAAATTCAAACTTTGTTAACTATGGTCCTAGAATGCCTCCTAAAGAAGATAAATTTTCAAACAATTATAATCAAGGCTACAGGAGCCATCCAAATTTGTCATAGAAATATCAAGGCTTAATAAGACAATCCACTGCCCCTAATTACTCTAATCCACCAAGGCCAAATTTTTAGAATCAAGAGATGGGTGAGTCTTCAAATATACAAGGAAATAGTGATAATAAAATATCTTATAAGCTTGATCTAATCTTAAACAAAATCAAATCCCAGGAATAAAGATACATGAATCAACTATCTAGACATCAAAATCAATATGATTCTGATAAAATACAAACTGATGTGAGGATGAAAAACATGAAAACACAATTAGGTCAGCTTTTCATCTAGGGAAAAAGGTAGACTTCCTAGTACCATGGAACCTAACCCTAGAGAAAATTCCATGACTGTTGTCACTAGAGGTGGGCTTAATACTCAAACTGTTGCTGAAAAAGACTATGAAAATTCCCAAAATGAAAATCTAATTCAATCAGGAAATAAAAATCTGCTTTGTTAACAAGATGGAAATTCATAGAAAAGTATTGAAAATGATCTAAATCTGAAATTTTTACTTGTAACTCAAGATGAAACTTCATCTAAAAATCAAAGGAATAATGGAAAAGAAAAAGTTGAGAAAGAGGTGGGGGATATTCTTATTATCCTTAAAAATTTCCCCCCACCCATTTCTTTCCCTGAGAAGCTGAAACCACAAAGTAACACCAAGGATGAACTTCTTCAGTTTCTTGGCCACCTTTATAAACTTCAAGTGGACATTCCTTTCATCCAAGAATTAATTCAAATCCTATCTTACTTGAAATATTTGAAGAAAATTGTTTCAAAAAAAAACTTTGGAAGAATTTTCTACCTACAGTCTCATTGAAGAGTGCATTTTTGTACTCCAAAATAAAATCCCAAGTAAACTGAAATGCCCAGGTAGTTTTGTCATACCTTTCACACTAGGAAACTCTGATCAGATTAACAGTTTGTGTGATTTAGGTGCTAGTAATAATTTTCTCCCATAATCACCATTTCAACACTTGAGGTTGGGTGAACTTCAACCCACCATAGTCATACTATAGTTAGATGATAGATCATTCACTCATCCTATGGGTAGCATATATGACTTGGTAGTTGGAGTTGGGAATCTATTTTTTCCTGTAGATTTTTTATCCTTAGATATGGAATGTGATCAAGATGTGCCCATTATCTTAGGTAGGCCCTTCATGGCCATAGGTTGTGATGTTATTTATGTCTCTAAGGGTGAATTAATCTTTAAAATTGGAGAAAAACAAGAAGAGTTAAATGTGTTTAAAAATGTTAAAGGACTAACTCTTTCTGAAAACTGTTCAATGGTAGAGTCCTTAGAAGTTGAGAACTCAAATGAAAATATTGATGAATCTGAAAACCAATCCTCTATTGAAGAAAATAATTGTGCAGCTGAAAATATTTGTGAATCTATCTTATAAGTTGAAAATTCTGTTCAAACACCAAATCTGGAGAACTTTCTAGAACTGAAAAAATGTCCAGTTTCTACTGTAAAAGAGTCCACTGTTTCTGAACTTAAGATATTTTTGAATGAATGTGAGGGTGTTTCTGTTAACAAAAACCTTGTTGAACACTTTGATGATATTGAGGGAGAACTTATAAGACAACTAGATGATTATGCTATGATTAACTTGTTGAATTATGATATGGAAAGTCTAGATAGTGTGTTGCACACTCTAGATAGTATCACTGTTACTTCTGAATCTGAACATGAAATTGAAAACCTTTCATCTTTCAATACTCCTTACAATAGGTATGTTGATTATCTTGGACCTCCTAGGTCTAAGAGTCTTCCTTTAAGTGTATAACCACCCATTCTTGAACTCAAACCAATCCCTTCTCATCTTAAATATTTTTTTCTGGGTGAGAACTCCACTTTCCTGTCCTAATTTCTGCCGAACTTAATGAAAACCAAGAGGAAATACTGTTGAATGTTTTGAATAAGTTTAAATCTTCTATAGTCCATACAATATCTGATATCAAGGGTATTAGTCCCTCATTCTGTATGCATAAAATACTTATGAAACCTGACCATAATCCTAGGGTAGAATGTCAAAGAAGATTTAATCCCAATATAAAAGAAGTTGTGAGAGAAGAAGTGATTAAACTTCTGGACACTGGAATGATATATCCCATTTCTGATAGTGCTTGGGTTAGCCCTGTCCAGGTTTTCCTTAAAAAGGGAGGTTTCATTATAGTTAAAAAGGAAAAAAATGAAAAATTCCAAGTTAGAAATTCCACAAAATGGAGATTCTTTATTGATTATAGGAAGATTAATGCAGCCACTAGGAAGGACTATTTTCCAATGCCCTTCTTAGATCAAATGCTTGAGAGGCTTGCTGGAAATGAGTTTTTCTATTTTCTGGATGGGTATTATGGTTACAACCAGATTCCTATTGATCCAGAGGACCAAGAAAAGACCACTTTCACATACCCCTTTGGAATATTTTTCTACAGGCGGATGACCTTCGGGTTGTGTAGAGCTCCAGCCACCTTTCAACAGTGTATGATGGATCTTTTTTCAGATATGATTGAGAGAATTTTTGAAGTTTTCAAGGATGATTTCTCCATTGTGTGTAGTAATTTTGATACTTGTCTTGGAAATCTTAAATTAGTCTTGGAAATATGCATTGAAACCAACCTTGTTCTTAATTGGGAGAAATGTCAATTCATGGTCACATAAGGTATAATTATTGGTCATCAAGTTTCAAAGAGAGGTCTAGAAGTTGATACTGCTAAAATTGATGTTATTCAAAAACTGCCACCTCTTATTAATGTCAAAGGTGTTAGAAATTTCATAGGGAATGCTGATTTCTACCAGAGATTCATAAAAGATTTTTCTAAAATAACTAATACCTTGTGTTCTTTGTTGGTCAAGGATACACCTTTCAATTTTTATGAAAACTATTTAAAATCATTTGATTTGCTTAAAGGGAAACTCACTACATCACCCATTATCACTGCACCTAACTGGAAACTACCTTTGGAAATTATGTGTGATGCTAGTTATATGGCTATAAGTGCGGTCCTTGGACAAAGGAAATATAGGAAGTTGCATGTGGTGTATTATGCTAGCATAATTTTAGATGAGGCCCAAAACAATTATAGCGCCACTGAAAAAGAATTTCTAGCTTTTGTGTTTTCTCTAGAGAAGTTTAGATAGTACTTTTTAGGCTCCAAAGTCATCATTTTCACTGATCATTCTGCTTTAAAGTATTTGTTGTCTAAGAAGGAAACTAAAACTAGGATGATTAGATGGATTTTGTTGCTACAAGAGGTTGACCATGAGATTAGGGATAAGAAGTATAAGGCCCCAGCCTTAAACCTTACTTAATCTTGAGTTATTACAAGATTACACATTGAAGATCTTTTCGGGTTTAGAGTTTTAGAGAATTAGATCATAAAATTTGAATTACATTCCACATTTAAACAAAGTGGTTACATAAAAGATAGTATTAATTTTTCCCATCAACGGAAACATATTTAAAATAAAACATGGATTCTTTCTTGACACTTCCCTGACACGATCATCATATCATGTACCATTCCCTTGACTTGTGAAAAACATTTCAAAAACATGGGATGAGCATAAAAAGCCTAGTAAGGGTTATAAAAAGTATGGAAAGGAAACATGAGTACATATATACATAATAATGAAATCATACTTTACCCAAAAAACATAATCACTTTAACATACCTCATAAAATCATGACTAAATCATAGAAATCATAAGACATAAAGGTAACTTGAGGAATTCATAACATTTTTACGTAGGGAGTAACCCTCTTGGTTACGTTTGGAATACCCATCACAGTATATTCTCTAAATATCTTCTGAGAAACCTTAACATTTAACTCCTTCGCGTTACCCAATGCATTGGAGATCTATATCGGGCTCACCCGCCCTTAGTTTATCACGGAACCACCCGTCTTCATAACAATGCCCAAGAACCATAACATAATCGTATCACATAAAACATGCATAAAGAAAACATAACATTTCCACTTTTCAATCACAAGATATCAATACAACACATTAATATAAATATATTATGAAAACCATTTTCAATACCAAAATAAAAGAAAATTAAAACATGGTATTTATTTTTCTTTAAAAAAAGGTATGGCTTGTAGAGGAAGCCGAAACTCAAATAATGGTCACGGCGGCAGAGAAGTCGTTGTCGCCGCATACGTATGATAAAAACATTCCCTTTTGTCGTTCAGTAAAACGCTTTGTATAAAAAATATTCCTTTCGGATAAACGTAAAAGTCAAAGGGGTTTATACACCATATAAAAGAAAGTTGTGTATAAAACAAAATATGCCTCAATGAAAGGAGATTGAGACGAAGTCCCATACCTCGGGTCCGACTTGACTCAATCGTTCTTTAACCTCCTGAATAATAAACTTGAGTAAATTTCTACTTGCTTGAGAACCTTTTCAAGTTAATTATTCCTTTTATATCACTTATTATCATGTTATGAACATTATGTAATCATTTAAGTTAATAACGGTCGTTTTGTCGATATTTGGTACTTGAGTCAAAAGTGAACTTCTTATATTTACAAGTTGTTCACGTAGGCAAATATCCATTATATGCAGAGTTATAATCATGATGTAGATATCATATATATCATATATATCCAGTATATACATGCATTTATAATATTACATAACATTTAGAGGTAAGAAATGAAATTCACCGTTCATGGAGACGGTAAGCCGTACGTACGCATGAACGCTACTTTCATTTCTATTTCGTAGTTTATGGAATGGAATCATAATGATATAAATGTATATTATAATTCCAGTATAATATCTTATATAATATAATTAATTACATCCTTTATACGTCCCACATATGGCATTAACGAATCAAATCACTTTGAGGGGGCGGTAGTCCGCACTTCCTAAAATGAAGATATCACGTTTACCCATAATGGAAAGCATAAAGGTATGCCATAAATGAAAAATATATAAGATTAAGTAAAACATAAACATATTATATATCATATATAAATATATTTTCATCTCAATGGCCACCTTTTAAGGTGTTAAAATAATTTTGAACAATCATCATTATGTGAGGCAGAAATTTGTCATCCACGGAAATAGTATGTTCTTTAACCATTATATGTAAGTGTGTGTAAGTGTAGATCAAATCCTTCTTATAACAACATCGTAGTATATGGAAGAATATCCTAGGGGCACTCTTGGAAAGGTATAAAATGATACTTTATTATAAAATGATTTTCAGATTTAAAAGGTCCCAAAATTATATATTTCGAGGATAAGGTGATAATAGTTCGAAATCCACCCATCCAATAGGTTTTTGACAAGTGTAGGTCTTATATTGTACATTATATTTTCATTTTATTTAAATCGTTAAATAATGAGGTAATCGCTGCATCATCATGGTGTCATAAATAATTTAATTTATTTAATGTCTAAAAATTACAAAAAAAATATCATGATGTATTAAATCTTTTTAGCTTTCTTATTACTATTTATAGTCAAAAAGATGACTTGTATAACCCCATGTAAAAATTGTTTTAGTAAAACAAATCATGTTTGTGACATTTTCATTTTAACTTTAAATAAAAAGTTATTACTGTCATTTTCCTACCAAAGTTGCTCCATGGGGTCCCCAAGTCGACCCATGGATTGTCTTGGTCGGCCATGAAACATAAAATAAGGGTAGGACATGTGTCTAGGTGTATTCATTTTATTATAATATCATTTTTCCTTAAAATGCACTAATTACCTCTAATCGTGATTAAAAACTTAAAAGTTACTATTCAGTAAAAAATTATTTTAATCACATTGAACCATATTTTACTTCTTAATTACAACCATGTATGTAGTATTTTTGAAATTCAAAACACAGTGGTGGTAAAATTTCATTTAAACGAAAAATCAGTTTTTTAAGTACCACTTAGTTGTTTCACTATTCATCAAAAATTGAAGTTTTCCAGAAAAATACCAAAACTTCACCCTAAGATATATTTGATATTCCGAATTCAAAAATGATGTATATTTTATAAAATTCAAAACATATAATTTATATTAATTAATTTAATAATTAATTCCCGCTGCCAGAGCAAATAGCGTGTTTTTATGAAACAATAAGTATCAAAAGATTGACACTAGTTTAAGTCCAATTTCAAAGTGAAATTAATTCCAACGACCACTATTGGATTAAATGGATAAAAATATATTCTATTTACACTTTAAAACAAATTAAAAAGATAATCTAACTATATAATTAAATTAGATGAAAAAGTAGTTTTGATGTAAAATGCTGTATTTTTCACTATTCATTAAAAAAAACGAACTTTATCCGAAAAATACCAAAAAATTATCCTATGTAAATTTCAATGTCCCAATCATAAATAATAAGTTTATTTTGAAAAATAGAGCTTATAAAATTGTCAAAAGTTTGATTTAAAAATGGTTTGCCATCAAAAGGCAGTAAAATAATCTTTTAAAAATATTAGTGTATTCCATGCTTAAGATTGGATTTATTCTCATTTTAAGCCTCTAAAACACTATCTAATTCATTAGTAGACATAGATAAAAATATTTATTATTCATTACTTACTTGAGATGTTACATCCTTCCCCCCTTTAGAAAATTGCGTCCCCGGAATTTATTTACCTATCGAATAAGTGGGGGTATTTAGCCCTCATTTCATTTTCAGATTCCCATGTTGCCTCTTCAACCATGTGGTTTTTCCAAAAAACCTTTACCTGATGAATCACCTTATTCCGTAACACTTGCTCCCTGTGGTCAAGAATCTGGACCGGTTGTTCCTCATAAGATAGGTTCTCTTCCAGCTGAACTACCTCTGGACTCAAAACATGAAATGGATCTGGCATATACTTTATCAACATCAAAACATGAAAAACATTGTGTACCTGAGATAAAATCGGAGGTAAAGCCACTCGGTATGCAACTGATCCAACTCTCTCCAGAATTTCATATGGTCCAATGAACCTTGGACTCATATTTCCTTTCTTACCAAATCACATCACACTTTTCCACGGTGAAACTTTAAGAAAAACATGATCACCTACCTCGAAAGAGAGATCCTTCCTCCTGTTGTCCGCATAACTCTTCTGCCTGCTCTGAGCTGTTCTCATGTGTTTATGTATCAGCTGAACTTTTTCTGCCAAATCTTCTACCAATTCTGGTCCCATCAACTTCCTTTCACCCACTCCATCCAAGAAAGATGGAGTTCGACACCGCTTACCATATAATGACTCAAATGGTGCCATCTGTATACTGGAATGAAAACTGTTATTATATGAAAATTCAACCAAAGAAAGTTGTCAGTACCAACTTCCCTAATAATCCATCGAACAAGAACGTATCATATCTTCCAAAGTCTGAATTGTTCATTCTGACTACCCATCTGATTGGGGATAAAAAGCTGTACTAAAATTTAATTCAGTACCCAATGACTTTTGAAGGACTTTACAAAAGTTAGAAGTAAACATGGGATCATGATCAGATACAATGGAGAGGGGAACTCCATGTAACCTGACAATCTCTCTATGATACATTCAAGAAAGTTTATCTAGGGAAAACGTATCTCATATAGCAAGGAAATGAGCAGATTTAGTCAAGCGATCAACAATAACCCAGATTGCATTATTACCTCGAGGTGTCTTCGGCAATCCCACAATGAAGTCCATGGATATATTCTCCCATTTCCACTTTGGCACTGGTAAAGGATGAACCATCCCTTTCGGTAACTGTCGCTCTGCTTTAACCTGTTGACTAGTCAAACACTTCACTGTAAAATCAGAAATATCTCTTTTCATTCCATCCCACCAGTAATACTCCCACAGATCTCTGTACATCTTAGTACTGCCAGGATGAACTGAAAATGGAGAACTATGAGCTTCAAATAACAACTCTCTCTTTAACTGTGAATCACAAGGCACACACAATCTCTTCCCAAATCTCAAAACACAATCATTATCAATGTTGAATTCAGGCAACTTACCCTTCTAAACCAGCTCTACCTTTTTCTGCAACTCACTATCTTGCTTCTGTGCTTGCTTGATTCTATCTGATAGAGAAGATTTCACTGATACCTGAAACAAAACAGAAGAACATCCAGCACCAAAAACATCTATGCCAAATTTCATCAAATCCTTAACCAAAGGATCACGTTCTAAATGCAACATTTCTAAAGAAGGATTACTTTTTCAACTCAAAGCATTATCCACTTTATTTTCTTTTCCCGGATGGTAATAAATTGTACAATCATAATCCTTGATTAATTCTGGCCATCTCCTCTATCTCATGTTCAATTATTTATGAGTGAATATATACTTTAAACTTTTGTGATCGGTATATATTTCACACTTTACTCCATACAAATGATGCCTCCAAATTTTTAGAGCAAAAACAACAGCAACTAATTCCAAGTCATGTGTAAGGTAATTTACCTCATGAGTTTTTAACTGACGTGAATAATATGCAATTACCTGATCATTCTGCATAAGGACACAACCAAGTCCCTTCAACGAAGCATCACTGTATATAACAAACTCACCATTACTAGAAGGAAGTGCCAAAACTGGAGCATTCACCAATCTTCTTTGCAACTCCTGAAAACAATCATCGCATTCTTTTGTCCAGATAAACTTAACACCCTTCCGAGTTATCTTAGTCATTGGACTAGATAACCATGAAAAATTTTCAACAAACCTTTGATAGTGACCTTCCAAACCAGGAAAACTATAGATCTCAGTTACATTTGTGGGTCTTGGCCATTCTTCAACAACTTTTGTTTTAGTAGGATCAAAAGTTATTCCATTTTTTGAAACAATGTGACCAAGGAAAGAAATTTATTGTAACCAAAACTCACACTTGTTGAATTTTCCATACAGTTTATTTTCTTTTAAGGTTTTAAAATAACCCTTAAATGTCTTCCATACCCCTCTTTACTTTTAAAAAACACCAAAATATCATCAATAAAAACAACCAACTTTTTTCACCTGAGTCAGCTGATCCATCACTGTGAAAAACTGTTTAGTTCTGATTCTGATCATCTCAGGATACTTATTTGAAAGGTCATTTCCCTCTGTATGCCTTCCTAGAAAAGATGTTATGTTTCCTCTACGAAAAACGATTCTTAACAAACATGTCTTAGATGAAGCAACATGGTAATCTTCAAATGCTATATCATTTCAATTTGATTATAAAATAAATATTTTTTGATAATAATTTAATAGAATTCTAACTCCTAAAGTTATCTAAACCGACCTCTGATACCAACTATAAGGCCCCATCCTTAAACCTTACTTAATCTTGAGTTATTACAAGATTACACATTGAGGATCTTTTCAGGTTTAGAGTTTTAGAGAATTAGATCATAAAACTTGCATTACATTCCACATTTAAACAAAGTGGTTACATAAAAGATAGAATTAATTTTTCCCATCAACGGAAAATTATTTAAAATAAAACATGGATTATTTCTTGAAACTTCCTTGACACTATCATCATATCATGTACCACTCCCTTGACCTGTGAAAAACATCTCAAAAACTTGGGATGAGCATAAAAAGATCAGTAAGGGTTATAAAAAGTATGGAAAGGAAACATGAGTACATATATACATAAGAATGAAATCAAACTTTACCCATAAAACATAAGAACTTTAACATACCTCATAAAATCAAGAATAAATCATAGAAATCATAATACATAAAGGTAACATGAGGCATTCATAACATTCTTACGTAGGGAGTAACCCTCTTGGTTACGTTTGGAATACCCATCACAGTATATTCCCTAAATCTCTTTGGAGAAACCTTAACGTTTAACTCCTTCACGTTACCCAATTCATTGGAGAGCTATATCGGGCTCACCCGCCCTTAGTTTATCACGGAACCACCCGTCTTCATAACAATGCCCAAGAACCATAACATAATCGTATCACATAAAACATGCATAAAGGAAACATAACATTTCCACTTTTGAATCACAAGATATCAATACAACACATTTATATAAAAACATTATGAAAACCATTTTCTATACCAAAATAAAATAAAAGTAAAACATGGTATTTATTTTTCTTTTAAAAAAAGGTATGGCTTGTAGAGGAAGCCGAAACTCAAATAATGGTCACAGCGGCGAAGAAGTCATTATCGCCGCATACGTATGACAAAAAAATTACCTTTTGTCATTTAGTAAAACGCTTTGTATAAAAAAGATTTCTTTCGGATAAATGTAAAAGTCAAAAGGGTTTATACACCGTATAAAAAAAAGTTGTGTATAAAACAAAATATTCCTCAATGAAAGGAGATTGAGACGAAGTCCCATACCTCGGGTCCGACTTGACTCGATCATTCTTTAACCTCCTGAATAAAAAAATTGAGTTAATTTCTACTTTCTTAAGAACCTTTTCAAGTTCATTATTCCTTTTATATCACTTATTACCATGTTATGAACATTATGTAATCATTTAAGTTAATAACGGTCGTTTTGTCGATATTCGGTACTTGAGTCAAAAGTGAACTTCTTATATTTACAAGTTGTTCACGTAGGCAAATATCCATTATATCCAGAGTTATAATCATGATATAGGTATCATATATATCATATATATCAAGTATATACATGTATTTATAATATTACATAACATTTAGAGGTAAGAAATGAAATCCACCGTTCATGGAGACGGTAAGCCGTACGTACGCATGAACGCTACTTTCATTTCTATTTTGTATTTTATGGAATGGAATCATAATGATATAAAGGTATATTATAATTCAAGTATAATATAATATATAATATAATTAATTACATCCTTTATACATCCCACATATGGCATTAATGAATCAAATCACTTTGAGGGGGCGGTAGTCCGCACTTCCTAAAATGAAGATATTGCATTTACCCATAATGGAAACCATAAAGGTATGCCATAAATGAAAAATACATAAGATTAAGTAAAACATAAAAATATTATATATCATATATAAATATATTTTCATCTTAAGGTCCACCTTTGAAGGTATTAAAAGAATATAGAACAATCATCGTTTCGTGAGGCAGAAATTCACCATCCACGGAAACAGTATGTTCTTTAACCATTATATGTAGGTGTGTGTAAGTGTAGATCGAATACTTCTTATAACAACATCCAAGTATATGTAAGATACTTTTTTTGTTACAAAATAAATGAATAAAAAGATTTTAGGGGGTTGTAGAAGCAAAATAAAACATAAGAACACAATAGAAGACACAACCTTTAAATCGGGTAACTCTTTTTGATTTGAGCTCAAAGGCTTCCTTGGGAAGACTTCTGCCCAAAGTGAGGCTTCTAGAAGTTAGAGAGGTATGTGGAAAGACAAAATGAGCAGGTTTTGGCCGATTCAAAGGATTTGGAAGTGTGGTTAAGGTGGTAGAGGTGGGGACCTTTTATAAGAGGAGAGGAGGGGCACTCTTGGAAAGGTATAAAATGATACTTTATTATAAAATGATTTTCAGATTTAAATGGTCCCAAAATTATATATTTCGAGTATAAGGTGATAATAGTTCGAAATCCACCCATCCAATAGGTTTTTGACAAGTGTAGGTCTTATATTTTACATTATAATTTCATTTTATTTAAATCATTAAATAATGAGGTAATCGCTGCATCATCATGGTGTGATCAATAATTTAATTTATTTAATGTCTAAAAATTATAATAAAAATATCATGATGTACTAAATCTTTTTAGCTTTGTAATTAATATTTATAGTAAAAAATATGACTTGTATAACCCTATGTAAAAGTTTTTTTAGTAAAACAACTCATGTTTGTGACATTTTCATTTTAACTTTAAATAAAAGGTTATTACTGTCATTTTCCTACCAAAGTTGCTACATGGGGTCCCCAAGTCGACCCATGTATTGTCTTGGTCGGACATAGAACATAAAATAAGGGTAGGACATTTTTCTAGGTGTTTTCATTTTATTATAATATCATTTTTGCTTTAAATTGCACTAATTACCTCTAATCGCGATTAAAAACTTAAAAGTTACTATTCAGAAAAAAAATTATTTTATCCCATTGAACCAAATTTTACTTCTTAATGAAAACCATGTATGTCGTATTTTTTAAATTCAAGACACAGTGGTGGTAAAATTTCATTTAAACGAAAAATCAGTTTTTAAGTACCACTTAGCGGTTTCACTATTCATCAAAAATTGAAGTTTTTAAGAAAAATACCAAAACTTCACCCTAAGATATATTTGATATTCTGAATTCAAAAATGATTTCTATTTTACAAAATTCAAAACATATAAGTTACATTAATTAATTTAATAATTAATTCCCACTGTCAGAGCAAATAGCGTGTTTTTATGAAACAATAAGTATCAAAAGATTGACACTAGTTTAAGTCCAATTTCAAAGTGAAATTAATTCCAACGACCACTATTGGATTAAATGGTAAAAATATATTCTATTTACACTTTAAAACAAATTAAAAAGATAATCTAACCATATAATTAAATTAGATGAAAAAGTAGTTTTGATGTAAAATGCAGTATTTTTCACTATTCATTAAAAAAACGAACTTTATCGGAAAAATACAAAAAAATTATACTATGTAAATTTCAATGTCCCAATCATAAATAATAAGTTTATTTTGATAAATAGAGCTTATAAAATTGTCAAAATTTTGATTTAAAAATGGGTTGCCATCAAAAGGCAGTAAAACAATCTTTTAAAAATATTAGTGTATTCCATGCTTAAGATTGGATTTATTCTCATTTTAAGCCCCTAAAACACTATATAATTCATTAGTAGACATAGATAAAAATATCTATTATTAATCACTTACTTGGGATGTTACATCCTTCCCCCCTTTAGAAAATTGCGTCCCCACAATTTATTTACTTATCGAATAAGTGGGGGTATTTAGCCCTCATTGAATTTTCAGATTCCCATGTTGTCTCTTCAACCATGTGGTTTTTCCAAAAAACCTTTACCTGATGAATCAGCTTATTCCGTAACACTTGCTCCCTGTGGTCAAGAATTTGGACCGGTTGTTCCTCATAAGATAGGTTCTCTTCCAGCTGAACTACCTCTGGACTCAAAACATGAGATGGATCTGGCGTATACTTTCTCAACATAGAGACATGAAAAACATTGTGTACTTGAGATAAACTCGGAGGTAAATCAACTCGCTATGCAACTGATCCAACTCTCTCCAGAATTTTATATGGTCCAATGAACCTTGGAATCAGATTTACTTTCTTACCAATTCACATCACACTTTTCCACGGTGAAAGTTTGAGAAAAACATGATCACCTACCTCGAAAGAGAGATCCTTCCTCCTGTTGTCCACATAACTCTTCTGCCTGCTCTGAGCTGTTCTCATGTGTTTCTGTATCAGCTAAACGTTTTCTGCCAACTCTTCTACCAATTCTGGTCCCATCAAGTTCCTTTCAACCACTTCATCCCAGATAACTGGAGTTCGACACCGCTTACCATATAACGCCTCAAATGGTGCCATCTGTATACTGGAATGAAAACTGTTATTATATGAAAATTAAACCAAAGAAAGATGTTGGTACCAACATCCCTGATAATCCATCGAACAAGCACGTAGCATATCTTGAAAAGTCTGAATTGTTCGTTCTGACTGCCCATCTGATTGGGGATGAAAAGCTGTACTAAAATTTAATTCAGTACCCAATGACTTCTGAAGGCCTTTACAATAGTTATAAGTAAACATGGGATCATGATCAGATACAATGGAGAGGGGAACTCCATTCAACCTGACTATATATTTATGATACAATCGAGAAAGTCGATATAGGGAAAAAGTATCTCGTATAGTAAGGAAATGAGCAGATTTAGTCAAGCGATCAACAATAACCCAGATTGCATTATTAACTCGAGGTGTCTTCGACAATCCCACAACGAAGTCCATGGATATATTCTCCCATTTCCACTCTGGCACTGGTAAAGGATGAAGCATCCCTTTCGGTAACTGTCGCTCTGCTTTAACCTGTTGACAAGTCAAACACTTCACTATAAAATCAGCAATATCTCTTTTCATTCCATCCCACTAGTAATATTCCCGTAGATCTCTGTACATCTTAGTACTGCCAGGATGAACTGAAAACGGAGAACTATGAGCTTCACATAACAACTCTCTCTTCAACTGTGAATCACAAGGCACACACAATCTCTTCCCAAATCTCAAAACACAATCATTATCAATGTTGAATTCAGGAAACTTAACCTTATGAACCAGCTCTACCTTTTTCTACAACTCACTATCTTGCTTCTCTGCTTGCTTGATTCTGTCTGATAGAGAAGATTTCACTGATACTTGAAACAAAACAGAAGAACATCCTGCACCAAAAACATCTATGCCAAATTTCATCAAATCCTTAACCAAAGGATCACATTCTAAACGCAACATTTCTAATGAATCATTACTTTTTCGACTCAAAGCATTATCCACTTTATTTTCTTTTCTCGGATGGTAATGAATCGTACAATCATAATCCTTGATTAATTCTATCCATCTCCTCTATCTCATGTTCAATTATTTCTGAGTGAATATATACTTTAAACTTTTGTGATCGGTATATATTTCACACTTTACTCCATACAAATGATGCCTCGAAATTTTTAGAGCAAAAACAACAGCAGCTAATTTCAAGTCATGTGTAAGGTAATTTACCTCATGAGTTTTTAACTGACTTGAAGAATATACAATTACCTGATCATTCTGAATAAGGACACAACCAAGTCCCTTCAACGAAGAATCACTATTTATAACAAACTCACCATTACTGGAAGGAAGTGCCAAAACCGGAGCATTCACCAATCTTCTTTTCAACTCCTGAAAACAATCATCACATTCTTTTGTCCAGATAAACTTAACACCCTTCCAAGTTAGATTAGTCATTGGACTAGATAACCGTGAAAAATTTTCAACAAACCTTCGGTAGTGACCTTCCAAACCAAGAAAACTACGGATCTCGGTTACATTTGTGGGTATTGTCCATTTTTCAACAACTTTTATTTTAGTAGGATCAACAGTTATTCCATTTTTTGAAACAATGTAACCAAGGAAAGAAATTTGTTGTAACCAGAACTCACACTTTCTGAATTTTCCATACAATTTCTTTTCTTTTAAGGTTTTCAAGATAACCCTTAAATGTCTTCCATGCTCCTCTTTACTTTTATAAAACACCAAAATATCATCAATAAAAACAACCAACTTTTTTCACCTGAGTCAGCTGAGCCATCACTGCAACAAACTTTTTAGTTCTGATTCTGATCATCTTTGGATACTTATTTGAAAGGTTATTTCCCTCTGTATTCCTTCCCAGAAAAGATGTTATGTTTCCTCTACGAAAAACCATTCTTAACAAACATTTCTTATATGAAGCAACATGGTAATATTCAAATGATATACCATTTCAATTTGACCATAAAAAAAATATTTTTGGATAATCATTTTATAGAATTCTAACTCCTAAAGTTATCTAAACCGACCTCTGATACCAACTATAAGGCCCCAACCTTAAACCTTACATAATCTCGAGTTATTACAAGATTACACATTGAGGATCTTTTCAGGTTTATATTTTTAGAGAATTAGATCATAAACTTGCATTACATTCCACATTTAAACAATATGGTTACATAAAAGATAGTATTCATATTTCCCATCCACGGAAACATATTTAAAATAAAACATGGATTCTTTCTCGACACTTCCTTGACACTATCATCGTATCATGTACCATTCCCTTAACCTGTGAAAAACATTTCAAAAACATGGGATGAGCATAAAAATCTCAGTAAGGGTTATAAAAAGTATGGAAAGGAAACATGAGTACATATATACATAATAATGAAATCATACTTTACACATAAAAAATAATAAGTTTAACATACCACAAAAAATCATGAATAAATCATAGAAATCATAAGACATAAAGGTAACTTGAGGCATTCATAACATTATTACGTAGGGAGTAACCTTCTTGGTTACGTTTGGAATACCCATCATAGTATATTCCCTAAATCTCTTCAGAGAAACCTTAACATTTAACTCCTTCGCGTTACCCAATGCATTGGAGAGCTATATCGGGATCACCCACCCTTAGTTTATCACGAAACTACCCTTCTTCATAACAATGCCCAAGAACCATAACATAATCGTATCACATAAAACATGCATAAAGGAAACATAACATTTCCACTTTTGAATCACAAGATATCAATACAAAACATTGATATAAAAACATTATGAAAACCATTTTCAATACCAAAATAAAATAAAAGTAAAACATGGTATTTATTTTTCTTTTAAAAAAAAGTTTTGGCTTGTAGAGGAAGCCGAAACTCAAATAATGGTCACGACGGCGGAGAAGTCGTTGTCGCCGCATACGTACGACAAAAAGATTCACTTTTGTCGTTTAGTAAAACTCTTTGTATAAAAAATATTCCTTTCGGATAAACGTAAAAGTCAAAGGGGTTTATACACCGTATAAAAGAAAGTTGTGTATAAAACAAAATGTGCCTCAATGAAAGAAGATTGAGACGAAGTCCCATACCTCGGGTCCGACTTGAATCGATCGTTCTTTAACCTCCTGAATAATAAACTTGAGTTAATTTCTACTTTCGTAAGAACCTTTTAAAGTTCATTATTCCTTTTATATCACTTATTACCATGTTATGAACATTATGTAATCATTTAAGTTAATAACGGTCGTTTTGTCGATATTTGGTACTTGAGTCAAAAGTGAACATCTTATATTTACAAGTTGTTCACGTAGGAAAATATCCATTATATCAAGAGTTATAATCATGATTAAGATATCATATATATCATATATATCCAGTATATACATGAATTTATAATATTACATAACGTTTAGAGGTAAGAAATGAAATGCACCGTTCATGGAGACGGTAAGCCGTACGTACACATGAACGCTACTTTCATTTCTATTTCGTATTTTATGGAATGGAATAATAATGATATAAAGGTATATTATAATTCCAATATAATATCATATATAATATAATTAATTACATCCTTTATACATCCCACATATGGCATTAACGAATCAAATCACTATGAGGGGGCGGTAGTCCGCACTTCCTAAAATGAAGATATCACGTTTACCCATAATGGAAACCATAAAGGTATGCCATAAATGAAAAATACAGAAGCTTAAGTAAAACATAAACATATTATATATCATATATAAATATAGTGTCATCTTAATGGCCACCTTTGAAGGTGTTAAAAGAATATTGAACAATCATCGTTTCGTGAGGCAGAAATTCTCCATCCACGGAAACAATATGTTCTTTAACCATTAGATGTAGGTGTGTGTAAGTGTAGCTCGAATCCTTATTATAAAAATATCTTAGTATATGGAAGATACTGGTGTTGTTACAAAATAAATGAATAAAAATATTTTAGGGGGTTGGAGAAGCAAAATAAAACATAAGAACACAATAGAAGACACTACCTTTAAATCGGGTAACTCTTTTTGATTTGAGCTCAAAGGCTTCCTTGGGAAGACTCATGCCCAATGTGAGGCTTCTAGGAGTTATATAGGTATGTGGAGAGACAAAATGAGCAGGGTGTGGCCAAACAAAAGGCTTTGGAAGTGTGGATAAGATGGTAGAGGTGGGGGCCTTTTATAAGAGGAGAGGAGGGGCACTCTTGGAAAGGTATACAAGGATACTTTATTATAAAATGCTTTTCAGATTTAAAAGGTCCCAAAATTATATATTTCGAGTATAAGGTGATAATAGTTCTAAATCCACCCATCCAATAGGTTTTTTACATGTGTAGGTCTTAGATTTTACATTATATTTTCATTTTATTTAAATCATTAAATAATGAGGTAATCACTACTTCATCATGGTGTCATAAATAATTTAATTTATTTAATGTCTAAAATTTAAAAAAAAAATATCATGATGTATTAAATCTTTTTATATTTACAATGACTATTTATAGTCAAAAATATGACTTGTATAACCCCATGTAAAAATTGTTTTATTAAAACAACTCATGTTTGTGACATTTTCATTTTAACTTTAAATAAAAAGTTATTAATGTCATTTTCCTACCAAAGTTCCTCCATGGGGTCCCCAAGTGGACCCATGGATTTTCTTGGTCGGCCATGAAACATACAATAAGGGTAGGACATGTGTCTAGGTGTTTTAATTTTATTATAATATCATTTTTTCCTTAAATTGCACTAATTACCTCTAATCGCGATTAAAAACTTAAAAGTTACTATTCACCAAAAAATTATTTTAATCCCATTGAACCAAATTTTACTTATTAATGACAACCATGTATGTAGGATTTTTGAAATTCAAAACACAAAGGTCTTAAAATTTCATTTGAACGAAAAATCAGTTTTTTAAGTACCACTTAGTGGTTTCACTATTCATCAAAAATTGAAGTTTTTCAGAAAAATACCAAAACTTCACCCTAAGATATATTTGATATTCTGAATTTAAAAATTATGTCTATTTTAAAAAATTCAAAACATATAAGTTACATTAATTAATTTAATAATTAATTCCCGCTGTCAGAGCAAATAGCGTGTTTTTATGAAACAATAAGTATCAAAAGATTGACCCTAGTTTAAGTCCAATTTCAAAGTGAAATTAATTCCAACGACCACTATTGTATTAAATGGTAAAAATATATTCTATTTACACTTTAAAACCAATTAAAAAGATAATCTAACCATATAATTAAATTAGATGAAAAAGAAGTTTTGATGTAAAATGTAGTATTTTTCACTATTCATTAAAAAAAATGATCTTTATCGGAAAAATACCAAAAAATTATCCTATGTAAATTTCAATGTCCCAATAATAAATAATAAATTTATTTTTACAAATAGAACTTATAAAATTGTAAAAAGTTTGATTTAAAAATGGTTTTCCATCAAAAGGCAGTAAAACAATCTTTTAAAAATATTAGTGTATTCCATGCTTAAGATTGGATTTATTCTCATTTTTAGCCTCTAAAACACTATGTAATTCATTAGTATACATAGATAAAAATATCTATTATTCATTACTTACTTGGGATGTTACAAGAAGGGAGCTTAAAATTTAGTTGTTGACCACTTATCTAGGATTCCTCTTACTCAATGTCAATGTAAATATCATAGGGAGATAAACTCTTCCTTTCCTGATGAAAAATTTCTTACTGTGTCAATCATGAAATCTTGTTGGTTTGTAGATTTAGCCAACTTCCTGGTAGCAGGTGTTTTTCCCAAAAAAAATTCTAATAACTATGGAAATAAATTCATTTATGAACTTAAATACTACCTTTGGGATGGCTTTTTTTCTGTTTAGGTGACGTGCTGATGGTATTATTAGGAGATGTATACCCGAGGAAGAGATATTTACTATCTAATAAAGTTGTCACTCCTCACCTTGGGGAGGTCACCGTGGTGGTGAAAGAACTGATCAAAAAGTTTTACAATCTTGTTTTTATCAGCCTACACTCTTTAAGGATTCTAGAAGCTTTGTGGTTGGTTGTGATAGATGTAAGAGGCTAGGCAATGTTGGTAGAAGCAAGAGTTACCCCAAAAAGGAATTTTGGAAGTTGAAATTTTTGATGTCTGGGGTTTAGATTTCATGGGTCCATTTCCATCATCTCATGGGAATGAGTATATTCTTGTTGTTGTTGACTATGTTTCAAAATGGGTTGAGGCTGTGGTACTTCCTAACAATCAAGCCAATTCTGTAATTAAGTTTGTCAAGAAGAATATCGTTACAAGATTTAGTGTCCCAAGAGATTTTATCACTGATAATGGAACACATTTTAAGAACTATAAGTTTAAATATTTGTTATAAAAATCTAGTTGTGTTCATAAAACTGGTACTCCTTATCATCCACAGTCCAGTGGACATGTGGAAATTTCAAATAGGAAACTTAAACAAATACTTGAAAAACTGTTTCAAACTCTAGGAAAGTCTGGTCTGTTAAGTTGGATGAAGCTTTATGAGCATATAGAACTGCTTTCAAGACCCCAATAGGTATGCCTCCTTACAGGCCGTTGTTTGGGAAATGCTGTCATTTACCTGTGGAGTTGTAATATAAGTCTTATTGCACAGTTAAGGATCTAAACTTTGATTTTAAGAGTGTTGGTGAGAAGATATTACTTAAGCTGAGTGAACTTGATGAGATTAAGAGAGAGAGTTATGATAATTCAAGAATTTATAAAGAGAGAACTAAAATCTTTCATGATTATATCATACAAACCAAGGAATTCAAACTTGGAATGAAGGTCCTTCTTTTTAACTCTAGACTCCAACTATTTTCTGGGAAGATGAAGTCTAAATGGTATGTACATTTTACTATAATGAGAGTGGTTAAGAATGGAGCTGTTGAAATTTTAGGCAAAGAGAATAAACCCATGTTAGTTAATGGGAAAAGACTAAAACTTTATTTTGAGGTACAACCAAAGCGCTTGGATGCCTTCACAGTGTTGGAAAACTGTTTTTGAATGAAGTTTGACTGGGGACTTTAAATATAGCACTGCATGGGAGGCAACCCATGGTTTTTATTTTGTTTTTAATAAAAAATGGTAATTAAATAAAGTCTTATTGGAGACTTTAAAATCAGTGCTTCATGGGAGTTAACCCATTCTATTTCTTTGTTTTCATTTTTGTACTGTTTAGTGTTGAATAAAGTGCTACTTTGTTGTCTTCCATATGCTCTATATCTGTTGGATTTTTGTTCTTGGTTTACCTACTCTGTGTTTCTAGGATGATTCTATTGTGTCATTTAAGGAGTGGAATTCCCATGCTGAATGAGTAATGGAAAATATAGTCAGGGAAGTATCTTTCTATTAATTTTTATTTCGTTATTATGCTCCTCAATTTTTTATGAAAAAAATTCTACTACATATTTTCTGAAAATCTGATGCATTTGTTGCATATACTAAAAAAACTTCTACTCCATTTCACTAAGTTGAATTAAAAAAATCTGCATGTGCCTGTTGCTGTGAACTAAAATTCATTATTTAAAACCCATTCACTGCATGAAATAAAGTGGTGGGGGGAGTCAATTCTTGACTGTGCTAAACTGTGCTTAATTGAAACCCCATTATTACCCACTACAATTCAAAATTTATTGTAAAAAATGGTTAAATTTTTTCAAAAAATTTTGGCATAATTTTAGGCTTTATACTATATTCAAATGGGTCTTTCCTTAGGGAAAGTACCTTTCTGGTAGTTAATAATTGATTTGAAACTGAAATTAATGGTATTGAATGATTGCTGAGTGGTTTTACTTAGTGACTGAATGGATATCTTGGTTTAGGGACTTACTTATGAGAGTGACATGGGTGATATATTAGTGGAATTTTGATCATAGCCTTTGGGACTGGAAGTTTGAATTGATCTTAGGGGCCTCATTAATCTTTTAATTATAAAATGTATTCATCTTAATGAGCCAATGGAAATGATTTTTATATAACAATTTTGAAACTGAAGTAATTTGGGCATCTGAGATCCCATAGTGAATCTCTGAGACCCTAGATTCTGGGTGTATTTCTGTTTACTATAATCCCTCTATACACTTTGTATAAGTGAATTTCACAGTGCTTATCACATGATACATGGCTTGGAAAAAATAGAATAAAGTTTCTAGGGTCAAAAATGAGTTCATTAAGGTGAGGGGAATGATGAACTCTAGATGAAGATGGGGTCAATTGGTTTATATGAGAGTCATTTAGGTTGTATCATTGAGGTGATTCACAAAAATATATATTCATTTTTGGAACCTAAGTGATGAGTCATAATTCAAATTTCTTTTGGTTAAGTTCTTAATTCCACATAAATTTAACCTTTTGTCACCCTCAGACTTTAGACTTAAGTCTGGATTAAATTTAGTCACTAAGTAGTATCACATATGAGGCATGACATCTTCATTGCTTGATGATTCATAGTTTTCAAGACTATCAGTGAGGATTTGTTCTAGGAAATATTCTTATGAGAAATTTATTTTCTAAGCCTAATGACATGTTTTTGTCCTTTGTTACAATTTGTTGGACATGTTACATTTTGAGAAAAATTATTAATACCATAATTTTGTTTTCAAAGATAATAAATCATGCGATTGTTTGAGGACAAACAATGATTAAGTGTGGAGGAATTTGATGTGGCCTTAAAACACATATTTTTCCACATTTTTTAAACTAATTTTTGTCAATTAAATTATTTATTTTAACACTTTTCAAAAAATAATGGCTCTTTTGTATTTTTATTATTAACTTTCATTATTAATTAATTTTTATAATTAATCATGTATTATAATCTTTAAAATAATTAATTTATTTCTTACTCTATTTTATAGTCTAATTTTTTTATTTAGTTAAATGATTTTTGTTCTACATAATTACTAATTTAACATTAATTAGCTAATTAATTAATTCTTCTTTTGCACTTAGATAATGAAGATTTTATTTAACAATGAATGTACTAAATATTAATTAATATAAAATAATCTAAATATTAACTGCCTTTTAACAATTCATTATTTATTAATTTAGTTTTATAAATGTTTTAATCTTGTTTAATTTCATTAACTTAATTAATTATCATAAATTTATTAATGAAATAATAATTATCTGTTTACCTTACCTAATTAAAATTTAAGCTGTAGACTTTTATAAATAATTTTACTTTGTAATTTAAATGTTTAAATTCTATATTAACTTTTAATAATTTAGTACCTTTTTAATTTTAGTTTTATCTTAGAAACAATTTAAGTCGTTTTTATAATTTAACTAAAGTTTATTTGGTTTTACATATCACATGGTTTCTTCTTCTAGTAGTCAATTGGAATCGACAAGGTTAGTTGAAACATATTTCATTTGGTAGGTTTTACCCCATGAAAACATCACAATTGATCTTCTGGTCATGTGTAGCTAATGGTCGATGAATTTCACTTCTTATGGTATTTTATCTAACCATACAAGCCTAATGGTTAATCCTCCCAATTTGTGAAACTCATAATTGGTCCATTAGTGCTAGATCGATTCACTTCATGTGGTTAGTTGGTTTGGCATAGTGGATATTTCATTATCTCTTGCATTATTCTTATATTGTCGATATTCACTATAACCAAACAAGCTAAAGGTTGAATATGAAAGAGTGAAATGTTGTTTATAGTGACTCATAGTATATCCATATTTCCTAGATATAGTAATAGTCAACATATTTTAAAACCTATCCCACATTGAAACTTATATGGGGAGTGAATTGATTAAAAACCTCCATGTGTCATCTAAATCTTATTCAAGGAACTTGAGTCAGCTTCGAGAATACTCACACACTCCTCATGGTGCGTTGCACCCCATGTGAAGCCAATTCATTTTATATAGACCATATGTGGTACCTGACTCATGTGCTTGATATGATTGAAATATTTTTTCCTATGTTCCAATGCTTACCAATGAATAGGCTATGTCACCTGAATACACTTCTTTGACACCATGATTGGAAAAGGTTTTTCTAGCACATATATTGAAAATTTAGTTGGTTACCTTAACTAGTAGTGGTTGGTAATTTTTTTGATAAAAACTTTGAATAATTTAAACCACTTTCCATCAATATAAAGACTGTATAAAAAATATTAGTGCCACATTAGCCTTCCTCCTCAACGTATTATCCCTTTTAAATTTCATCTAAAAAATTATTAGGCTTCATCTAATTTGATGATACTTAATTAAAAAACATCATGGGATTGTTCAACATCACTTATCAATTATTAAAAACAATCTTATATTCAAAACACCATTAGAAATACGAGTTTAAAAATAATCACAACATTATAGGATGATTTATAATCACTACTCACTTGTTGAAAATAATGTGATATTTCCAAGTACCATTAGCACAATTTTTGAGCATTAAGATCAGTTCAAAAATCATCATTATTTCTTCTTGAGGATATAGTCCATAAAATCCTCCAAGAATCACCAACTTTTATAAGAAAACACATATTCACATATTGATAACAAAAGAAATCAAGCACATTGGGAACAAAAATATTTATATCACGCCTTATGATATACCCAACCTAAGAATATGGTATGCCTTAGGTTTATGTATTCTATTAAATAATCCATAACAATATCTTACACTCTTATATAATAAAAAATACATCTCATATATATATATATATAGGATTTATATAATATCACCATTGATTTTTCATTTTCACTATATCCTAATAGACTTTGTGTAATTTCAACTTATATTGTAATAACATGTGAAACCATATCCAAAAATCTATTTGGATATCTTCCAAAAAACTTTTTTAAAGCTATCATAAACTTCTCCTTGTATCATATCATATGTAATACCTCATTAATATAAATCTAAATCTCATTTTGGATAAACAAAAAAACATTTTTAGATTGAGTTTCAACCATTAATTTGATCACAAAATGCAACCCCATAGTAATTTTTATTATTAAAATCAGATATTAATTCTCAAATTCATAAACATAAGAAAAGATAATCCTCTAGAAAAGTATTATTTATAATTAATCTACAAATGTATTTTGTGTGATTTCAATATAATTCATGTATCTTGACACCTATGTTCAACAACTATATCTTATACAATAGTTAATGGTCATATAATCCATTTCTTTAAGACATCTAGTTACCTGGGGCATGAAGTAAGTCAATCCTCTATAACCGTCCATACATTCACAATTATTCAAGTATAGTCTGACCAAAATGAGGATAAAATTATATGTCATTCGCCTATGTGTTTGAGCACATCACATACCCCTTATTAAAATAGATAAGCACATAAAATTAACCTTATCTAGGTATATACACACACTCCTAAGTTTCTATCAATCAGGGGATTATATGTCATACTCATGACATGAGAGGATAAATACCATCGTTATTAATACTTAATCAATTACATGATCAAAAAAATTCCCAATAACCTCTTGATTAGATTACTATCAAGTTTGTGGTAAGAAAGGTATCAAAGTATATATTTTATCATGTTAGGTATATTTCCAACCTCTTTTATGATAATTTAATATAAAACTTGCACCCTTAATATACAAAATACATGTTTTATAGAAATCCATTTTGCATACTTGGTGGGTTATCTTTCATAAATTTTTTTTTCATGTCTTATGAGTATATTTATCATCCCTATATAAAATATTACCCTTGATATCATTAAAAATTCATCAAAACCTATAATAATTCATAATGAACATCGATTGGAGACAACTCAAATTCAAATTTACAAGATCAATTATAATTACACTTGATGAAATATATTTATCAAACATTAAATAATAATAAAGTGTAGTATAAATTTTTATATAATATGATATATTTTATATTCAAAAAAACCTTTAATAATAAAAAAATGGCACATAAGCACCCAAATAATCAAATCACATATGATAAACCTCTAAAGAGGCCATATATTGGAAACACTTTTATGGTTTTTTAACTCATTACATCAATATAATTCATTCAAAATTTCCATGTGACCATATGATAAAACCTCCCAATAAAACCCACTAGTGATTAACATTTATTAATAAATTATATTTGAATAATGGTGAGAGTATGGAACCATATTCCTTATGTTCAACTATTTGAACACAGTTCTTAAACACCTTTAATTCACAATATCAAGTGTTAAAATGTTAATAAGTTCTATTTTATATATAGAACACTTTATAATTTCATCATCATCATCACATAACTTTTATACTAAAGGTTTTATTTGAGATTAGTTTTTATGACTAAATGTATCTATTTATTTTACTTTTTTACCAACACACCCTAAACTATTTTAGGATATCAAGTTATTTTAACTATTATTTTTACTGGTATAATATTTTTTGATTATATTTTAAAATATCTAAGCCCAATCATACTCCCACTTGTCTCTTACCAACTATATTCTCAATGAAATATCATTATAAGAAATAAAAACACATTTTTGTTTATGAAATATTAATTATTACCTACTAATGGGAATATTTAACAAATAAAATAACAATAAACACATATTATATGGAATTATATGTGTATATAGAAATATTATAAAAAGGATACTCTATTTTTAAAAATATTCCATTGTTTGGATGGATGGAACTTTTTAGATTATATTTTATTAAATATCTTGGATAATATATTTTATCCTATATAATTTAATATCCTTTTACACTTTATAATATTTGTTAAATAATCCGATGAATCAAAAACCTTGTGTATTAAAATCATTATCTCTTGTTTTTCATAATAACTATTTGTTAAAAAACACCACTTGTCACATAATATGAAAAATAATAAAATTCACATCCTTTAAATAGAAATAATTAATATTGAGATATTACTTTACATTCAATTATATGATTTAGAAAACCTTTACTTCATCAATTTAATTAAAAATACAATATTTATCAATTCTTACCTTGATTTTAAACTTCTTTATATTTTAAGTATTTGTAATGTATGCATTTGGTATGACATACCCTTCAAAATAAAATAATTTAATCCTATAACATTAATAACTATTGTTGACTATATATAATGTTTCTTATACCCCTTTAGGTATCCCATACAATTCCATCCTATAGAAAAATTTATACTCTCTCTTAAAACCCCGTTTAGGTTTTAACAACTTTTACCGGCTATTAGAAGGTTTAAAGTTATACATTTCAATAGAATTTTCTTCTTTTTTTTGAACTTTTACTGATTTGTGCTATTAATACAACATAAGAACTTAAAAATCTCATACGCATTTTCAATATCCTATTTTTTTTAGAAAATATGGTATAGTTTTATTAAACTCATTTATATTGTTGAAACATTTACAATGATGATTACATAATGAATTCCATTGCAAGACCAACCCATAAAGGTAATAACAAATATCTCCAAGTCATCAACATACACCCAATCATATTGAGTATATGAGAAGAAACTAAAGTTTAGTAGGTTTTATTTCATTGAGTTACTTTAAAACTAAAATTTAATTCATTTATTCTTGTATATGTATTTATATCCACCTGTTAAACATTTTAAAAATTTGGCTAATCACAAAGGGGTATCTATAACACCTTGATTTTTTTTTCTTATGAATGATTTTTGTTTCTACACCAGTATATAAAATTTTTTCCATTAGATATTTTATTCATAAGGATTTATCTCAAAGTTATTTTCAATTAAAATGATATAATTTATCTATAGTAAAACATTTTATTTGAGGAGTATCATATTTTACATTCATTTAGAAAGGAAATTTTAAATATGCTCCCAATAAAATGATGTTACCTTTTTCAATTCCATTATATCCATTAGTGTCCTAGATACACATTTCATCATGAATTATCCTAGATAAGTCTGTAACATAATCCATGAATTTATATGGTAGAAAATCATGTCAATAATATCACATATGATTCTTGGATAGTCAACTAGGAAACACTTTACCCAAATCCATCATATAGATAAACTCAAAACTATTCCTCTAGTATCCTAAACATCAGGGTTTTCTAACTAACTATAACACAAATTATACACCCTATATAGGCATATAATATAGTTAAGGCCACCTATAACTTTATTTCCTTACACAAGATAATCTATGGGTACCCAGTTTAGTATGAACCTACCAGGTTAGATAATTGATGTCTTGATAAGTTTCACTTTGGATGGAATATAACACATAATTCTTTAAATATCACCATATTATCTCATTAATTTCATATATATAATTGTTCCTAAGGATTTATATTTTAATCCCTAATACTTATAACAAATCAACATGTTTAAACCTTGTTGATGTATAACTATTTAATCAACTCATCGCTCGTGTTACTAACAAAAATTAAAATCCAATTACATTTAAAAATATAATAATTTATATAATGAATAATGTATGTGAGACTCTTTCATATAATGATTTATAATCATATAAAATCCACAATCCCCAAAATAGTAAGCATTAAACAATAGGTATCCAACCTCCACTTATATGAATGTATGATAATTTATAGTAGTTTAACACTTTAAATGAAGACAGAAATAAATTCAAAATATGACATTTATATTTACAAATAGAGTATGGATTGAAACTAAATAAATGAAAATTTCATAAATCATGACCCGATATAAAAATTTATGAACAATTCATAAATTAAGAAATTATAAACACTTTATAATTTTATAATTCATTATGGTATTTACATAATCAAATAAATATAAAAAATTTATATTCATTTACAACATAAACTCTATATTATTATTTATATGTAATTTACATAAATTTATGATATTTTTAATATAAACATTTTATATTTAACATATATTATTTAACTATTTTACATAATCAAAATACCATATATTTATTATTATTTAGACCTTTATTATAAAAAGTATCAAAACTCCATCTGATATGGTCCAAATAATTTTATAAAATAAGGTATTTTAACTAAAAAATTTCAAATTAACAACCATGAACAATTAAAACTCATTTATATTTTTCTTTATTTTACAATTTATAATCACTTTATAAATTACCTTATAATTTCTTGATAAACACTTCATGTTCAAATTAAAATTCATTTCATATATATTAAAAAGGTAATTTATTATTAATAATTAATAATTTTAAATATTTATTTAATAAATGTTTTATTGACATTAATTAATTATATATATTTTATTCATAATTAACTTATAAAAAAATTATAATTAAATAAATATCCAAAAATATGTTTTCCCATAATTTATAAAATTTTATAAATTGTATAATTCAATTCATAATTGGAAATTAAAAAAAATCATATTTTCAGATATATAATTTTTAATATTATATGAAATTTTGTTTAAGACTGATATGATAGTTTTTGATTGGAACCATATTATTTACAATAGATAATCATAACTATTCATTATACTTTATGATATCCTATATTGTAATAAAAAATATATTTTTAAACTTATGATGTTGCTTACAACAAGGGTATCGTGGCCTCTGATATACCTTTAGGCACCTAGGAAGTCATATTTTACAATATTTTTTATATTGTATTTGTAACACGATAATTTATTTTTTTCATGAAAATAGTGTGTATCAGTTTTATTGTGCACTATTATTAGTTATATCATATGTTATTATATTTTCAAAATTGATGTATTACTCTATAATCATTGTTAAAATATCTTATATCATACATAATAACCCCATAATAACTTATGATATCATATATCATAAAATGAGTAATAATTCAAAATCCATATTATTTCTCATGATATCCTATATCATAATGCATTCTATAATTAATTTTATATGACATATTTATTTATTTATAATAAAATATCTTAATTATTTATTTTAAAATATGATTTCACAAATTTAATTAATTTTTGTAAAGGATTTAATACAACTAGTAGATTTATAAGGATCAAATGACACGTATTTAACTTGTGGAATACAACAAGTAACCTTAAATAGATATATCAATACTATGAAACAAAAGCCAAATGTGATATATAATGAATAATTTTTTTCACCTTATACTGATTATGGTCTCAAATTTTTCTTTAATCAAAATTTTTATGAAGATCACTAAAAATAAACAAATGTGATCCTTCCACTATAGTGTATCCACAAAATGACCTGAAACACCCAAAATTTGGATGGGATTCTTCTTTTAACCATGATATACCAGTATCTCAGGTGAAAAAAGATAAAATATGAAGAAAAAATTATTATATTTGAGAGGAATAACTTGTAACACCATCTCGATGGCTTTGACCTCTTTATATATGCCTTGAGAAACTCTCAAGCCTTATATTCATTTACTTGTATGTTTTTAATATATAAATAAATTAAAATTCAGTTGTACGTTTTGAAACCCTCATCGATGAACATAAAATTTAAGCGTGTTATACAATAATCCTAAATATTTAATCATATGAAAAATTAATAATAGTTATAATACATGACATGGGAGAAATTTTAACATTAACACTTACTATTTTATTTCCTCATTAATTTTAAAATATTATTAAAATATGTTTCCAAACATTCAATATAAATATATCCTATAATAAAATATAACATTATAAATGTGAAGAGATATCCCTATATCACCCCTTATATATTCTCATCCTAATAATATGATATACCTTAGGTTTATTCATGACACACCATATGACAAACTAATATCATACACTATGATATAAACCAAAATACAACTCTTTTATATAGTCATTGGTGTATATCTCAATCAATTTCAACATTGTTGACTAATAAATATTTTTAATATGTGGATACCAAACCAAGATATGTAAAAATTTATAGGTTCATAGAATAAATTAATGACCTTTTATGACTTAAATACATGTTTCATCAAGTCTGTGAGTTAAATAATGATATCATTAAGGTGGAATAAACACCTCTTCTGGTTGAACAACTTCAACAAGAATATTTACTAAACATTCAAGAGTTTACTTGGGATATATAATCATATTAAGATATAATAAACCCATATATTTATTAGAATACCATATTAATCATATAAAGTTTCCTTGAACCTCCATCAATCCATGTTTTAGGTAATTCACCTAAGAAATTATGAACATAATTAGAATAATGAAAAATGAAAACAACTGGAGGCTTGGTAAAAATATATTGATGCTCTATATATAACATTATAACATAAAAAGAATATATACCCTTAATTAGTGGTGTTTTTAACACTATTTTTTCACTTTTATGGTATACTTAATATGATTTTTGTGTAATTTATGTTTTTGGAAATTTCTGGTTTAAAATTTAGAATTTTGTGAGTTTTTTGGTTGTCACGTAGATATAAAACATTCATAAGAAACTGTACAAGATACTCATTCGTAGTAATATAGCTTTCTAGTAAGGATTACATGTTTGGAATATAGTTTAACCTTAATATATAGCCAAATTGTAAAGTTTTGCAGTGATTGTCTAGTGGTAATCACATGACTGGTGAATTTTTGGTAAACCATGGGTCCTAAATATGAAAGCTTAATAGTTTTAAATTAAAATCGAATTTATATTTTTTTGTTCCTTGATTGTAAAAATTCAAACCAATTTAATCCTCTATTTTGTTTGAACAACTCTATGAAATGTGTAGATAACTCTCTCCCACTCTCCTCCTCCGATTTCAAGTTACTTCACCATGATTCTAAGTTGTTTATTTAGGTAAACCCCTCCTTCCTCATTGTTCTTCCCTTATTATCCCACCTTCTTCCATATTCCTTATGTTTATTATTTTCCCATGAACCCTAATCACTATTTTGGTTGGATGTGGATTTATGGTTAGTATAACCTTGTATTTTTATTATTTAGGTAATTCCTAGGGTGTTTTATTTCCTGGTATTGATTTTTTCCATAGAATGCGATGCATTGTGATTCAACACTTCTATGAATTAGGTAGGTTTTCTTGTTTACTTACTTTATTTGTAATTTCATTGAAAATTTTATTTTTTCTAATGATTTATCAAATTATATCAATTTGTGAAATTTATAATGGTTTTCTTAAATTCCTTAAGTGTTTTTCTTGCTTGGAATAAAGGATGTTTTGAGTGGTCTCTAGTTTTCAAGGTGATTTTTATGTTCCAAGTTATTATAAAAACAACTAATTTGGTTTTTATAGAATGGAACTTGATGTTTAATGGTTTTTGATTTCATTTGGGTCATGAATTGGGTGAAAATGAGATCTTCATAGAATTTATTAAAATGGAAGAAAATGGTAGGTTTTCTCAAATAATTTTAAAATAAAAATAAATTATTCTTTTAATGGGTTTAAATTATATTTTCCATGGTTAGTTTTAAAATAAATTTTAAAAGTGTAATTTTAAATGGTGAAACACAACTTTTTCATGTTGTGTTACTTTTAGAAATGTCCCTTTTGTAATAAAATAAAAGAGTTTTCATGTTGAATATATGATGCTTAATTAAGCCCCTTTATTTTAATATACTTTAAATCTGATATGATTCCCAAGTGGGATGTTATGGATATTATTCATGATATGGATTATGTGAAATGGGTTGTTTCTTGTGAAGGAGTTGGAGGTGAGGTGAGATTTATATTTATTTTATTGACTTTGATTATGTGATATATTGATTTCTCACATTCAGATGTTACCTTTCATGGTTACCCTTGGTACAAAGATATACGTCTCTATTTATTCCAAACTTGTTCACCCCACAAATTTCCTATGTCCCCTAGTGGTTTTAACTACCTAGGATAAGTGTGTTCCCCTAAAGAAGCTAATGTGAGTTGAATTGTGTGGCATGTGATTTGGTTTAGATGCAACATAGGCCTTTAGTTGGTTCTATGTTTTTGGTAAAGTTTAGGACCATATCCCGTTTGAAACTCTCGATTTTATCATGATACCTTGTACAAATTAGTGATAATCTCTAGGGGATTTGCACTCTTGGATTAATTTTATACCTTAGATTAATTTTCTTACGTTTCACCTTGGTGAGGCTATATGTAATTGTTTAATTTAATTTAATTTATGACATGGTTTCATTTCTTATTATGTTACCACTAAAATGGGTTTTTTTAATTTTTTTGAAACATGTTAAAAAGTGTATTTTAAAGGTGGTTTTTATGAGTCTTTATTTTTCCTTCAAAAGCATAAATTCCCATTTCTAGAGGTCCTCAAGAAGTTATTTATATATTAAAGGTATCACCTTTGTTTCTTTATAAAGGGTGGAGGTTTATAAAATTAGTGTTATCTTGATTTCTTTCACATGCTTACTTGTGGAAAAGAAACCTATTATGTATTTATCATTACAATTTTCATAATGAAATTTATTTTGAAAGGAAATTTTCAAACTCTATAGTGGAATCCTACTGGGCATGTTTTCATTCATACCCAGCAAAGTCCAATTGGTGTATGCAGTCCTCATGTTTTTTAGGTTACAAGGTTATGAAATCTTTTTGTATTTATGTCAAAGTATGTATAATAATGGATAATTGGGATATGGATAGTAAATGAGAGGTATCATAGAGATGTTTGATATCTTTTTAGTTCCCATTTTTTATTTTGTTATGTTTATGTATCAACATTTTTGGTCCATGTTTTACATTGAACATGTCTGGTTTATATGGTGTTTCTTGCCTTTATATGCCCAAATTTTAGAATGAGGGGATTTATAAGTTGTTTTTATCACTCTTTCTACATTTTAATCTATTTGGATGATTCATTATTATTAATATTATTTATTCGGAGCATGGTAATTTGATGTATAGATTGGTCCTGAAATATTTATTGGTAAAATCCATGAGGTGATTATTAGGATTTTGAGGGTGAAATGATCCTAACCTGGTTAGTTTTGATATTTTGGAATTGGTTTCCATATTGGGTGACCGAGATTGAATTTTTGGCCTTTCCACAGACTTTCTTGGGTACCCAGTTCAAGTGTGAATCAGGTTGGTTTTTGAAAAAATGGTATCAAAGAACCCTCTTGTTATATGTTTTTTATCATGGTAGAAATATGATAATACCATCATCGGGACATAATAGGTAGGTCATATGTAGGTTCTTAATCACCACTTTTTATGTTGAAACTTGAGTTTCTATGGATAATTAGAATTTTTTTCTTGATTTAGTGTTTTGGTTTTTATTATATTTAATTAGTTTTGGAATATGATGATGATATTTAGATCACCATTGAGTATATAAGTGATTTTGGGGAACTTTTTGATCCTTGGGGTGAAAGTGGAGAAAGGACCAAACCTATATGGTTATATCACATGGTGTAGAAAACCATGAAAAGCTTATGAATTTGGGTTTAGAAACCATATCTGATATTACTACATGATTGGTGTATGGTTTTATGGCCTGTGAAACCAAACCATGCACAAATTAATTTCCCTTAGCATTGTGGTTTTCTTTACACGCTTTCTAAATTTATCCACATAGTGTTTTCCATTGGTGTGAGATAAATTTAGGGATTTATTATTATATAATTGGTTCTTTTGGATTGAATTATTTTGTTCTTGGTTAGAGGTTATTGATGTGATTGTTTTTAGACATGATCTTATGGTCAATTTGATACTTATTATGGTTATTCTCCCCTTTTGGGTTTTAGGTTTGATTGAAGGAATAATTATTTATAGTTGATGGTGAAATATAATATCTTTATTATTTGGTATAGATATGTTTTGTTTGGTAGTAACTTTATTAATATTGTGTCTTTCACTTTTTAAACCATTTTAGATGAAATATAAATGTTTGGGAGACCTATGATAGGTCTCTATTCTCCTTATTATATATACATTATGATCATAATTACATTTTTTAGGGACATCAAGTGGTATTTTAGGATGTGTCATGTTGTTCTGAAATGGACAAGCTATGTTTGGTGATTCCCCTCTTTAAAATGTTATCTAGTTGATTCTCTCCTCCCACCTTTTGACATGAGGTGAATGGTGGATTTTCTTTTTTAACAAATACATTTCCAAAATAATTTTTAGTGGAATAATGTGGAATTTTGTGATAAATTATAACAATATCAAGTCACTATTGGGTTATATTTTATATTATTTTTGATTAATTAAAACTATTTGAAATTTATAGATTGAAATTTGGAATTTTAAAAGTTTTTTGGGTGTCTTTTGGTTACTAAATAGTCTAGAGAAACCATATTTGAAACCCGTATGTAGTGATACTTTTTTTAGTGATATATACATGGTTTATATTGGATTTAACATAACCATATAACCAAACTCTTAGTTTTACAAATATTTTTTAGTAGGAATCACATTGTTGGAAAACCATTTTGTAAACTGGGAATCCTAATAATTTGTTGTAACACCCTGTTACCTTATTTAAGGTATTTTTTAATGTTTTATTATTATTCTTTAGTTGGGTTTTATTTTGGGTTCTTTTTTAGATTTTTTTTTAAATTTTTGGAATCCCATGGGTTTGTGAACGATTAGAACATGGTTAGGTCAAACCATGAAGTTTGGTCTAGAATACCGGATGCCCTATTTTGAGTCACTATAAGGGGGAACATGATTAGTTTAGCTGTGCAGACAACTGCCCCAAACCATACACACTTAGACAGTGAGTGTTTTCATGGGTGGTGTATGGTTAATCTAAACATTCCTCCAAACCATGTACCCCATCCTGAAGACCAATAGGGGAGCACAATTTTTTTAATTATATGAACCAACCCAACAAACCTTTGATACTGTTTTTCATGCCCCAAAAATTAATTTAAAAATTCTCAGGACCCCCATATTAATCCCCAAATACACACTAATATCTTTTTTTCTTGACTTTAATATTCTCCAGCACTGTAGAGGCTTTTTACCTTGGAGTCTTGGTGAAATTGCTCACTCTTGAAAAATCTCATTAAGGTATGTTGTACTTTTGATCAAATTTCCCCTCTTCTTTGTAGGTCCTCACTAGAAATATTATACTCTTATATCATTTAAACCTAATTGGAATATAGATGTTGGATATAATGAGTTCTATGGATGATTGATGTTGTTTCTCATGGATCTAGGATTGTGAGGCCCCAATCTACTATTCCTCAATCTCTATTTTTGAAGGTGATTAGTTTTCACTTCATTTTATGGTAGGTATCTCTATAAATGGTCAAATTATTGAATTAATTTAAGTTATTATGAATTTATTTTGGTTATTCAATGATATTTTTATTTGTGATCATGGTGGGTTTATTGGAATAGATTCCTGTTTCTAAAGGGGTTTGCTTTAAAAATGGATTTGTGAGCAACAAGTGTTCGATGAAATGACTAAATGGTGGGATTTGTTTAAAAATGTGATTTTCAAACCTGAAATTGGAAAGGGTTTAATGTGAAAATTATTTTTTAAATGTGATCATGGGTTTTAAATGGGTTTTGAAAAAATTAGCAAATTTGGTAACCTTGGGTGCATTGAGAAATTGAATTATCACTCTTTGTGCGTGTAATGCCATAAGAGGTCGTAAGTCGCTTTAGTGCATGTAAGTTAACTAAAGGTTATAATGGTTGGATCAAAATTAGTCTTGGTTAAGGATTTTATTTTAGGTACAATATATATCCCCATAGGTTAGAGTCCAAATAGTGGCCTTTGTCATTTATTATTGGTTTATCACATGATGGTATTTTCATGGTTATTTTCTCACCTTGTTATCTTATGGTGTATCCATGGTTTGTTTTTAAATATACTTACCTATTTTGTTTAATTAATTACATATTCTTGGATTTTGTGAATTGGAATGTTATAATAAAAAAATTTGAATTTTTTAAAAATGGTTTATTTTTTTTGAATTTTCTCTTCCAACTGAATTTGTTTTAATGATATAGATAATTGTACTCTTGATATTAGAACATGTATATATATTATTTTGTGAAATCGTACTATTTTTTTATCAAACCCCACTTTTTTCCTTTGAAAAGTTTTAGATGTTGTTTTTTAGGACTCAAGTAAAGGTAAGGGAATTATTTTGTGTGCCAGTTTCTCTTATTGTCATCGTCTATATAAAAAGATGGTTTAGTGGTGAAAAATGGTCATGTAGGGTTTAATCTAGTATTTTAATTTTTTATCCTTATGGTTTTTCCTGTTGGATTGAATTTATATATCTTATGGATATTTATTCTTTATTCCTATTTGTACTTTTATTATTTCTATATTATACATGAGACTTGTTTTGCTTTGTTTTTTTGATAAAGATCACCTTATGTATGACTGTCTTGGGTGAATTTTCATGTTGATACAAGATGGTTTGTAATAAAATAGAATTAAAGTGAATATACAGACTAGATTATTGTGACACTTCTTGGTTTTAGTTAATATTTCTTTGGTAGATCATAGTTATGTCCATCAAAATTCAGATAGTAAGTGTAGGAGGATCATTGAAATCTCACATCCATGGCTGGACCTGAGTTACCATGGGTGGTAAGGGATTTTTTCCAAGATAACGACTTAGTGTTTGAGGTTGTTTGAATAAACCATATTTGTGGTTTATTTATAAAAACTTATTCCTTTTTAAGTCATTTCATTTCATTCATAGAATTCATGACTAATTTAGATTATTGAATTTTAAGGGCATTTGTATATGGATTTTTGAAGAATGGTCATACGATTTAGGAATTTACCCTTGATTTGATTGGTCATTGACTATTTCTTAATAGAAAGTTCCTCCTAGTAGATACCTCACAATTTTAATAGAGAAAACTGCAAGGCTAGTTCTAAAGGTCAATCTTATAATGGACCATTCTTTGGTGGAATCTATTATCCACATCATTCGGACTCTGGGTTAAGCGGGTCTTGGGAACCCTGAATGAGTGGTGGACCATGGATCAAAATTTACTAAGTAGAATCCACCTATCTTCTATGTTGATAAGGGACCCCAAGAATTTTAGGAATGTCTTGATAGTATCTTTAAATTTATGAATACTCCTAAGGACTCTAAGGTGGGTTTTTTCCACATACATGATTAAGGGAGTGGGAAAGAGATAGTGGGATTCAATTGTGATTGAAAAGTTTCATTAGGATCTCAATAGGGATTCATTAAAGAAGTTATTAAACTAGTAGTTTTATCCTAATATGTTATGTGTGGAAAAAACTTGGGAGTATTTAACCTTAGAGATATGGGATCATACCACTCTCGAGTATTCCACCTTCTTTTCAAAGTTGGTTCACTTGGAATTAGTTATTATCTCTAATACTTATCTTAAATATTGGATTTTGAGATTTGGATAAGGATCGATAATCAATAAATATTGGTTCTATCTTGAATTCAATATTTTGTGGAGGTGTTTAATAAAGTGTCTATGCAAGAGGAAAAGATAGCTGAGAGAACATGTTTACATGGATATTCAGTTGATGCAGTTATTGGTCAGGGTGTGTCTTCTTGCCTGAAATAGAAGCCCAATGATATTATTTTTTTCTTCAGGTTTAGGTTTAGGAACTTAATTAGGATACTAGAAGGTTATTTTCTATCAGTGTTTATGGTATGGTCATACCAAGGCTTATTTTTCGGAGTCTCCCAAGACTTTTCATCATTATGTAAAATCGGTCCCTATAAGGCATGCTTTTAGAAGGATGTACTAATGTAGTAAGGCGTGATCCACTCTTTATAAGGTTTCACAGGTTTATTATGATTCTTAAAAGTATGGTGGGTCTTATCCTTAGGAAAATAGGGATATTCGTGTGATTAAAAAAGCTCAGGGAGGTTATGAGACTGAATGTATTTATGCGGAAGAGTGTGCACTATAGGAATATAATGCAGGGCTGACTACTATTGGAGGTATGATATTTAATTCATACTCTATAGTCCTAGATTTATTTAATACATGATCTAATCATTATTTTATACAATAAAAGTTATTTTATGTGTTGGTATTTTTTGGTGCTTATGTTTTTATTGTTGGATATTTCCACACATTTGGGAGAGAGGTATGAACATGGTTTAAAATGTCCAACGATTTTGAGTGATGATAGCCAACATCAAAGTGATGTAGGATTTGTTGGTTCTTAATCATGATATATTCAAAATTGTTATTGTAATGGATTAGATGATAAGTATTAAGGTCTAGGTCGACTATTATCATCATCAGATTCAGTTTTTTGAACCCAATGGAGTCACTCATATCTTTTAGGGTGAGTGTGATTCTAGGTCTAGGAGAGTGGGGCTTGTTGTTCCATATTGTCAGGAGATTTCATTTTAGTTGTTAGATATGTTCCTATATTCCATTGATCCTATTTTTAGTAGTCCACTTCCTGTGGTAGTGTGTGCATACCCTGAGGTATTCCCGAATGATTTTTTTTGTTTTACCACCATATAGAGAGGTTGAGTTTAAAATTTAATTTCTCCTTGAAATAATGTTAATTTCTATGAAATATTATCATATAGAACTTTCTAATTTAGTGAAACTTAAATTCTATATTACAGACATCAAGGATAAGAGATTTATTTAACCTAATGTGTCACCATGGTCTTCACATTATTCTCTTTTATAGAAAGAAGATGTGAGCCTCATATTTTATGTGGATTATAAAAAAATAAATTAGGTGACCATTATGAATAAGTATAATTTTATTAGGATGTATCATTCCTTTGATTAGATCATATAGTATCATTGGTTTAAAAATAATGAATTTAGGTCATGGTACCACAAGTTTAGAGTCTGAAAGAGGATATACCTAAGACAATGTTTTGGAGTCGGTATTGGGATTTCAAGTTTTTGGTCTTGCCAATTAGTCTCACTGATTATAATATGGTATTTATGGAATTGATAAACTGGATCTTTCATAATTTCTTGGACTCTATCCTAGTCATTCTCATGGATGATATTTTGGTGTACTTCAAGTTAGGGGATGAATACATGGACTATATGGATATCATTATTAGAACCTTGAGTGAACATTGTCTGTATGGTAAACATTTAAAAGGTGACTTTTGGATTAAAAAAGTGATTTTTTTGTAGAATTTTATATCTAATAGGGTTATATCCATGGATCCTAAAAATATACTTGCAGTAATGTCTTGGGAGGATCCCATAAATGTGTTTGAATTCAAAGCTTCTTAGAGCTAGATGGTTACTACTGGTGGTTTATTAAGTACTTAACCAAGCTCACATCTTTGATGATAGATTTAACACATAAGGGTGTCATGTTTGAGTGGAATGAAAAATGTTAGAGATGTTTTTAGGAACTAAATAAGAGGTTAAATTTAGTTCTAGTTATGATTAACTCAGAACCGGGTTTAGGATACGATGTTTTCTATAATGATTATAGGGAATGTTTGGGGTGTGTCTAGATTCACGAGAAATAAGTGGTGGCCTATGTTTTATACTAATTATTCCCTCATGATAATAACTAACCAACCCATGATATTGAGTTGGAATAGGTTATTTTTATACTAGAAACATGGAGTTACTATTTCATTGGGGAGTGATTTATGGTATATTATTGTCATAAAATATTGAAGTTTATATTTACTCAGAGGGATATGAACATGTGATAGAAATAATGGGATGAGTATATTATTTTTTTTATTTTTATATTTTATATACTCTCAAGAAATGGAATGTAGTCACTGATTCATTGAGTAGGAAATTATTTACTCAATACTTGAAGGAATCACTGGAGGAGTAGTATATAATGAGTTTATTACCAATATGATCTTGGGAGTGGAAGAAAATAGTGGGTAGGTGTATATGATTATAAAAATGCTAACTCATCATTTGATGAGAATGTTCTTCTTGAGATGGTAACCAAAAATGAGTGCCAATTATTAAGTGAAATTCTAAATGGTGTGGAGACCTCGGGTGATTGGTCTCTATCTCCCAGTGGTGCTTTTTGTTTTTGGAGCAGGTTGGTTTTTCCCTAATATATAAGGTAGGAATTGATAGACAATGGAAATTGGTATTTCTAGTTCATAGACCATAGTACTACCAAGATGTATCATGATTTTGAATATTAGTATTGGTGGATGGGGATGTGAAATTCGATTTCATAATTTTTTCATTGCGTCTGACTTGTTGGAGAATAAATACTAAGTACTTGAGACCTACAAATTTATTACAACCCTTATCCATACTAATACAGAAATAGAATGTAATTTCAATTGAATTCATCAATATTTTACCATATAATTATAGTGGGAATGATGATATTTAGGTGATCATTGATCAACTCATGAAATTATCACATTTCCTTCCTATCAAGGATATGATGAAGGTAGAACTACCCAAACACTTGTATGCCACCCAAGAGGTTGTGAGACTTCATGGGGTTCCCTCAATATTTTTTTCATAGGGACCTGAGGTTCACATATAGGTTCCGGAAAGGTTTTCAAGTGGTTTTGGGTTCCCAGTTGAAATTTATCATGACATATCATCTATTGATGGATAGAAAAAATAGAGAGATCTATCTATATTTTTAAGCGTATTATCTAGAAATGTATGCTTGATTTTGGTGGTTCCTTTGAAAAGTATATTCCTCTAGTCCTATTAACCTATAAATAAAATTTTCAGGATTTGATCAAGATAATTTCCTTCATAGAATTGTATGGGTGTCCTTGTAGGTCTCCCTTATGCTGGGATGTATTGGGAGAGTGGTCCTTGGTTAGATCAAGCCTTGTGTAGGAAATGATGGAAAGAGTGTAGTTGATCTAGAAGAGGTTGGTCATAGTAGAGAATTTTCATAAATATTATAGAGACTATCATTGTTAGTTTCTAGAGTTTTAGATTGTTGATCAGGTTTTCTTTTAGGTTTCACCTCACTTGGGACACTGTTAGTTAGGTAAGAAGGTTAAGTTTCCACCAATGTTTGTTGGCCTATTTGAGATCATTAGAAGATGTATAAAGGTATAATATTAGTTCAAATTACAATCTATACTGAATTATATTCCTGAAATATTTCATGTTTCCTAGCTGATGAGGTATCAACTCTATCAGTGTGATTAAATGGGAAGATATTGATCTCTATCATGACACCATAGTAGTTGAGAAACCGGTTCATATTATGGATTTCCAAGATAAGGGTTTTCTTGGTAAAAAAATTCCCTTGATCCATGTAATTTGGAAATGAAGATTGTCAAACCACAAGATGTTGGAGTGGGAATCATTGGTGAGGTAGTAGTGGTTGTCTCCTTTCATGATACCAAAGTCTTGAGCACTTTTTAGGAGGGCAGGGAGGTTATAACACCATATTACCTTCTTTAAGTTATTTATTGACCCTTTTTCTATTTTTCATTTGTTGGGTATTTTTTTGGGGATGTTTCAGAAGTTTTTTAAAAAAATTTGAAGCCTATAGGTATGTTCACGGTTGGAGAATGATTGGGGAAAACCATTCAATTTGGACTAGCAAGTCGTGCACACTTTTTTAGCCACTGGAAGAGACTACATGATTAATTTAACCATGCCACCAAACTATCCAAACTGTGAACCCTTGGAAAATGAGAGTTTATATAGTTGGAATAAGGTTAAACAAACCATGTAGTAAAATCACGCACCCTATCCAAAATGCTATCAGGTGAACACAGTTAGGGCACACAGTTTGTTAAACTGTGCGACCCTAACCAGCAAACCATGCATGCATTTTTGCACTAAAAGTTATTTTAAAAACTCACAAGACCCATTTTTTAACCTATAAAAACACCTATTCTATATTTTTATTGACCAAAACATTCTTTGGTTCTCTAGAGTCTACCTCCCTTGGATTCTTGGAAGGATTCTTTCATTCTTGTCAGATCTCTTCAAGGTATGTTGTGTTTTTCATCTAGTCCCCCCTCGTATTTGTAGATTATCACCAGATCTATTCTAAAATTTTATCATTAGAACCCAATTGGTATATATATTCTAGATCTAATGAGTTTTATGGAGGATTCATGTTTTTTCTTATGGATCTAGGATCATGAGGATTTGACCTACTCATCCTCTATCTCTATTTTCAAAGGCGAATAAGTTTCCCTCCATTTTTAGGTAGGTTTATATATACAAAGGGTTAATTCTTGAATTTATTTGAGTTATTATGAATTACTTTTGGTCATTAAATGAAATTATTTTATTTGTGATCTTGGTGGTTTTATTTGAAGGAGATTCATGTTTTAATGGTTTTTTTAAAATAGATTTGTGCACACCATGTGTTTAATAAAATGATTTTTTAGTTTTGAAATGGGGATTTAAATCAAAAAATTTGAAGTTATATGATGTGAAAATGATTTATTATATGTGACCAATTTTTTTAAATTGATTTTTAAAAACTTATCACATTGGGTAACCATGGGTGCATCAGGAAATAGACTTTTCAATCTTTGTGAGTGTAATTCCATAAGAGTTTTTATATCAATTTAGTGTGTGTAATGAGACTATAGGTTATAATGATTGGATCCATATTAGGCTTGGATTTTGGATTTTATTTCATGTCTAGCAAGTATCCCAATAGGTTAGATCCCAAATGGTGTGATGTTTTTTTTATTATTTTGTTAATCACATTATGGTATTTTCATTGTTATTTTTTAACTTTCTTATCTTATGGTGTATATATGGTTGATTTTTACCAATGATTACCTATGTTCTTTCATAATTTAAATTTTTCTGGATTTAGTAAATATGGTATGTCTTAATGAAATGAAAATGATTTTTTATAAAATGGTTTTATTTTCTGCAAGTACTTTATACAATGTATTTTTTAAGGATAGAGATAATTCATTCTTAATATTAGAACTTGTATAGATTATTTAGTTAAATACTACTAGTATTTGTGTTCATAAACTAATTTTTACTTTGGGTGGTTCTGGATTTTATTTTCTAGGATTTAGGTAAAGGGAATGGAATTATGTATCATATTAGTTATCTTATTTTCGTCATCTATGAAGCTGGATGGTTTGGTGGTGATAGATGACCACATAGGGTTTCATATAGACTTTTCATGATTTATATTTATATTTTGACCTATTTATATTGGCTTTAAATGTCTCACTAATATGTATTATATCTTTTACTCTTTACTTTTATTGTTCTTTTATTATACAAGATACTTTTTTTGTTTTTTTGATTATTCTGACCTTGTGGCAAACCATCTTGGGTGACTTGTCTTCTTGAACTAGGATGGTTTGTTAAATTTGAGCTTCCCAGTTTTCACTTAGAATAAAATTTATGATTTTACCTTCCTAGATTTTAATGGGTCAGACCCCATTTCCACTTCCAATTGTACTAGATCACTATAGGGAGTATGTATGGTGATCTCTACCACTCTTCTCCTCTTATTTAGGGCTCCTCTACCTTGATTACATATAGTTTCTATAGGTAAACCCATAATTAATCTTTATTATTACCTTATTATTCACTCTTATTTAATTTCCCAATGATTTATTATTCTACCATGAGCCTTAATCACCATATAAGTTGGATTTAAGGTTTTGGGTTGGTTTAACCTTGCGGTTTTTTATTGTTTTGGGTATGTAGAGGGTGTTTTATTTCCTGCTTTGGTCTTCTCCGTTGATGATCATGTGTTACTACTTGATTATTATTGGATTGAGGCATACGTTTTTGTGAAGTTACTTTATTTGAAATGTCATTTAATGCTTAATTATTTCCAATTCTTTTCTTTTGAAATTAAATATGTGTGATAGTTATAATGGTTTTATTAAATTTATTAATTATTTTTATCACTTTTTATAAATTATTTTTATGTTTTTTAATGTTTTCAATGTAATTTTTATTTTACAAGAACTTTTGAAAATTATTAAAGGGTTTTTATTCAAAGAAACTAGGGGTTTAAATGTGTTTGACACCATTTGGCTAAAGAATTCATTGAAAAGGTTGTGTTCAAGGAATTGTTTGGAATGTAAGAAAATGATTTGGTTTATTAAATGATTTTAAAATAAAAATGGGTTATAATTTGAATGGTTTTAAGTGGGTTTTTGTGTGGTTGGTTTGGAATAAACATTTATAAGTGAAATTTCAAATGGTGAAAAATGACTTGGATTCCCAAGTTAGGTTTGGAAAAGGCATATTTTGAACCTTATAAAAGGTTTCCCATGTTGAATATGAGACCCTCAGTCGAGTTCCTTTGGATTGTTTTACTTTAACTGGGTTGTATCCTCAACAAGGATGTTATATATATATATATATTATTCATGATATGGTTATATTAAAGGGGAAATTTCTTAAAAGAGAATTGGGGGTGTGATGAGTTTTTTTATTTATGTTATTAACTATGATTATTTAATATACTTATCACTTACCTCTAGTATATTTACTTCATGGGAGCCCAAAAAACTGTGAGATAGGTGTAGATTTATGCTATAATAGTTAATCCCAAACACTATCTAGAATCCCCAAATGGATTACCCTACCTAGTATACCGGTGTACCTCTAAGGAAGCGGGTTTGAGTGGAATCAGGTGGCTTGTGATTTTGTTTGTATTCAACATAGGTTGATAGTTTGTTACATGATTTTGGTAAATTATAATATAATATCACTTTAGAACATAGGGAGTTACCCATTATAACTTATACACATTGATGATACTATCTAATATATTTATTTTATTTGATTAATTATATCCCCTATCTTAGTTGATTATGTGAAACTGTAGTTTGGTTATATGTACTTATTTAATTTCATTTAATTGATAACATGGTGGACTTTTTTATTTTGTTACAACTTTTATGTTTTATCTTATTTTTTTAAACCATTTTAATTTTTTTGGAAGGGGGTGTTTTATAAAATTTTTGGTTTTCAATGGAAAATAAAAAATCATTTTCAAAGGTCCTTAAATAAGTAATTTCAAAGTGAAGAGTACCACCTTTGTTTTCCTTATGATGGTAGAGGATTATAAAATGGTTATTGGAATGATATTTTCTTAAGTTCTTTTTTTTTGGAAAAACGTTATTTTTTATTTATATTTCAAAATATAATTAATAAAATATCTTTTGAATGATATTTCTAAAACTCTATGGTTGAATCCTAGTGAGAAAATTTTCATTCATATCATGTATACACCAATTGGTGTATATAGTTCTCAAGTTTAATTTTAAGTTCCCAAGATATGATATATTTTTGAATTTATGTTAATGTTGGTTTGGTAGTAGGTGGTTTGGATATAAAGAGTGACCAAGAAGTCACATTGGGATGTTTCATAAGATTTCGATTCCTTTTTTTGGATGTTTGTGTATCAACCTTATCATATTGTATTTTACTCTAGAAACATCATTTTCATGTGGTGTTTCTTACCTTTATATTATTAGACTATATGATGATTCAATTTATGACTTATTTATATTGTTATTATTTTCATATACTCTATTTAGATGATTAATTCATATTTATACTATTCATTTTTTGAATGGGAGTCCCACATATAAATAGGTCATTTTAGATTTCCTAGTAAAATATGTGAGGCCATTATCTGTATTTTTAGGGTGAAATCATTCCCATTTGTTTAGTTTTGATTCTTTGATAAGCGTTTCTAGCCCAAGGTGATTGCAGACACACCTCTGTACTTACTATAGATCACATAGAGTGCTAAATTTAAGGGTATACCATGTTGGTTCATTATAAAACAACACCTGATAATCCACTTTTTTTTTGTGGTGTATCATAATATAAATGAGATATTACTAGATTTGGGACATAAAAGGTAGGTTATTAGTAGAATTATCACCACCACCTTTCATGAAGAAACTTTAGTTTCCATGGATAGTTGGGAGTTGAGTCTAGATTTTTATTTTTATTTTTATTATATTTGATTTATTATAATATAAAATGATGGTTTTTTGATCTACATTGAGGATATTAGTTATTTAAGGGATCCTATTGAGATTTTGGGTAAAATTAGTGAAAGGAACAGAGCTATACATTTATCTCACATGATCTAGAAAACTTAACTACACCCATGTGCTTGGGTCTGGAAACTATCTCTGATTCTATTGGATTGTTGGTGTATGATTTTACAACTGATGAATCCAAACCATACATGGATCTATTTTCAACATCTTTATTTTTTCACCTCATTTGGATTTTTAATTCATACCAATTTTGTTTTCCAATGGCGTGAGATTAATTAATAGAGTTATTATTTTGTAATTGGTTCTTTTGGGTGCAATTTTGAATGATGTTTTTGCTTTATTTTTAGAAATTTTGTTTTAAAGGTTGATTACATGTTTTATATAACTAGTTTTATTTAAGGGAAAAATAATTTTATGAAATGTTTTTGACTTAAGGGAATATTTTTATGATTTTTTTGGTTATTAAAGCTGGTTTAATGGTTTATTTGTTAAATTATTTTGACTCATAAACAATATTTGGAAAGATAAAAGGTCTTAAGATTGTTTTTGGAAGGTATTTTAAAATAAAACGATAATTTTATGAAGATGAAGGGAGTCATTTATTTTTAAAAAAAGTTCAATGTTTTAAAACTAGGTGGAATAGTTTAAAGGGGTGATATATTATTGAAGAGTGTTTGTTTTTATAAAGGGAGTTTTTGGAATTATTTTTTCATTACATGGTTTTAAAGTAAGTTTTATGTGTGTTTTATATAGATGAGTTTTGTTTTGAAATTGGTTGTTATTAATGATGGTGTTGTGTGATATATTTTTTGAAACATGATCTGATTAAGCTCATGTTTTATGTTATAGATGATATGTATCCTAGAGAGTCTTTGAAGAAAATGGGGAAGTATAATTATTAGGTTTATCTTTAGGGTGATTACTCTTATCATTTTAGAGTGGTTTCCATACTTACTGACTTTAACAATACTCTTTATTGAGTGGTATAGATGATATATTTCTTAAATTTGGACCCCATATAACCCCTTATGAAATTTCAAATTATTTATTTTGGCACTGATCAAGGACTACATAAAGAAATGGAGTGTATAGAGGGAATTTAGGGAATTCTTCAATTCCCTAAAACTCCTAAATCTTTAAGATTAAAGGTTGTTTTTACTTCAATGGAATGGCACAATAATGTTTGGTGGTATAATATAGTTCATTCTCATCTGTATGAGGTAATTCCATAGGAATTTTTAAAGATATAATTTATTCAATGGAATTATCCAGAGGATGTGTAAGGGAACAAGGCCACTGAGTTCATGATCCTTTATGAGGATGTGTGGTTAGTGAAATAATATTCTAATCCTTTCTGATTTTTTTTTGTATTATACTCTATCGAGCTATTTAAAAATGATGATTTAATTTCACATTTTATTGAAATAGGCCTTATCTCAAATCTTAAATCTGTTATGTTTGAATATTTATAAACCTCTTATTAATATATCATTATGATGACCATATTAGTAGAATATGATTAGTTAAAGAAACATATTTCCATTGACACACTGAATTAGGTTGATGTGGGTGAATATGTTTCAATTAATAATAATTATAAGTTGGTTGAGCTTAATTTAGAAGGTCTTGTTAGCGATGGTCAATATCCTCAGTGGGTGGTTTGTTCTCAGTGGAAGAAGTGATATCTATTGTACTTACAATGTGGATCATATAGGAATTCTAATACTTATTTTGTGAAATACATAAGGGGATATCATCAGTTTGGACCTTTGGGACATTTCTAGATTTTTTGTAAGTTTAATTATCAAGAGTGGAAGTCTCAATGTAGAGTTCATGTAAATTATTAATCAGTTTGTTAGGGGGGGAATTTTAGTTTTCTATTTTGTGGATGGTAATGAATTTTTTCTTGTACATGATTCACTGTTTGAGTTATATCTTCTGGGGATGTGTGTGTTTTTATGTGGTTGGGGTTTGGGTTGGATTATATATAGGTAAAATGTTTGAAACCTTGGGTCCATGATTGGGTAACTCATTCGTATGTTGTATTCATGAAAATTATCACTTTATAGTGTTGGATTTGGTTTTATGGGTTGTTTATGAGATAGTGTTCTAGTGTTGAGGTCCTAGGTTACCCTATTTTACAGTATTATTACCTAAGACTAGAGCCCATATTGTTTCTTGGTGATTCATGTTGTGGATTTTATTGTTTTCATTCTTGGTTGGAGGTTGTCTATGGGATTATATTAGGACCTTATCTTATTGTTGATTGGATATTTGTTATGATTGTGTTCCTATTTTTGGGTTTAAGTTTTATTTTATGAATAATGTTTTGTTGTTATTGGTGAAATATAATCTCTTAGGTATTTGATGAAGATATATTTTATTTACCGGTGCCTTTATTAATAGGATGTATTAACATTATTTCACCATTTTAGATAAACTCTAAATTGGGGAGGACCTATACTAGGTATTTATTATCCTTAATCCATATACCTTTTGATTGATATTTCATTATTTTTAGACACATCTAGTGGTATTTGTGTATATATCATGTTTTTTTTAAGGATATGATATATTTGTTGATTAACCTCTTTAAAATGTTCTCTAGTTGATTCTTCACTCTTCTACCTCTTGAAATGAGGTGTCATGGTGAATTTACATCTATTACCTGCCACTTTTCCAAAAGAAATTATTGAAAAAAAAGTGGTCTCGTGGGGAGAATTGTAACACTTATGTGTCACTATTATAGTATATTTTATATTATTTTGGAGTAATTTAAGTTTTTTTGGATATTTCAATCCTGAAATTCAGAACTTTAAGTCTTTTGTAAGTGTTTAAGATTTACTAAATAGCTAAGAGAAACTATGCAGTCTTCCTATACATGATACTATAGTTTTTTAGTAAGCACCAAATTGTTGGGGAATAATTTACCCTAATCATACAACTATGTAGTGATTTTACAGTGAGAATCAAAATTTTGGTGCATAGTTTGGTAAACCATGTGGCCTAAACATTTGAGTAGACTAATTTTCACTTAAAATTGAATTTATGCATTCCCATCAAGGATTTTAAGTACCTAGACCCATTTTACTCTTCTATTTGGATTTTATTACTCATAGTAATGCATAAAAAGATCTATTAAACATTTATCATATAATATAAAGATCATCCACCTTGATTCCAAGTGGTTTATCTAGGTAAACACCTCATTCCACCTTGTTGTTACCTTATACTTCTATGTTATTCTATTTCCCTAAGGTTTATTATTATTCTATAAACCCAAATTTATATGTAGGTTGGATTTAGGGTTTAGGTAGCGTATAAACTTTTTATTTTTTATTTTTTAGGGTATACATAAGGTATTTTTTCCCCAATTTGGAATTATCCATTGAATTCAATGTGATGTGATTCATTTTATCTTGGATTTAGGTATGTTTTTTAGAACTTCATTTATTTAAAATGTCATTAAATGTTTTATTCATTTTAAATGTATATTTTTAAAATTACATCTATTTGTGATATTTATAATTGATTTATTAAATATATTAACTGTTTTTCTCACATGGGATAAATGATGTTTGAAGGATTTCTAGTTTTTCAAGGTAAATTATGTGTTTCAAGTGCTTGTTAAAATTCCTATAGGGTTTTCCTTGAAATGAACTTGATGTTAAAGGGGTTTTACCCTATTTAGGTCATGAACTAGGTCAAAAGGTGGTTCTCATGGATTTTTTCTAAATTAAATAAAATTATTTGGTTTCTCAAATGATTTTAAATGAAAATTTAGTTATTCTTCGAATGGTACTAAATTGGGATTTCCATTGTTTGTTTTAAAAGAATGTTAAAAGTAGAATTTTAAATGGTGAAAAAATGAATTGTAAATTGTGTTAGTTTTGGAAAAGGCTTATTTTTAATCTAATAAAATATTTTTCCTATTGAATATGAGACCCTCATTTGAGACACTTTGTTTTATTTTCTTCAAAATATTTGTGAACCCTTAGAGGTATGTTATATATATTATTCAAGACATGTATTATTTGAATAGATCTATTTATTGTGAAATTATTAGAGGTGAGATAATATTTATATTAATGTTATTTACTATGATTATGTGATATTTTTATTGTTCACATCTATTTGATTGCATCCACAGGAACCGTAGGAACTGAGAGAGAGGTATAGTTTTTTGCTATACTACTTAAACCCACACACATTATAGTGTCCCCTATTTGTTTGATCAACTTAGCCTATGGGTGTTCCCCCAAGGAAGATGGTGTGAGTGGAATAAAGTGAATTATTATTTTGTTTGGATAGAACATAGGTCGATAATTGGTCTTATGTTTTTGGTAAAATCTCAGATTGTCTCAGCTTAGGACCTAATTAGTTTCCCATAATACATAGTACATAGTGATGATACTATCTAGTGTATTTACACTATTTGTTTCATTGAAACCCCTAGCTTCATTGGATTATATGATACCATGGTGTGGTTGTATGTGATTTTTTACATTTATTTAAATGATGAGATGGTTCCCTTTTTCATTGCATTAACAATTATGTGGTTTTTTAGTTTGTTTAACCGCATTGAAAACTGGATTTGGTATGTGGTTTTTAGTTGGTTAAACATTTTAATGAAAGTTTTGGGTTTTAATTAGAAAATAAAAGTTCCCATTTTAAAGTTCCTCAAAGTAGATCTATATAAGTGAATGATAGTACATTTTTTCTTCTTTATAAAGGGTGGTGGTTTATAAAATGGGTGTTGGCATGATAATTTTTTTTCCATTTTATTACGGGTGAAAATAACTCTTTTAATATTTAAATTTCAAACCAGTGTTAATTAAATGTATTTTGAATGAAATTTATCAAAATTTATGGTGAAATCCAATTGGTTATGTTTTAGATCACTCCTAGAATACACCAATTGGTGTATGCATTTCTTATATTTTTTCCCAAGTGCCTATCTTATTACATCTTTCTAAATTTATTTCTAGGTTGGTTTTCTGGTTGAAAGTTTGGATTTAGAGTATGATTGAGGGTTCAAATTGAAATGATTGGTATATATTTGGTTTCTATTTTTGTATTGTTCTTGTCAAGCCAAATTTTACATTAGATAAACTATTTTCATGTAGTTTTGATTACATTAATATGTTAATATGTTGTGATGATGTTATTTATAATTTTTTTTAATTAGTCCTGCTACATTATATTCTATTATAATTTTTCATTCTTATTTATACTTATTATTTTTTTCATGGGAATATAATTTATGGGTGGTTAATTCCAAATTTCTAGATGAAATCCATGAGGTGGTTATTTTTATTCCAATAGTGAAATCATTATTAATTGGTTAGTTTTGATAGTTTGGAATAGGGTTTTATCCTAGGGATATTGAGAACATGCCTTGGGCCATTCTATGAACATGATTTGGTTCTTGGTTTAGGGTTGACCTAGTTTTGTTCATGAATCCCACATAACTAAACTTTATAAATATTGAATTTTCATATTTTAATTTTAGGGATAATCAGAGCTACATATCAACCATTTTTTATTCCACTATTTCTTAATAATATGAAATTTGGATGAAAATTAAGTAACCAAGATTTGATGATTTATTCAAACTCTACATGGTTCCATATTTTCCTTTTATTATAACCCAATAATCAGATCTATTTCTAGTTGGTAGTATCTATGTTTAAAATTAATCAATCAATTTAGTTCAATACTATTAAGGATAATCACCCATGACCTCTTAAATAGTATATAACATGATAATGCATGTGTGGAAAATTTCATAGCATAGTATAAGGGAATAATAAACTCTCTAAAAATGAAACTGGCATATGATAAGCTTTTGGAAATCTATGTAGACAACCTACAAGGTAAGGTAACTCTAATTCAAATACCATATTAATAGTTTTATGGATTCTTAATGGTAATTGAAATGAAACAACATCTATAGGATTCTATATGACAATATCAGATAAAATATCATCCAATACCTCTAGAAAAAACATGATGGTCTTAGAAGGTTGAGGTGGCTATATTCACTTTAAAACTAATAATAATTCTATAACCACCCCCAAAACCATTTAGTTTTTGGTAGATCCACCTCCCATAACTCAAAAAACACATACACACATTAACCCATAGATGAAAGATGTTCATATAGATAAAGTATTTTTTATTTTAGAAATAATAAAAATAAGGTCGATTACTTCCAACTAGTAAAGGTTTTTGTGTATTTCCTTTATTCCATAGAGACAAGATTTCTTGAGATTCCAATGATTTGGAAGCATGATGTGGAATGTTTAAAGAATAATCCGAATCTCTATACACATAAATAAATTTCAGGACACACAATAAAGGACTATTTTTTCAAGGATTTACTTTAAAATATGGTATAAAAAATATAATGGAGAAAGAAAATCCCAAGGATGATGTGATATGTGTATCAACTACTCTTGTAGAAGAGGAAAGTGAATTAAAAGATATGTTTTTTAAAAAGTATGATAATATGAATGACTAGATTACCTTAAATTCTATTACTCATACACATGAGATCATTAAGGCATGTTTAAATTATCTATCCACATCCCCTTTCATTAAAGAGAGCCCTAAAATATTTTTTTCACTTCACAGTCCTCAAATATTTAACAAAATTGATGGCAATATGGAAAATATAAATAAGAGGAGTTTCGTCATGATCCTAGTCCCATAAAAACTATTATTAGCTTCATATAACTAACATTAATATGAAAATAACTATTCCTATATAAAAACACTTCTATAAAAAGGGATTTTTACTCGCTTCTATAAATTTATCTGATATGAAGATGATTATACTAATAATATCATGGAAGTTTCCAAGGCATAGGAAGTCATACCTAAGGTGTGAATTAAACCACGATAGTTGCCTCTGACTATATTATAAAGGAAACCAAAGATTTTATAAAGAGAGATAATTCGATATAAGACCCTATAAATTCTCCTTCTATAATCTAGATAGTTGATCAAATAATTTAAATATAGTTATCCAATCATTGTAAATGATTTGAAAGGTTAAATAATTATAGTAATTGGGAAATGATTATATCCACACATAAAACCTTAGGTAACTCACCCATATAATTTCCACAACCTGCTACACCACTATAAAAAAATATTGCAGTGGGAGATCTAGACATTTGGTGTAGAAATATGATGGGATAAATAACCTTTTATTTTAAATTCTCCCCATTAAATAATTTCATATTAAAAATTTATTTTACATTAGCCTATAAAAACATGTGTAATATTTTATTATTTATAACTTGGGCACCCAAATTGATTTATATAACTTGTAATATATCTAAATTAATATCACCGGTCATGTTTTTCTATTTTGTAACACTTTCTCTCTAGCATTAAGAGTCATGATAAGCTCTTCATTAAAAGAAAAGCCAAGATACCTATTTATTTATTCAATGGTGAGTGCATCCATTTGGTCTAGTATGTACTTCCTCAATAATGAGTCATGAAATATGTCCTGAAATTTATAAATATGGAGTGACATAACTAAATAGTAATCCACAACTCTAATTACGACTATAATCTCAAAAGTCCCAATATACCATAAAATTCACTTCCCTTATTAACCAAACATATAACTCCATTCCATAATGATACCTTCAAAAAGTTAAACTCTTCTAATTGAAATTATAAATACTTAATCTGATTAATAACACATACTTCTTATATACTTGAGTTGTTTAGATGTAATTTCGAATGCCTCATTCATTCCCAATTTCCTCCTTAATGATTTTTGGAAAAAATAGTTTTCTTTCTCCACATTCATCTCATTAGGTTGGAGTATTCCATCTTTTCCCATACAATAATTCTTATGTTTCCATTTTAGAACTCTATTGTAATGTATTATTGTATAAAAATTACACTAAAGTTAGATAATGGTCCTATTATCATTAAAAGTTCAGTGAGTATGACATAAAAATGTCCTATAGTTTTTTGACAGTCCTTTTAGACTTCCCATTAGTTTGAGGTTGGTAGGAAATGCATTAATGAATCTCAATTTTCAATAAAATATAAACATTCATTTATAATTTTGATGTGAAACAAGGTTTATGATCAGATACAATTGATATAGGCCCACCATGAACCCTCAAAACTTCATTAGTATAGATTCACACATAAAACTCAAGGGGCATATCCTCCCTTTTCTATTGGAAATGTGTATAAATTATAAGGCAATCCAAAATGACCTATATTGTATCATTCTTCTTAGCTATATTAATAAGTATAGTAACAAGATACTTTGTAATAGTATACCACTTATATATTGGTATAAGGTTAGGTGTAATAGAACCCTTAGGATATTTTCACTTATCATTTAATTATTTTCACACTAATAATCCTAACACACAAATAGTAATTCCACTCATCATGTTATCTAACCAGAAATGTTATCCTAAATCACTATAATTCTTAATGCTTCTAGATAGTATAAAGAAATTTGATCTGTGGGAATCATCTAAATTTTTTTATTTAGATCATGAAATGTTGGTACACATGATTTTTTTATAAAATTTAAAAACCTATATTCATAAACTGAGTCCTTAAGTCTTCCATCCTATAATGACTTAATATTATTTTGTAGATCGTTATCATAATTTTAGAACTTATTTTACTTATTTAGTAAGAATGGTTTGGAATTTACATGGAAATGTAATGATGTGTCCCTTCCATAATAATTTGTATATCTAAATATACTAAATACATGAATATTGGAACTTTTTTCATATATATCTTGTATAGAACTCCATGATCCTTTATAATCAATGAATAAACCACATTTTTTCCTTCCTAGGATGGTATTGTCACATATATTAATAGTCCTTGAGTAATTCCAACCATCTCATCTATATCAATTGAGATATTTCAATGTGAGTATATAATTTAAACTCTTTTGATTTGTATATATGTCACATATTTCACCATAGAGGTAGTATATACATATCTTAAATGTAAATATTATAGCTGCCTAATCATGAGCATGATTTGGAGAGTTTTTTCTACTGGTATTTAATTTATATGAGGTATAAGAAATAACCCTATTATTTTTCATAAGGATACACCACTATCATTTCTTCATTGCATCACTATATATTTAAAATATTTTCTTCCTTGATAGAAAATTTAATACCAGCGCATTGACCAATATATTATTTAGTTCCTTAAAAATTTATTTACATTAATTTGACCATGTGGAATTTACCCCTTTACCTGTTAGCTTTGGATAACAGGTTGTTTTATTAGGAATTTGTTTTAACAAATACACAATAATAACTGGTTAATCAATGGAAATTATGTATCACTATTATATTTATTAGAATTGGACATTATTCAACCACTATAGTCATTAAAAGATTTATAGATATATCAGTTTTTGAGATAATATGACTCTGAAAAGAAACATTATGGAGACAAAATTGACACATAATGAATTTCCTATATAACTCATTTTCTCTATGAGTCTTAAGAATAATTCACAAATTCTCTTATTTATCTTCATAGAACTTAGATTATATCAAGATATCATATATCAAATCAATAAAAAATATATAAATATAATCCTTTGAAACTTTATTAATCAAATATATAAAAAATATAGGTGAATTAGTTAATAAAAAGGGAATTACTCTAAACATATAATTTCCATACCTCGTATGACATATCATATTTGTTATATTATACATCTTCACACTTAATTGATGATAATCAAAGTAAAGATAAATCTTTGAGAAATATTGAGAAACTTCATACTGTTCAAACATGCAAACAATATGTAAATAATACATGTTATTTATTCTAATGGAATTGATTTATCTATAATTGATGATGAACAACATAGACTAGTCCATTTTTTATAAATAGGATATGGGACCACCAAGGTGATATATTAGGTAGTTTTATTCTATTATCACATAACTCATATCATTATTTATTTAACTCCACTAATTCCATTGGAAATATACTATAGGGGGATTCAATACTGATTTTTCACTACGCATGACTTCAATGGAATATTCAACTTCTCAATTAGGTAGGTATCTAGATAATTCCTTAGGAAATAAATAAATATATGCTCACAAAATAGGTGTGTCCTTAATTATAAGAATATCCTTTCTATCAATAGATTACATTTTCTCTATTTTTCTCCCATAATTTCATTAATTTGAGGATTTGGATATGGGTTTTGAAAAGTATTAGGAAATTAATAATATCCTATAAAAAATGGGATTCAATACCTTCCTAAAAAATTTCTATCTCCTTATGGTAGTAAATTATTTCATTTTTACTTATGATTCAATAAATGATAAAAATTTTGGTAATGTAAAGCATAGATATACCAATAAATATTTCAACAAGAAAATATATATGAATCTTAATATATACTGGTCAATATGTCCTCATTATAATATGATTTCAAAGATTTTTTTTGATTTACTACTCTTTCCTTAATTTATTAGTGGATTATTCAATATTATTATAAACTCTATAAGATATAAAAGGGTGTGTAGATACAAAATGAAATAATAAATTATTAAATTTTAAGTTTATATTTAAATTATATGTAATAATATCATTCATTACTAAAAATTTAATTAAAAATTTTTATAGGCTCGACCTTACTACCTTGAACTCTTATGAGGAAATTTTCATTGATACCTGTAAAATTGATTGGAATAGTGTCCCATATCCTAATAGTTAAATCATCAAGCATTAAAGGTTTTTCTTTTTTTTATATTAATTAGGATGCTAGATTTTGTCTATAAACTTATATAAATCTTCAATTACCTTCAAATAAGTCCCAACATGTTTCTTCTAACAATTAATTTTTATTGGAAATTACATCCTTTCTCTCTTATCATTTTATAATTTTTACATTTAATGGTTATCAACAATCCTTTTCTTCCCCATATTTCATTTTAAAAGAAAATAAATGGATAATTACTTCTTATTTTTGATGGAACTAGACACTATGTTATCATATATTGATTTTTTTGAGAGAATAGTTTCATTCTAAGGCTTGGGTTTTTCTTATAAAAGAATTGATCCATATTTCTTTCTAAATTATTTACATAGTTTGAGAAATGTTTTTATCACCTTTTGAATTAATCCATATACTTTTTTATATTTTTTTATCTTTATTTTTTCTTAAATTTCATAATTTCCTTTCCATATCATCTCATATTTCCTTAGGAAATTACTTATTGAAGTTTATCACCTTAAAAGAATTCCATTACATACTCTTTATCTCCTCCATATAATTTTTTTGAATTAATAAACACCATTGATTATCATATCCCCATAGATGATATAATTCCAGGATAATCATTACCCTTTATCTATATCCTAGAGGAGATACTATCTTCTCTAGGGACTTGATCCATTATTTAGATACTAATGGATTTATAGTTCCATTAAAGGATGGGGATTGTTTTTGTATGAATATATTTAATATTGTTAGACCATTTATGGGGAAATAAGTTTTTATAAATGGGAATGGTTATTTTTCATAACTTGATTCAACTACCCTAACATATTGATATTTTTATTTCATTTATTATATTCTTAATTTTCTTACTTAGTATAGAAATATCTATACTAATTATAGGTGTAAAACTGGTTTCCATTCCTTATGTTCGATGCCAATTATAAATAATGGTATATACTTGATTAGTTCATGAATAACACAATGAATCTTAGAATATGATTACTATGTAAATCGGGTATTCATGAGGGAATTTACTTAAGTGTTTTTCATAATATCTCCCTATTATTTTATAAATATTTTCAATATGATTTTTACTAAACATAATTTGATACTAATTGTAACACCTGAACTCTAGTATCCCAAAGTTTATGGTTTATTACATTTGTATAAAATAAAATATACCATATCACAAAGTATCTAATGGTTTAATAATCTTTTGAGATAATATATATTTATGATCCATAAATTATATTTAAACACTTAAATTATATCATGAAAATGTAGTGAAATTTATTATTCCTCCAATAATATCTCTATATCTTTCATAGTACTCTTAAATTACATAATAAAATAGGAATAAAATAAATTTATGAGGCCATACACTTGTTAAAGGGTAGCATAAAACAGAATATAAAATGGTATAATCAAGGAAAAAATAGTTTAGTGGGAATAAATAATCAAATGGATGTCATATGAGAAAATTATTTCCATATAATTCATAATTATGGGAATAGATAATAAGAATAAATGAATTCATTTTGATGGAATGAATAATAATGGATATATTAATAATACCATCAATTCCAAGACTAATACATCATAATCATACTATCAATACCTTGAGTCTAGGAATTATACCTAATAGGGTTGACATACAATAAATATCCTAAACTAGATTGTATCATAAGGCCTATTGATTCATATATGAGCTATATAATTCTGGTATCAACCCATTAATTAATATGTATAATGCATACATCATATTAAATTTTTTGGTTATCAATACATATCAAATTGTTTTAAAAGGAATAAATTACATATAAATGTCTTAATGATTACTATTTTTTTGTATAGAAGTAATGGGTATAATAATTTTCATTATTTCTCTATTAAATTAAATTAAATCGAAATATATGTAAATATTCACAAATATACTTATATATAGAGGATATTCTCATTTTAAAGTAAATTATCCTTGTAAATGGTGTAATATAGTGCTATAATTTCATCATATAAGGGTGCTAACAGGAATTAGCCAATGTATGTAATGGTTGGACACCAAAGCGATTATAAAAAAATACCCCATTGTAAAAAATTATTTTATGGTATAGAAATATTATAATGACAGAGGGTGGTTATATAATAAGTTAAAATGGTAATTTTTTATTCATAATATAATCATGGATTTTTAATAATAAAACATTAAATAATTATATATGAAAATATATAAAAAATTCATAATAGAAATGAATATAAAGGATGTAAAACCCTTACATACATTTTTCTTACCAAAACTTAAGGATGAAACCTTTTAGATCCTTATGATACTATGATCTTGAAAGGGAAAAGTAGATAAGGATTTGAGAATCCCTACCTCCCTAAGTCTCATGATAAAACTCATAGAATAAACATTAAAAATAGAAATAGAGAAATATTTTTCAACCATTATCAATTTAAATATCTTACTAAAGCTTAATGATATTGAAAATGATTGAATGTAATTGATCATTTGCTTTTGAGATGAGAATAATGGGTTTATGGGTCAGTATTTATAGAAAATGAGGTATACTTTTGATTAATTTATAAACATTGTCCTTGGACTTTATGTGGTAAAAAAATAGAAAACCATTAGAATTTATATGGATTTAAACCATTATACATTTATAAAATGATTTTTTACTTTTACATTTTTAAGAATCTAAATCCTTTTTATTATATTATTTTAGATATAGATAATTCTTTTATTCAAATATAATAGTTTTTAAAATCATAAAATACATTTTATGTTTTCAAAACTTCTCCATGGGTTTGGATTTATTATTTTAAATAAATTATTTTATTTAATACACATATTTTTGGTCAATAAATCCTTTATATTATTTATTAAAACCTTTTTTACAAAATAATAATTTCATAATTCTTACCGTATAAACATGTCATTTTTAACTTTTTAACCAAATATTGGATTGCCTTAATTTTTTTTGAAAAAATTATAATTATCAAATTTTAATGTGATGATTATAAATATTATTTAATTTTTATTAAAATGATTATATGTCCATATATATATATAAGAAATATAATTATTAAATAAAACAATTTGTACATTCAAAATCATAGATTTGGGGATTATTATTTAAAACTATTTTGTTTAATAAAACTAATGTTTATTCTAAAAAATATATGTGTAGTTATATTACTATTAGTCTATAAATATAATAGTTAATATTTATAAATTATATTATTACTAAATGATTTTATGTATTTTAGTGAATAGTTTTATATATAAAGGTTATATTACCACTAAATCAATCTAATTCCAAATGGTCAGATTCCAATCACCACTATACGCTTCTAATAGTCATATTTCCCCTCATATATATACTTTATTCTAAAATATAAAATTATTCATATAATCTTTTAGTTCATATACCATATATATTTAATTGCTTGTTGTTTTCTATATAATAAGAATACATATTATATATTTTATGTTCATTATAGAGTATAATCCTTTGGAGTTCAAAATTATAGTGTTTCCTTATATTGTTATAATCTACATGGAACTAGATTCATCCATTATCAGGAATGAAATTTTATAATGTTCATTTTAATATGATAATTTAATTAAAGGGATTCTATAATATGATATATATTATAATAATATTTTTATTTACTATATTAGAATATTGGGTCTTATAATGCATCACAATGCAAAAGGACCACTACATCAAACTCTTTAAGATTCACTTTGATGTTTTTATATATAATTGTATAAAGATTATAATATTAGAACCCAATGTCATAGTTCATAATTTATGAATTACAATTAACCATCATATTTATATATAAGAATAAAAAATTATATTCCCATCTTATAAACTCATGTTAGAAGATGATGTGCATATAATGCTCAGATTCCACTTCATCAAGGGGATCCAATGTACTAAATGTAATACTAATATTTTCCCTTTTAGAAATAATAATAGAAAGATTAATGTGTGTATTCACTTCCAAGACCTCAACAACTATTTTTATAAGGAAACATTTTACATTATTATCCTAGAATTGTAAATTAATGTGATAGTTTATTTTCAGTACCTTTCCTTTATGGATGAGTATTATAGCTAAAATAAAATATAAATGTCCCTTGAATATGATGAATATATAGAATTTTTGGATCCTTAATTAGTATAGTACTATTTCCTCATGGACTTTGATATAAAAAATGTATGAGTTACCAATCAACAAGTAGTGAACCACATCATTGGGCCCCTATTATATAAGATAATATAACTATTTTTAGTTAATTAGTGGTAAAATCATTATTTCATCATTACCACTTACTTAATGTCAATGTGTAATTTTTTAATTTTCAATTAGAAAAATTCAAGATGAACCCACTAGAGTACACACTCAAAGTCTCCTATAGAAAATACCTATGTTTTGTGGTATAATAAATAATATTTTAGGAAAACCCTTAAAATAATGATAATAATTGAAGCATATCCTCTAAAAAAATCAATAAATTAAAAAAATGATATGTATGATTATACCACATTATTTGATTCATTGAAAACCTTTCTAGAAAGTGTTTAACATTCAATAAGGTGATGAAAAATTGTCAGATCTATTAATTGGTTGAGGGTTTCAAGACTGTATTTGTTATCATTCAATGATACATTTTTCTTCCTCCAATATTGATGATGACCATATAAGTCAAACCACTCATCTTCTATATCTAAACATTAAAGGCATCCCCTAATTCTTTAATTACCAAAAAATAATGATTAAGTAAATGAGAATATAATATACTATATTATAAAAACAAAGTGGGATACCGAGGTTAGATATACTTCAGTCAAGATGAACTTCATTACCCTATTTTTTATGATTTAAAATTAACAAAACTATTTAAAGCATCATGAGATCTATTTAATACCTATTATTAATACAATGCAGCACATCTTAAGTCATCCCATGTTGACTAAATGATTAGTAAGATGATATGTGATCCTTCACATGGTAGATATCTAGTTTTTCATTAAAATTCAATCAAGGGATAAATACTGTTAATAATATTAGAGGATCCGTCAATGACAAATAAATTTCTAATATATATAGAGTTTCCCAATGAATAAGTTTTCTCTCTTACATAAACCTATTAAACATGAGAAATTTTCTTTGATGATGGATACCATATACACTAAAAAATATAATAGACAACCCTATGTTTACCAAGGTTTTCCTTAGAGTCATCTTCATGTCTCTCAAAAAGGCATGCATGTTAAATTATTTCCTTCAATCTAAGGATAGAATTAACAATGAAGGAAAATATCAGGTTATCATGACAAGTATTCAGTTACCCCTCTATGTACTAACAACCCGACTAAATGTGATGTGTCACTTAGTGTTTTTAATTAATAAATTTAATGGGGATTATTATATAAAGAATTAGAAATTAATATACCAAATTAACTATGCCCAATAATTTATGAAATTGTTTCCCATTGAACTAATTTTTTCATACGATTGATGACGACACAATTCCCTAGAAGAAACATTGGATAATATATCTGTGGCCCAATTTGACCTAAAAAAAGACTTCATGATCATTCACATTGCACATAAGATAGTGGAAACTCCTTTAATCAAGTAATAAACTAGAATGGGTATAATATATTGAAACCATCTTACCACATGTGGGATCCTCACCACCAAAAATTGATTAAATAACCTATTATATGTCCCAAATATTGAGTTGTTTCAAAATTTGGATGATGCCTTAAGGATGAGACAAAATAGAAAAAAATAAATAGATGGAGAACACAATTTTCCCCTTATTTTGGTTTAAATCCAGATAAATAACTTTCATATCATATAATTAATGAGGGTTTTCAAAGATACATTAAATTCATAAAAACACCAAATGTAGTAGTAGAGGACTATATCAGTTGTAAAAAACCAAAATTTCATCAATGGAAATTCAATTATAATAATTATGACATATAGTAAAAATCACATTAAATAACATAGAGGTCACAATATAAACTTTATAAATGAATAATGAATGAAATAAGAGGTATTTCTAGAAGTTAAGGAACCAATAACATTGGAATAGTAACTTGAACTTTGGAATAATAATGTGACCATTAAGAATAGTAACTTGAAAAATACAATATTAACCTCATATATGAAATTATAAATAAAATTTAGTCATATTATAGATGATAATATGATATAAATATAACATAGTTTAAGTAATTAAACATTTTAAAAATTATTATCTAAGTTTTAGTATTTTTATAATACATAAATGTTTATTTAGAATTTTATAGTTAATATAATTATTTAAAAGAAAATTTATTTTCATAAAATAGATTAGTAAATTAATATTTATTTCTCTTATTATTATTCGACAATTTTAGGATACCTAAATTAATTTTTCAAAGTGTTACAAAATCAGTTATAATTTTAAAATATATATTTTTCTAGTAAATGATGATTTTAATTAAAAATTAAATATATAATATTTAGAAATTATTTTTATAAAATATAGTTCATTTTTTAATTATACACATCAAAAATATATTTAGGGAGAAATTTTCATATTTTTATGAAATAGTTGATTTTTTAGTGAATAGTAAAATACGATAATTTACGGTATATATACATTATAAATTAAATACACTATTCCTTGGGTCATGGATGATGTAAGAACATTAATATAAATATAAAATTAATTATTTAATATATTTAGTGATAATTTTCAAACTATTCATAGTCTTGAGCCAAAATAATAAACTAATGAATAAAATAATGAGAAAACACCCCTCTCTCCACCAATAAATACCACCCCTCACCACCTCTTCCTCTCACACCTTACACTATTTTAGACTTGTCAAAATTCTTCAAAATACTATTTAAAATCCCCTCTACATGTACAAGAGCCTTTGTAATCAATAAAAGATCAAAAAATATCTTTCCAAGGAGGATCTCAAGTAGGAGAATTCAAGAGGTAAAACCCTCTTTCATTTTCTTTTAATTCCTTTAAATTTATTTTCTTTTCTTATTATCTCCTCATATACCCTTATACAAGATGAACATTAACTCCTTTATCTTATATATACTGAAATTTTATTATGTTAATTGAATAATCCATCATCAAAACCCTTCTCTTTTCCATTTTATTCTAAAAAATGAAATAATCGTTCGTGATGTGTTGAATTACCGCCCTCGTGGGAAACACATTTTAATTTTGTTTTACCAACTTTAAGTATGGTCATAGAAGCATTATAATGGTTGGAACATATTTTAAAATGTATTTTATGAACATTTTTATGTTCTGTAACTAACTTATATACATAATATTAAATAATTAAACAAAATGAGTTTGTTGTGATCGAAACCCGCAAAAATTAATCTGAAAGAGAAATATTAAAATTTTATCTAATGAATAATCTTAATTTCTAGAAAAAAATAATATATAAGACCAATTACACTTATATATGTTCATTAAGAAAATATAATTTCAATTATGAAGAATCATTCTTATTATACATGAACTTCCATACCTATAAACAAGCGAACCGATCATGAAAACCCATAAAATGAACACTCTTAAAAAATGAAATTGAACTCTAAAACTCATTGAAAAGGCAAAAAGTTAACTTAATAAATATATAATAAATAAAATAAATGTATAATAGGTTATGAATTTATCAATTAATGAATTTAATTTTATTATTGATTTTATTAAAGTGACGAAATTATTCAGATATAAGTTAAGGGGATTCTCTTGAGATTGTTTCTTCTTCACTCAAGATTGATTATTCTTATACTAATAATGTTATTCCATTTCTGTTTTAGAAATACCAATGTTTTTTCCTTAATTTATTATTTATGAAATTCTAATGAAACCCATTTCCTTTTCATGGTTTATTTTATTTCCATGATTGATATACATTATTTGTGGCAAGCAAGATTATGTAAATGTTATGTTGTGACAGGTAAAACCTGAAATTATATTGCACTCAAATGAATTGGGTAATGTGATATATCTCATGTGATAATGTGAAATATGCATGAAGATGATGCTATATTTTTTCACAATTATGTTTTTATTATTATAAACATGTGTTATGCATGAACATGATGCTAGATTTGTTCAGAACTATGTGTGGTATTTGACCAATATGACATGATGTTTCATTTTTATGAATTTACACGTTCTATGATTATATATACTGATTCCTATCATTATTATGATGATGATCCCATGATTATGTTATTATGATTATAATTATGTTCACCCATGTTATATTTATTCACGTTCTTATATATCCTCTTACTCGTCTTTTAGCACACCCCTTTATTTGATGTTGATCCTTAGGTTATTACTTGTACTAAGGATAACACAAGGGCCACTATGAAGATATTGAAGAAAGAATTAAATAATTTTTTTGGTTTATTATGTAAATATTATATATTTATTATTAATTTTCCCAAGACACTAAACCTCATGATTCTAGTTTTGTAACACTATTATATTGTTTATCTTTAAAATGATGTAATAGTAATTTAAGAAAAGTAGGGTCGCTATATCAACCCATTCTATGATAAAAAAATAGGAACCAATATCTCCAAAAAAATTGAATACATGGATAATTATAACCTTCTATAGTGAATGGTTTCATAAAATTCCTTATGAAGTGTCATGTGTTCCAGGTTTTTTTTCAACTTCATTCATCACCCATCTAGAGTTAGTATATAATAATAGGCACTACTTGGAAATTTCCATGTGGGGAATATATTTTGTGGGACTATAACCATTGGTGATAGTTCAATAGTTCAAATTAATCATCAATATCGTAGTCTTATTCTCCAAATGGTTTCAAGTTGTACCTATAAAGGAGGATAGTTTGAAATTAGTGATCAACCTTAAAGTGTTAAAAATAATCAATAAATTTTGAGTTCATCATACTATACTCCCATATAATGTAATTAACATTTGTATATATTAGTTGAAGAAAATTGCTTATGAAAAATACTTGTAATGGCCCAGGTTTTTGGGGTCCATTATTTGTGAAAATCTCTTGTTGGGTTTTCTAGTCTGGGAATCTCGGTGAGGTTTGGCCTAACGGTAGGCCTACCGGTAGCCTTAGCCTACCGGTAGCTCGGTCTACCGGTAGCCGTAGCCTACCAGTAGCTCCGTCTACTGGTAGATCAGTCTACCAGTATCTGCAGCCTACCGGTAGCTCTCATCTACCGGTGGCTCTCGGCTACCCCCACTGGGTCTTTCCAGTAGCACTCCTTTTTGCGCGTGTTGGGTTTTAAACCCTATTTTGACACCTTTAAGATTGTTTTAAAACCCAGTAATGCCCATAAATGTTTTAATTAAATATTTAATGAATTAACCTGGTGTGTGCATCGGTTTAAACCGCGGGGACCCATTAATGACGTGTGGGGTGCCTCAACCGCGTGGTCAACCCACAACCACACTCCTTACGCTGTTTGGCATTCTTATCTCAACAATCCCCGACCCTTATAAAATAAAGGGTTAGCTGTGGTTTCTTCTTTCCTCGATCACCCTGTGCTGGAGTACCCTTCGTTCAGATGAGCAGCTTTTCGTTTGGATAAGGCGCACCGCTATCCGTGAAGTTCCACGCCCTGGCTTAATGTCGATCATTGATAACAAGTAGGGAATTTCTCATTTGTTCTCCCTTTGTGTATCATGCATGGTGGGCATGATTTGGTTTTTATAGAATTGGATAATCCCTAACCTTAGTGAAGATAATGCATGGACTCAAAGAACAAGGGGGGGGGGGGCTGTGATTGATGATGTTGCCTTTTTTATGATTTTATTTTCTGAATTTTGCGGGCTTACACCTACTGAAAACCATGGCCGTTGGTGGTCTTTTCTCTGTTCACTAATGAACCCTAACCTCTAGTGATGTTTAAATGAATTTTATTGTGGTTGTGAACCCTTTCTGTGTAAAGGAAATCTGTTAATTACATATATTTGCCTAAATAAATTGGAAGCACCAGGATCGATCCTTTTCTATGACAACCCCAGTTAAAGTGCAACGGATTTGGAATCATGGAGTGTGTTAAATCATTTAAATCTGAAAATACAGGCATGGGACTGCTTTGCTTTGGTGGTAGTGGGTTGTTCTTTTTTTTTTCATTCACGGGTCGATTGCTGGGTGATGTGGATGGGGATGGGATCCCCTGTTATTATACTCTCGGTGGTTGTGAAAATTGGGGATGGGATCCCCTGTGTTATTATTTCAGTGGTTGTGAATTTTAAGACCGGGTGGTTACCTTATTTATATCACGAATTGAGGTGGGATCCTCTGTTGTTGAGAAACCCTTTTTCCCCTCGATATTGGGCATGGGCCTGTAACATAGGGTTCTCTTTGGTTGATGTGGCTTTATGAGAGAATCGAGTGTGGGTGTTATGGTTGATGCTTGACTGTTTGCTTTCCTGGACTTGTGCCTATGCTTACTAGTTTCCCAAGTAGGTGCATAACTTAATTAAACATCATTAATGAACATGAAAACAAAGATGTGACAATGGGTTTTCGTTTGGTATGAGTTGTGACTCGGACTTGAGTGCTGCTTGCGTTCCTTAGGCTAGCTAAAAAACCTAAAATTGGGGGAGTTCTTGTTACATATATATATACTTGTAGTTTTTCGTTTCTTATTCACGCCCCACCCAAGTTGATCACTTAGTGCATAACACCCCCATTTCATGGGAGAGGGTGTTTTTCCCAACACTAATTATTAGTGGCTGGTTATTAGCTCCTTTTATGACCCCTTTCCCGAATAAACCAAGTATCTTCGAGCAGGATGTGATGGCCTGAAGTCCATTATTTTCCCAAGAACCTTCGGGTGGGGTAGTATGGTGGTTACGACCCAGGTGTGTGCGGGCAGGTGGTTTTCCCAAGTATCTTCGGAATGAGGCCCAGGTGTCTTCGTGCGTGGTAGTGGATCTCCTAGCCAAGGTTACTTTGGGAGTGGCGATGATTGTTCTGGCCTAGGTGTTTGTAGGCATGGTTACATGTGATAGTTGTGGCCCAGGTGTGTGCGGGCGGGGTGTGGCAGTGGGATTGCGGTGAGAATGGTGGGACTGGTTTGATGATTAGGATGTCTTCAATCACCAGTGGTAAAGTGGTGCGGGGTACCCAAACATCGATGTGATCTTATTATATATATTACTTGACTTGCGTTATTTGGGGAGTGTGCCTTGGTGAGGCTTGGGTAGACAGTTTACCTTGTTAGGTGTTGGTTTACTCTTTTTCTCACGGGACTTTAGCACGTTCCCCCACTTGTGCACGAGAGTCTTTGGTTTTCCCTACTGAGTATACCTGTTTTCTCACCCTACGTATATAAAACTGCTTTCAGGTTTCTAGGAGGACTTCGGGGATCGCGCGGGACCATACTAGCTCAGACCTTTGGGGCAGTTTCAGTCACTGTTTTTCTTTATTTGGTACTTTAACCTTGTAGTCACTTGTACTTTCTGGATTTTTACTTTTGTAACATGCATTGGGAGTGGTTCTTGGCTTACTTTTACTTTCCGCTTTTGGTGTTATTGGGATTTACCATTCAATCTCCCGATCTTATTAAAACAAAAAGGGTAATGCCTTCCATTTAGTGTGTGATTCTACACCCTTGGTGATATTCGCCACTCCGGGACCTATTGAAGGCGGGTATCAGGGGTCATTATCTCTCCTTCAACTTAAAGAAGGGAGGGCCTGTCAATCTGCTGACCCTTCCCTCATTTTGGTGAAGGCGGGTCATGAAAATACTATATTTAGTTTAACCAATCTTCCTACCATCATACAAGTACTAATGTATTGATAAAGGCATTCAATAAGGATCTATAACATGTACTATAAAAATTAAAGATAATTATGAGAATACTTGACCTGAAAGACTAATCAATTACCTATGGGATTATCTCACTACTAGTCACACACACAGACAAGTTAATATACATTCCCTGGTATATAAAAAACAAGCAATTATACTTATCAATATATCATTTTACTCACTCCAAACTACTATTTATGATATGATAAATAAATATGAATTGTGAAAAGTTTAGTTGGATAAGTTGGAAAACCTTAACAAGAAGAGATTTAAAGTATTTTATAGCCTATAGGTTTTTTAAAATCAAATTACCTGATCATTTAACAAGAAGTATCACTTTTTCTTAATTTTAAATGAAAATTGGTGATATTATAAAATATATTAGTGATACTAGTTAATAACCCTCAATAATTATAACCCAAATGGGAAAAATTCCTTTATAATATGCAATAGTTAATATAATGGAGCTTATTCATTGACCACCTTAGATAGATAGTGAATTTAGGCATTTAGATATTTTTGATCTGAGAGAGCTCCTTCTCTTTCGTGATGTTGAACCCTAGCTGATGCTCGCAGATGGATTTCCCCCCTTCCTGGTGGAGGGAGGGGGGAAGGTGATTTGGATCCACCACCACTGGCGTCGTGGGTGGCGTTTGTTTCTTTCTCAAACCCTTATTACCTTCCGGAATTTCCGTCGATTTCCCTAAGCCCAAAAGTTCTAGAGCTTCATCATGGGGCCCCTCAGCTTCCGATTTCTTCAACAGAATTATTTATGGAATCGAGATTCCTATATTTGACACTTTTTGCTCGTTTTTCTCTACGAAGGCCCTCCATTGATGAGTTTGACCACTTTGTGTTCAGTGATTGGGATCTGAAGGAACGTGTAGTTGTAGGGATTCTTGATAATTGCCATCTGATGATTCGATTTGGCTCAGAGGAAGACTTGATAAGTGGCTGGTCTAGAGATCCCCACCGGTGCAATGGGTGAAAATTATTCCTGCTTATCTGGTCGTTTGGATCTATGTATGAATCAGGATCCTCCTTCAGTTGTGACCTGGGTAAGTCTGCTTAATCTTCCCTTACCTTTTCAAAATATTACGATAATTTGTATGCTAGGGAATTTGGTTGGCCATTTCCTATGTTCAGATGCTCGCACATATTCTGTGAGTCATCCAGTGAACCCTCGTATTTTTGTTGAGGAGGATGCCTAGAAGCCACCGATAGACTGGATTTGGATTTCTGTTGGCGAGGAGTTCCGCTGGAGGCAAGATGTTGTGTTTGAAAATTGGGTTGATTACTGCTCGAGTTGTTGTCATCTGGGTCACTTGGCTGGTCAATGTCATCATGGAGTCAGAAGAAGAATATCGGCTACTTCGGTGAAGAGGCCTAGTGGTGTTTCTGGTCAAGGAAAGTCGGGGCCTGGTGCATCTAAGCATGACAATGTAGTTCGTTTGGGTGAGACATATATGGGGCGGCAGGCGCAGGCTTCACATAATCCGTCTGTTGCTATGGTGTGTGATAGATTGAAACATGATCTCTCTCTGCATAGTGGTGTGGATCAGATATACAAGGTTGTGGTTGGCCCTGGTTCTGGAGTTGGAGGCAAGCTAGGAGCACCTGCTTCTTCAGGGGAGATGTTAGAGCATGATCAAAACCTTGTTGGTCGGTGTGCTGTAGGAAGGGTTGTTAGTGATATTATCAACATTGAGAATTCTGAACAAAAGGGGTAGGAGCTGGTATTGTGCCCAGTTGATGGGCAAGCACATGGCGCACTTCCTGTTGGTATACCCCTCAATATGTGGGCTGGTACTAGTTCTGGAAGTGGGGGAGTGCTGGAAGCATCTGCTAATGCAGGGAATGTATCACAGCATGGGAAAACTCTTGCTGGTTAGGATGATGCAGAAAGTGATGTTTGTGGAATGATCAAAGCTGATTAAGTTGGATTGAAGGAGGGAGAGCTGGCTTTGAGTTCAGTTGATATGCAGGTTCCTGTTGCACCCCCTGTTCGTTCAGCTGGTAAAGACTCTCAGTTGCAGATGGATTCCAATTGTGGTCTACAGATCACAATGGACACTTGCAAATAATTTCCGGAATTGGGTCATGATGAGATGGATGGGCGCACTCCAATGAAGGATGGTCACAATATACAGTTTGCCAAAGAGAATGTGTTGGGGAAGGAGCTAGATGTTGGTACTGTTTGTGTGGAGTCCCCCTGTTGTTTGGCTATGATTGATATCAATGGGAAATATGAGCAGATTCGGACCCTAACTGATGTTTTTCAAGAGGTGGTAATTTATGAAAATTGGGGGGATGTCTTGGACAATGAAAAAGAAAATATTTGTGGGTTGTCCAAGCCTTCCTTTAGTGATGTTGTCAAGGATGGGAAGAAAAAATCTGGAAATGAGGAAAATCCCCTAGTTAAAATAAGAATGAGGAAGGCTTATTCTGACTTGCCAAAGTCGGTGTCAACTAGGTCCGCTGTCAGGAAATCCTCTAAGGAGTTGTTATCTTTAGAGAAGCTGAATCTCAGACGGAAATATGCGAAGGTCCTGAAGCACTATGACAACTCTGAATGGGAATCAGCTACTGCGGATGAAGTCATATACCACGGGTGTGGTGAGGGGTATGAATTCTATGACATGTAACTAGTTTTCTTTTGTGTTTCTTTGTTCAACATACTTTTCCTTTCTTAATAAATAGTCATAGGCTTTTCCTCTAACTGAGCTTTCCTAGTAGATAGATAGTGAATTTACCCTTTGTATAACGAGATGTTCATTAAGAATTATTATATATATACATTCACGTCAAGGAATATAATTCCTTTCTATATGACTATAAAATTCTTGGTGCATATATTCTTTTTATAAAAATATTAACAATAAGGTATATTGGCCCCTGTCACATGACATTAAATTAAATAAAAATTGTTCTTGTCAAATTTCATAAAACTATGGAATGTATTAGTACTCATTTCATAATGGCGAAATTTATGGACTCATGATTTCTATATATGATCCAAATATATATAGATACTTTTGGGAATTTCTACCTCTACATGGGGATTGTTTTATCATATTGGTGATTCTTAATTTAAATTTAGAATCACGATTATTTTTTCAATACCTAAAAATATTTGAAACATATTATTACTTACCTTATGAAACTGAACTCTATGATACATAAGTCTTTTCTTCATGATCATATACTGCATGGAACACCATATAGCCCGTCCAAATGGTGTAAAAATGTAAATATATATATCAAAAATCTTGTAAGGGAACTCTTAAAACCTTCCCCCACTAGTCTTGGAACTATATACCAAAGTTATGATATCCTTACATAATGGGAGGTGTTAACTCAATAAATAATCATAAAAATATCATTAACTATATAGTGAGAAAAAAATCTATATTTATAAAATGTAAGAATTAATGTGCCTCATACCACCCAAAAAACCCCCAAAGTAAAATTCTATCCCATATAAAAATTATAAAGTTTAACTTACCATGATTAATATATATATATATATATATATATATATATATATTATATCACAATACCTTAACTAAAAGGCTCCCTTTATACTATATCCTCCTAGAGTCTACAAAAAACCAAAATTAGTATAATGCCACCATATATCTCATAGTTACCTAGAGAGTGTTCACACTTTTAATACTATAACCATCTAGAGATATACCATTGAACTACCTCTAAAATAAATTGGTAACTAACCCAATACACGTGTGACTTCTAGTTTAATAACATAACACATCCCCTATTCCTTTATCAATAAAACTCATAGGGAAAAAGTGTCACCGTAACATACATAAATAATAATATATAAAAATAATACAATATTGATAATTTTAAAATTCCCCATATTTAATGAATAAACCCAAAATTTATTACTCATATCATATCGGATAGTCACCTATATAACCATATAACCTTGAATAGATAACTAAGGTTGGGAAGAAAAATTAAATATTCCACTGTATCATTAGTAATGTAATCAGTATCATTATAATGAAATTCTAACCTCGTAAATAATGTCTAATAAAAGATCATGATATGTTTTTAAAATAACCACATAACCCAACCTAAATTTAATTATCTAGGATTAAAGTATATCTAAAACACAAAAGTAAAAAACCTAAAACTCCATGTCAATATCTTTGATATAGAATATCATAATTTTTAAAAGTCTATTACAACATTAATAGAGTCCACCATTTATTTAAAACATGTCCAATATGCTATCATGAGTAATCCATTCCATCACTCTCAGAATTCAACACCTTCATTCTAAAAGTCCACCCAATAATTAGGAACATTCCTTTAAAAGTATGTAACCTAAAAAATCATCACAAATATATTGGCATTCAAATGAGTAAAAAATTCAAATTGAAATTCCAAACTTTACTAATAAGTTCCAAAAAGGTTTTATTATTCCAAAGAGGTCAAAAGGTGAAAAAAATAATTCTCAATGAATAATTTAGACCCATACATGTTTATAAATTCTAAACCCCCACCCTTATAATCAATAGTTCCATGCAACACCCCCACATGTACACACACACACACACACACAGTGTGCTACCTCGATGTTCACCTCACCCAACTGCTTAATATTCTTTAGAATTTATATATTTTATGGTCTGTTTCCATGTGGATTTTTATAGTAAATACAATCCCCTAAATTTTACCTAATTTATGCCATAAAAAATTAAATGTCCATGCATAATTTGTATAGTGGTGAACTACACACCTCTGATCAAAAATAGGAAGGTTACATTATCAATTTTCTTATCACGACCCATCTCCCATGGCCTGTGCTATGACTACCCCAAACTCGCCTTCCATAGTCCAAGGGTTGGTGAATAGAAATAGAAAGGTTTATCCCAATAACGGGAAGGCATTGATTTTAAAATTTTACAAACACACAATCTCATAACACAAAAAGAATAAACCACGAAGTAATCTAAGGTAGTAAAAAGTGTTCTGAAAGTAAAGGGGCCGAAATACAAGATGAACTGGAAATTAAATGTACAACTAAAAGAGGAAAAAACTCCTAGAATGTCCACCGAGATCCTACCTGAAGGGTAGATATAACTCACGATCAGTAGTCACTATGGCACATCACGTCAAATGGTCCACCTCTGAGCACCATCCAGTCTTGGCTCCCTTGACCTCGATCAACACTGTCCATCATCGACACAAGACATAGCAAGGTGCTAGTGTAGCCCGTACAGGGGTGAGTATAAAAATACTCAGTAGGGACCCCAAGACCCCTGAAAGTTTCCTAGAGTTCCAACAAGGATAAATCACAAAGAAAGACCACAAATACAAATCACGAAACAATGGTCATCAACTATACTTAGGTATATGCCCATACATATACCTAAGTTATAAAAATATAATAGTCTCATAAATTAAGAAACATAAGGCTCCAAATTTGAAGTGATTTTCAAAATTGATCCACGAGGGAATGAAACCACAAAGGTAACACCATGAAGGTAAAATTACCACAAAGACAACACCATGAAGGTAACACCATGAAGGTAAAAGTACCACAAAGGTAACACCATGAAGGTAACACCACAAAGGTAAAAGTTCCACAAAGGTAACACCATGAAGGTACCACCACAGAGGTAAAATTACCACAAATGTAAAACCATGAAGGTAAAGACTTAGCTCACACCATGTATATAACTTAATTACAAAAGTACATATGATTAGTCATAAATCTACATCATCTTATTCTGTCGAGAAGCTTTGCTGATGACCCACACGGTATTGATAGATTCCAACTCATATAAGACTCTAGGCACTGACCCACACAAGATCAATAGACGCTGACCCACATAATATTTCTAAGAGTTGACGCACACAGGATCGTTAGATTCTGACCCACATAGTATCGATGTTCTTTCCTCACGTTACAACCAGCCACAAGAATCCTCGCACCTAGTGCACTCATAGACAACGCATCAATAAGCGATAGAAAACACATCTCCAAATAGGAGTAACCCAATGTACCATCATGTTGTAAGGGTTCTAACGCGATAGACAACACATCAATTAGGATACCGGTCTGTGAGTTATTGGCATTTTAATGCCGAGGGCCCAATTGGATTCGGGTTTGATCCAACCCAACCATACTACACGTTTCCTAAAAACTCATGTGGAGTATATCAAAAGGACTGTCTCACTCCAAAGATCCCAACACCAAAGACGGTTCTTCAAACAGATGTACGGTTCACAAGTTAAGGTCCATTAACGAAACTGGGCTTGGTGGGGTCTGGGTTTGGTCAGACCCGACCCAAACCAGTCTGGATCTAGCTCGACTGTGCAGGGCTGTGGCATGCTCGGCCTGCTGGGCCACTATCCGGATCAACCTATAAGGTGTGTGTCCTGGAATATAAGGGGGCGCAGCTCGGCCCACGGAGGGCACCGCCCGCTGGGCTCGCCCAGACCATGGAGGGGTGTGGCTTGTTGGCCTTGCATGGCCCAGATCATGGAGGGTGCGACTCGCTGGGCTTGTCCGGACTGACCCGTGAAGGGGCGCGTTTTGCTGGGCTCATGCTGCCCAGCCCATGGAGGGTGAGGCCCGCTGGATGGGGTCCACCCTAGCTGGCGCAGGGGGGGGGGGGCTCCCCCCAGTTTTCTGGAATGGACTTACCGTTCAGTTTCTAAAGTGGCGGTGCCATGTGGCACTGCCCAGTTTCCAAGGGACCCATAGGAGGTGGGTCCCTCCACCACCGCAGGCACCTCGTGCGGTGCGCGACGGCACACCGCACCACCTCCGTGACCGGTCGGTGCCGGCTGCCCTGCTCGACTGCCATAACTGAAAAGCCGCGACCTCCTCCTTTTATGGCACACGACGGCGCACCGCCTCCTCCGTGGCCGGTTAGTGCTGGCAGCCGTCACCCCCTCTCCCTACCAGCACCGATTTCCTAATGTCTTCCGTAGGTCACCGGATGAGCTCCGATGGCCTGTTTTCCATCCAAAGGTGCCAATGGACCTCTCAGGACACCCTCTTCTCCACTTGTCTCTTTATTCTGAAATCCGTCCAATCCGAACAAAAGCCCGCAATGAACACATTGGTAAAACAAGTAGTGTAATGTTTGTGCCTTGTTTATTTGGACCTATCCCTTCGTGTTAGCTTGATATCATGAGAGAAGAATAATATTCAGCAATTTTTTTAAAACAAAATCCAAATAAAAATCCTACCTCAAGATCGTTTGAGAACGTCTTCATTTGAGGAAGATTCGGTGTTCGTCGGTTCATGATCCAGTGCCGCTCGTCATCACTCGTTGGAACCGGTCCCTTCTTCTAAGTGGTCGACGCTGTGGTACTTACCATAACTTCTTCGCTTGGTGAAGCTGTTCCAACACTCCTCCCCGAGCTCTATATAAATAGGAGAGGGTGAGGGTGGGTAAGGCACATAGAATTAATGAGGTTCATTTATTTAAGGAACCTTCCTAATTCCAATGGTGCAATTAAATGTTTAAATGGGAGTCAAGAAATTTAATGGACTAACTTGTCATTGGTCTCGCCACCACCACTTGTCCATTGGTGGAAAATAAAAAGAGATAAATAAAACAATGTTGTTATTTTATATTTCTCTTAAATGTACAAAATCTAACTTTTTTCCTGACCCACTACGGTCTAAGTAAAGATTCCCTTAAGTGAATACTAGCATTGTGGATTCAACAGTGCTCTCGGATTTTTAATCCGAGCACCAATTCAAAAGTTAGAAAACGCCGCTCGCATGTTTAATGAACATACCTTAAAAAAAGTTCAAAAATTAATTCCGGGAACACCGGTCCTTGGAATCACGCACTATCAATTTCCATAGACTCATAATAATTCCATATAATTTTAAAAAAAATTACATAGAAAATATGGGTCTTTTCATTCTCCCCACCTTATGGATTTTCATCACCGAAATCCATAACATAGAGTAAGAAAACAAATGGTGGTACTAAGGATGAATCCGATCCTCCTTCTCCCATGTACTCTCCTAGAGGTTCCCTTGCTTCCAATAAACATAGACTATATATATCAATCGTTCAAGAAGGACTCGGTCTTATCGACCCTCAATATCTACTGGAACCTCCGTAAAAGTCTCCCCATCATCAAAGTCCAGCTCACCATTGTCAATTACGCGAGATGTGTTATGCCCGCATCTCCTAAGTTGGGATACATGGAAGACAACGTGCACCCTCTACAACTGCAGTGGTAGTGCCAAGCGGTATTCCACCTAACTAATCCTCCAAAGTATTAGAAATGGTATGATAAACCTCAGTGAGAGTTTTCCACCTTGACCAAATCTTCGTAGTCCCTATTGAGGGGAGACTCACAAGAATACGTGGTCCCCCTACTGTAACTCTAAAGGACTCTGTCTCCTATTATCATATGACTTAGGTCTGCTCTGTGTAGTCTTCATCCACTCCCGAATGATCTGCACCTTCTTTGTGATAGCCCGTACCAACTCTGGACCCATAAGTGCTGACTCCCCTAGGTCTATCCAGCATAGAGGTGGTCTACATGGTCGACTTTACAAGACCTAAAATGGGTCCATATTGATGGTGGAGTGATAACTGTTGTTTCATGCAAACTCCACCAAGGGAAATTGATCCTCCCAACTGAAACCAAAATCTAGAATGCAAGCATGAAGCATGTCCTCCAGTGTATGAATGGTCCGCTCCATCTGAACATCCGTCTATGGATGAAAGGCGGTGCTCAAATGTAGCTGAGTCCCGAATTCCTCCTATAATCCCTTCCATAACCGGGATATAAAATGTATCTCACGGTTAGAGACGATCATCAATGAAACCCCATGAAGTCTTACAATATCATGTACATAGAGGCATCCCAATCCCTCTACTGATCCTTGATCTCACATGGGTAGAAAGTGGGTCGACTTGGTGAGTTGGTCAATGATCAACCAGATGGAATCATGTCCCCTAGATGTACATGGAAGCCTTGTCACAAAGTCCACAAAGATACCATCCCACTTCAACTCTGGCACCTCTAGTGGATGTGTTAAGCCTGCTGGAACCTGATGCTTGGCCTTAACTTGCTGACAAGTATGGCATCGTGAAGCAAAATCATCCATTGCTTTCTTCATTCCGGGACACCAGTGCTAACGCTGGAGGTCCTGGTACATCTTTTCCATACCAGGATGCACCGCCAGAGGGGACATATAGAACTCCCTCAACACCACCTCTCGTAGCGCCACTGGTACCATGGTGTGTCCTCTAAAGATAATTATGTGATCCCCACCTTCAGAAAATCCATCAGGTTCCTATCTTGAGGATATATGAGTACATCAATCCTCAAAATCAATGCCCCTAAGCTGTGCCTCCCATACTTGCTAAAGAAGTGGGGATGTGATAGTCATAGACTAGAGGTAAGCTGCTCCATCTCTATCCACAAAGGATATCTGCGACACGTCTAGCTTCTCTATCACCTCACTCAACAGCTATAAACCAGACCTCCTGCTGAGTGAGTCTGCTACTAAGTTACCCTTCATTGGAGTGTAGACTATCCCAAAGTAATAGTCCTGGAGGAAATCTATCCAACTTCTCTATATCAGGTTCATGTCCTTCTGTGAGAATATATACCTGAGACTCTTGTGATCAGAGTTGATAGTAAAACGTTCACCCATAAAGTAGTGTCACCACATTTTCAAGGCGAAGACCACTACTACTAACTATAGGTCATGAGTGGTGTAGTTTTACTCATTCTTTCTCATATATCGTGAAACATAAGTGATCACTGCTCACTCCTATATCAGGGAACATCCAAGTCCAGTCCCTGATGCGTTGCAGTAGACTACATACCCGACACCTTGTTCTGGTAGCCTCAAGATGGGGGAACTTGTTAGTCTCTGCCTCAGCTTCCAAAAACTCTTATGGAATCTCTCCATACATACGAAGAGTTGTCCCTTATTTTTCAACACCAAAAAGGGTTCTATAACTCTAGAAAAGTTGGGTACGTATCTCCCGTAGTACCCAACCAATCCATGGAAACTCTGCACCTCAGTCACACTCCTGGGTGGTTCCCAAGGAAGCACTACCTCTATATTTTCTAGATATACTGCAACTCTAGTTTCCGAGATAACGTGTCCTAAAAAGTGGACCTCCCATATCAAGAACTGGAAGTTCGAGAGATTACCATAAAGCTGGGGCCCTCAGAGTGTATCCAGAACTATCTGCAGATGATAGGCATGCTCTTCCTCTGGCGCCGAGTATATCAATATGTCGTTGATGGAGAACACCACAAAGCGACCGAGGTATTGCTAAAAGGTTCTATTCATGATTCCCATGAGTACTACTAGAGATTTGGTTACACTGAATGGCATAACCAAGAAATCATAGTGGACATACTAACATCTGAAGACCATCTTCTACACATCCTCATCTCATAACCTGAGATGATGATAGCCCGATATGAGGTCTATCTTTGAAAACCATCGAGCTCACTTCTACTGATGAAAGAGATCATCAATACTTAGAAGTGGATATTTGTTCTTCAAGGTCACCTAGTTCAGGAACTGATAGTCCACAGAGAGTCTAAAACTCATATTTTCCTTCTTGGCGAACAAAATCAGGGCTGCCCATGGAGAAACACTGGGCCTTATGAACCCCTTCCTCTTCAAGTCCTCCAGCGGTACCCAAAACTCAAGAAGCTTTTCCGGATCCATCCGATATGATGGTGTAGATATCAGTGCCTCCCCAAGGTACATGTCGATGTAAAAGTCTACCTCTCTACGTGGAGGTAGTCCCGTAACATAATCAGGAAAGACATCAACATACTGGTCCACCACTACATGATAACTCAAACTCTCAACATCAACTGATCTGAGGGTAAGTCTGTCCAACTGATGTGTGATTGGCTTCACCCTCCTCTGGGAAAGTCCAACCTATGCTAAAAAGGTTCCCTTCTCACCGGTGAATAAAAACCTAGTCCCATACTCACGGACACACCACACTTTGCGCATAATACAATCAATTTGAGAATGGACTATGGATAACCAGTCCATACCCATGATAAGGTCTTAGGGCCTCGATGATGCTACTAGAAGATCCTAGCCGAATCCCTCGCCTCCTAGAGTAATCTCACACTACCGGAACCAGCGTGTAATCGTCGAATCCCCCCTCCCCCCGTAGGAGTATCTAGCCATAAGGATCGAGCCAATGGATCCATTAGAATCTCCGAGATCCGAACGAGGGTCATGGAAATAAAAGAGTGACTGGAACCTATGTCTATATGTACTGTAGCTCGGGTGAAGTAGACACATATTGTACCTCTAAACATCTCCGGGGCACCATAGTCGTAGGACTCAACTGCCAAGATATGATCTCATACTTGTCCTCCTACTCCTTGTGGTCGGGGTGGACCACCTGAAGGTGGTGGTGGTATAACCTCGAATCGCTGCCCACCGCCAACTGCACAACCAGATCCTATGAAACATCCTCCACCCAATAGACCTCCTCGCTCGAACCAATTCCCTTGACTCGGTGGTCCCTCGATCGTCTGATGGTCATCCGTACGGCGGGTTGGGCAGTCACGAGCCATGTGTCCCTACCCGCCGCACGTGTAGCACTTCCTGCTCCTCATCTGTCCTGATCAATCCCGTGGTCCCCGCACCACCGACCTTGTATCCTAATGTCATACACCAGAAGGTCTGGCCTAATTGGACCCCTACATAATCTGTCTACTTACTGATGTGGATGAGTTTGTTACCTGACGTCCAGTGGTGGCTCTCGCTATCAGTGACTACTCAGTTTGGAATCTCTCCACTAATAGCGCTCGCTCTAGCACCCCAGCCTATGTTAGAATGTTGAGCTATATAATCGATGCTCTGATCTCCCATTGAAGACCATTCTCAAAGTTCTGGGCCCTGAAGAAATGGTCCTGTACCATATCATTGTAGTAATGGGAGAGATCATCTAACCTTGCTGAGTACTGGGCCACGGTCATTCCTGCCTACTATAAGTGTAGTATATCCTATATACGTATTGAGTGTTGGGTTTCGGGGATGAACTCTGCCCTAAAAAGGCCATCAATGTCCAACCAAGTGAGGGTTTCCCCATCATGTAACTAGAGTGTCAGACTCAACCATATTCTAGCTACTCCCTATAAGAGTCTGGAAGCTAGGATCACCATCTGATCAGCTGGTGTCCCAACTAAGCGAAAACCTCTGGCCCCAGCCTCCAGCCAGTCCTCAGCCGCCTACAGATTTGTCTCGCCTCAGAACCTTAGAGGCCTCAATCACTGAGACTCTTGAAATGCGCTCAGTAGGCGTGCACCCTCTGCGGGTGGGGATGGTGGCAACGACTGCACAACGGGTAGTGGTGTAGCGGGTACACCATCCGAAGGTGCTAACACTGTAAGAGGGCCCTGCACCGAGGCCTCATCGCTCGATGGGCCGTCATCATGTACTCTCTCAGGAATCCTGGATGGCTGTCTACCTAGTGGAATCCTGAAAGAAAACAGATGTTCCAAGGTCAATAAGTTATACCTGGTGAGCTAACTCAAAGAAATCATAAGAAAAAACTTTTCAAAACACACAAAATCAATGTTTTTGTGCACTGAGTCAGAAATCAGAATTCAAGGTCCTGGTGTATGGATACGTCAGCTACCACACCAACACTAGTTTCTCCATATTGAAAACCACACTCATAACACTTAACAATATTTCCACATAGAAAAGACCAGAGTCCTAGTTCTTTGGTAGAACCGAATCCTCTGATACCACTTTGTCACAACCCATCCCTTGGGGCCCATGCTGTGAATACCCCAATCCCTCCTTCCATAGGCCAGGGGATAGCATCTAGCACCATAAAAGCGTATCTCTATAATAGGAAGGCATTGCCTCTAAACCATTATAAACACACAATATAAGAAGGAAACAAGAAGAAACCATGATGTAAACTGTTATAGTAAAAAGTGTACTAAAAGTAAAGAGGCTGGAATACAAGAACAACTAGAAAGTACAAGTACAACTAAAAGAGGAAATAGCTTCTGGAATGTCCACCGGGGATCCTACCTGAAGGGTAGGTACAAATCACAATCAGTAGTCACTACAACACATCACGTCAAATGGTCTATCTCTGAGCACCGTCCAGTCCTGGCTCCCTCAGCCTCGATCAACGCTGTCCGTCATCTGCACAAGACACAACAAGGTGCGGGCATAGACCGGGAAGGGGTGAGTATAATAACACTCATTAGGGATCCCGAGACCCCCAAAGGTCTCCTAGAGTATCCCAAAGGATAAACTACAAATCAAGACCTGAAACACAAATCATGAAGTAGTAGTCAACAACTCTACTTAGGTATATGCCCATATATATACCTAAGTTATCAAAACATACTCATCTCATACATGAGAAAACATAAGGCTCCAAATTTTAAGCCATTTTTACAACAGATCCATGAGGGAAGGAAACCACAAAGGTTACACCATGAAGGTAATACCACAAAGGTAAAAGTACCACAAATGTAACACCACAAAGGTAACACCACGAAGGTAAAAGTACCAAAAAGGTAATACCATGAAGGCAACACCACGAAGGTAAAATTACCACAAAGTTAACACCATGAAGGTAATGAATTAGCTCACAACATGTATATAAATTAAGTACAGAAGTAAATATGATTAGTCATAAATCTTGATCATCTTATTCTCTCAATAAGCTCTACTGCTGACCCACACAAGATCAATAGATGCTGACCCACACAAGATCTCTAGGCAGTGACCCACACATGATTGATATATTCTGACCTACATAAGATCTCTAATCACTGACCCACATAGGATCAGTAGATTCCAAACCACAAAGGATTGATGTTCTTTCTTCATGTTACAGCCAGCTAGAGGATTCCTCGCACCCGATGCGCTTGTGTTCCGTAGAATTTTCCCTTGTAGATATTGGTCATTCCTCTACCACCAAAAATCTATAAATAATAGTAACCCAAAGTACCTCCATGTATTAAGCATTCCAACGTGATAGACAATGTATCAATTGGACGCCCGATCTATGAGTTATTGGCATTTTAATGCTGAGGGCCCGGTTGGATTTGGGTTCGATCCAATCCAATCATACTCCAACTTTCTCCAGAACAGAAGTGGATTATATCAAAAGAACCATCTCTCTCCAAATATCCTAGCTCCACAGAAGGTCTTTCAAATGGATGTGTGCTTCACATGTTATGGCCCTTTATGTAAAACTTGGCCTGATTGGGTCTCGGTCCGATCCGTCCCGGTTAGACCAACCCGGTCTGGATCTGGCCCGACTGGGATGGGCTACGATCCAGGCCGACCTATAAGGGGTACAAATCGTCCTTTTTAGGGCGCAACCCAACCCGTGGAGGGTGTGGCCCGACCCACGGAGGGGTGCGACCCAATGAGCTATTACGGCCCGACCCACGTAGGGCGCGACCCGCTTGGCTCGCGCAGCCCAACCCACAGAGGGGCGTGGTCCACTTTGCTCACATATCCCGACCCATGGAGGGCATAGCCCGCTGGTTGGGCTCTGCCATTGTTGGCACGGGGGGGGGGGGGGGGGGGGGGGGAACGGTTCCCCCCTGTTTTCCCAAACGGCCTTATCCATTCGGTTTTTGAAGCGGTGACTCTACATGGCACTGCCTAGTCTCCGTGGGACCTACAGGAGTCAGGTCACTCCACCACCACAGCTTCGAGATATGGCCACCTCCTACGGCATGCAACGATATGCGACACCGTCTCTACGGCTGGCCGGTGCCGGCTGCCCTGCTTGACCACCGTGATTGAAAAGCCACAGCCTCTTCCTCCTATGGTGCATGAAGAAACAATACCTCCTCCACAACCAGCCTGTACCGGCCACCGCCATCACCTCCCCCCGCTAGTACCAGTTTCCGGCGGTCTTCCGTGGGTCACCAGGTGAGCTCCAGTGGCCCGTTTTTTCATATGAAGGTGCCAACATACCTCTTTGGACACCCTCTTTGCTTCTTGTCTCTCCATTCCAAAATCCTTCCAATCCAAACAAAATCCCGCAGAGAACACATTGGTAGAATAATTAGTGGATAGTTCGAACTTTGTTTGTTTGGCCCACTCTATTTTCATTAACTTGATATCATGAGGGAATAATTAAATTCAACAATTATTTTAAAACGAGAACCAAATAAAAACCCTACCTCAAGATTGTTGGATAACGTCTACATTTGAGGAAGAGTTAGTGTTCGTCAGTTTGTGATCTGGTGGCACCCATCACCACTCATGGGAACTAGTCCCGTCCTCCAAGTGGTCGGCGTCGCGGTACTTTACCAGAACTTCGTCGCTTGGTGAAGCAGTGCCAACACTCTCCTGAAGCACCATATAAATAGGAGAGGGGGAGGGTGAGTAATGCATGTGGAATAAATGTGGTTCATTTAATTAATAAACCTTCCTAATTACAACGACGTGCTTACATGAATGAAGGGGAGTCAAGCCATTTAATGGCCTAACGTGTTGTTGGTCCCGCCATAGCCTCTTGTCCATTGGAGGAATAGAGAAAGAGAGAAATAAAATAACATTGTTATTTTATTTTTTTCTTAAATGTCCAAAATCTAAATTTATTTCCCAAACTATTATGGTCAAAGTAAATCCTCCCTTAAGCGAATCACGGTGCGGCAGATTCAATGGTGCTATCATATTTTTAATAAGAGAACTAGTTTAAAAGTTAGAAAATGCCGCTCGCGCGTTTACTGAATGTACCTTAAAAAAGTTTAAAAATTCATTCCATTCACACCAGTCTTCAGAATCACGTGCCATCAATTTTCACAGACACATAATAATTCTATATAATTAAAAAAAAATTACATGGAAAATACAGGTCCTTATATTTCTACCATTCCATTTAATATCACATGACTCACAATTCTCCACCACCTCATAACCAACATTCTTTATCACTATCCAACATCCTCTGCTTCCCATGGTCAAAATATTAGAAGGAATTTTCTTTGGTTTACATTAAATTTTAATTGTATATTCATATTTACTATAGTATCATACAAATGAACGCTTCAATTGAGTAAACAAACATTAAATTTAAAAAAAACTAGATATAATATGTATTTAAATTAGAATTTTGTCAAAGATAACTTTTAATCCATAACTTTTTTATTATGTCATTAATATCAATGGATTCATGTCATTTAATCCATAAAGTTGACATATATAATACCACTTGATTTAGATTAAAGACAATTTTGTGATACATTTATGAAAAATAATGTTTTTAATTTCTCTCCATATCTCCTCTAGAAGGTTATGTTGGATTCTTGAGATTATCATGACCATACGCCCATCTCATTGATATATTCATGTTGATATATGGTATAGTCCATGTATCAAAACATATAAAATATTATATAATTCATAGTTAAATGACATAATGTATGTATGTAAATGATATTGGATCAAAGAACCATGCCTTATTCTAATGAATTTTCTTTCATCAACTAGAAAAATCTTTCCTCAATGACTAAATACTCATAAGAGGAAATAATTGGGGTATAGGGTTAGTGTAAAAAGTATTAAGAAATAATAAAGAATATTTTAAAAAATTAGAGGTTTTAAGTTAATTTATTTAATTTTGTTAATATATATTAAAAATATATATAGAAAATTATAATATTACAAGATTAACACCAAACCTATACCATAATAAAAACTCTACATCTTATATTAAATATTGATGTCTATTTCTTTATCAGATATACCATTTAGGATAAAATTATAGTTTTATCATTAATGAACCTAAATTCATAATACAAATTTTCCCTTATATATTTCTCTTAGTACTCAATTAAACCTACAAAGTATACGATAAATTTTTTTACACTGATGAATTCAATGAAATCAAAACGAAATAATAACTATAAGTAGAAGATATGTTATTATTAAAAAATCTATGATGGTACATCACCTCACCTTAAATTTTATCATCCTCAATAAGAAAAATATATAAATAAAGTAGTAATAGAAAACCATGTAACCATATCTTCACAATCATTAAAAACTTTTAATCTATCAAAATTAAATCCACACAATTTTAAAATAATGAAATTTAAATAGATACCTCATTTAAAAATATAAGGATATCAACCTTGTATTCGTTCCTATCACTCCATATTACTCTTCTCAACACTACCATGCTACCGGATAACTCATATTAATTATTTAATATTCCATTATAGAACTTTCTTATAATGATCCCGAATCTACATATGTTTGTCAACAAATATTTCATCCTCTTCTAAATCCACACCACTTTATGCTACTATATGGGAAGGTTCATATAGACACCTCTATAAAAATGTTAAATGAAATATTTTATTCACCACTTCTAAATTTGGAAGTAAATATATGTATTATAAGACCTATAAAAATAATTCTAACATCTTTGATGGTATGAAATACATTAATGAAAATTTACTACTCTTCCTAAACATCTACAATACACTACATGGAAAGACCATTATAAACAATATTACCACTAATTTGAAAATCAAATGGCCTCCTCCTATAATCAATATACAAATTCTACTAACTATGCACTACTTATATGCTCTCTCTAATTTTTTACAGCTTATATTTCATGCTTAAAATCATGTTACAACCTAAAATATCTGGCTCTCCAACCTTATCCCAACATAATTAAGATTTATAGGGACTTACATACAATGCCTCAAAGGTTAAAAAGAATAGAATGATAGATAATGTTATTCAAAAAATATACTAAGGTAAAATTATTTGACTATGTACGATTTATATAAATGATTTATTACCTATTCATGTCTTATAGAGTCTTAATTGTCTTATTTATTTATTTATATTTCTAAAGATGAAATTAATCACTCAAAAAATAAATAATTATGAAAATAATACTATAATACTCATGATATTATCAATGTAAAATTAGAATCCCGACATGAGACAATAATCAATGGAAATACTTAAAGACTATCTACCTCTTTAAAATACAATTTTTCTATATTATCCTCCAAAACATGTTCTTGAATCATTAATAAATGATCAACTATCTTCAACCTGTCAATAATGACTAACATTGTATCCTTTCCTCTATTAATACATGGAAAATATGTTAAAAAATATTTTAGAATGTCATTACACTTTTATAGTGGAACATTAATAATCTTTATCAATTATGTTGGAATATTCTATTCATACTCAACTTAATGGAAAATGTGACATCAAAACATAATCTCAATGAAACATTGATTCATTTCTAGATACCATAACTAGCTTCTTATATATTGATACATGTTTTCCACATTAATATGAACTGTAAAATTATAATGTTGAAATTATTTTAAAAGATACTTTCTCAACTCTTGAGAAAAAGAAAGTATCCCCTCATATAAAATCCCGTTCCCTATACCTTTAGACAAACCCTCTAGTGAATCTCATGAATGATAAGCTCAACCAAACATCAGACACAAGGTCTTCTTTTTGGGTATCAAGAACTTTTTACAGCAAGGTATAGGTCACAAAAATTTTATATAAACATTATTATAGTTTATTCTATCCATAATGAAAACATAATGTCTCTAATAGTCTATAAATTTATCCTACTCATAAGCCTCATGTACTAACTTTTGATCTGAATTACTATTAAACTAATATGTTATGTTATTACCATTACATATTATATTTGAAATCTCACAATTTTAATGAAATAGAAACCATATCCAGTGATGAAATCATAAATTTAGGAATCCTTGAGAAAATAAGTATTACAAACTCTTAGGGATAATAATAATAATTAATTCCTCTTTATGTAATTAATTTTTCCATTAAATCAAATAAAAAAAATATAATTTCCAATTCCAAGTTATGGGTATTATTATTTGACATATTATACCACAAAATCTATAACCCATAACCAATATCCATATAAATCATCATCAATATACTTAAATTCCTAAAAATTATGTATCAAATTACACCTCATAATATATATTATCTACTAAAAATATTGGAATTAGTGAATTTGTAAACTTATAATTAATAATATTAAAGGAATACTAATTCCAATTTTTTATAATGAAAGGATTTCCCTTTTTTAATAGTACAAAAAAGGATATGCTATTCTAGATAAATCAATGAAAAAATTATAATAATACTAAGCCAATACCAAGAAATAACCAACCTGAAAATTAATTTTGGACCAACCTAAGAAAACCACTGTGTTTACCTTTGTTGGATCAATAGAAATCCAGCCTTAGATATAAAATTCTCCATGAATTTAACTCTCCATATCCAAAATTGGACTTTTGATAACTTTTAATATATTTTATGTTCACATAAATTCTATAATATAATAAATTAAATTCTCAGTGTGGACCTCTTTTGACCATGATTAATAAAATATATCATTAATAAATACTTTAATGCAAAGATCCATGTATAAGTAAAATAACCAGTTTCAAAAAATCATAATTGCTATGAATCAATTTTATACCCTAAAAGAAATAGATAAGAACTCATAATGATCGTAGACACACTTAAATTTATTCGTTGATATATCATCCTCTTGAATGTATAAATGATGATTGTTTGAACTAAAATAGATCTTTGGAAAAAATAATGATCACCTAAAAATATTAAATAATTACTCAATACATGGTAACATGTATTTTTTCTTTAACAAAACCTTATTTAATCTATAATAGTTAATAAAAATTTTCACTATATTATAAAAATTATTCATGAAAGTAACTTGTATGATCTATAGTGACACACTCGATTGAATACAATATCTTTATAATAATTTATCCACATATAATCTCAACTCTCGGAGCCTATATGGATCTATATTGTAAGATACGATAATTATATGTGTTTTCATAAGAATGATTTAAATACTAAAATATACCCCTATCTAAGGTGGTATGATAAAAATGTATTTAGGGAATACATCTATTAATTTACTAACCCCCCATATAATCCCCACTAGGATCTTCAACTGGTTCATACAAATCTAGATGACCAAGATGAGTTCTAATTACCATTTTTTATCATGTACATGTATCTAATAGAAAATTTTATTCTTCTACAAACTCTATATGATTCCCACTAGAACTAGTATAAGATATACTTTTATGAAAACAAATAACACACAATAAATATTATATTATCCAATTAATGATAATAATGATATAATAGCATAATGTCTGTAATAGAATGATATATCACACCATCTGGTACCTATTTAGAGACAAGATTATGTCTCTAATAACCTTTATAAAAATAAGACTCTCACAGATAGGTGTGAATAACATAAGTGGTCTCTCTAGCTTTACTAAATAAAGACCAAGATTCTTCATAAGTGAAATAGTAATAAATAAATATTACATTCCTTTGTCAATCAAGGAGGGAGATAATGTTGAAAATATGTTTCTAATACCTATAAAAACTATATTCTTTGTCACCTATTATACCTTTTCCATACCCAAAACATGAATTTGACCTTGAACTATTAGTTTAACTCTTTATCCTCTACATTTTCTATACTAGTGTGTACCCTGGAGACCCTACATTCTATAAGAACTACAATTATGATTCATAGGATGCACTGGTGGTCATGGAGTTGTAAAATATAGACCGTCACTAGTACCAACCAATATCCTCTATCCCAACATATTTTTATACTAACAATTCCATAATTTTTGTTTCTATTAAAAAGTATTATCCTACATTGATAGTAAATCTACCAACATAGTATAGAAAACTCTATGTTGATTCATATTTACCATGGGACACTAAAGGTATTAATTCCTTGCAAGAAAAAATGTATAACATAATTAAAATTACCTATGTAATCCTTATAGAGGAATGAAACTACCTACACCCTATGGAAGTGATGGACTTGAATATGGATGAGTATGTGATAAATAACATTCTCTTTCCCTAGATGACATTGAACCTACCGAAAAATTTCTATGAAAGGTAGTCTGTGATACACCTTGACTAGGTCCCACACCACTAAACATATACTTTCTATAATATTATCCACTTTTACTTAAGAGTAACCGCTTAGTCTCAATGTAACTCTCGATGAACCTAGAACAAGTTTATTAGAATTTTAGTCACACCTACCTCAAGAAGTAGGGTTGTAATGATTTCTTATTGTGACTCACCCAAAATTTCTAATTAAACCTCATATTTGTTAAATATTATACTAGTTGGGTGAAATGAAACATGAAATCACTCAAAGTAGAATCTTGATATCATAAATCCAAAATCTCCCACAACCTATTCTTGTAGATAACTTTGAAAAATCTTTATAAAAGAGAGTAGGGGACACCTCCCAAGTAAAAAAAGTCCAACCTATAACAATAGACTAATTTCCATAGTTGTAGAACTATTTCAAAAAGTAATCTAACATACATGAAAACTTGATGCAACAATATTAAGTCGACTAATCCAAATCAGATCACTATTTTTTATCTCTATCCCTCAGTCACATTATCTAAAACCCAACACTATAACCTTATAATCCTTTACATATAGACTTTAGTAATCACTAATTCTCATTTGGTTATTTCACCTACATCAACCCGACTACTACCAGTGCCTAATACACCAACTCAGCTTATTCATATATCACTAAATCTTCATTGAAGTATTTTTATAACTTTGAAGGAATTGAATTTTAAATGATTTAATAGTTTAATCTCAAGGTATATGATATTTAAAAAATAAATATACTTCCTATAGTATTTCATGAAGAAACTACCTCAAAATAAAACCTACACATAAAATAATTATGTTTATATATGTATTTCATTTCTACATCCTATATACCCATTTGTTGTTACAAAAACGTTCATGGTAGAATAATTATTAATATGAGTCTATAATGAGAGTTTTAAAGTCACCCACATCATTACTAAGTCCCTTATTATGAATAAATGGATTCATGTTCTTCAGATAACATCAAATTAAGTTATCCCAAACCTAATATCACAAAGTGAAAACATCAAAATCTGAATTAATGATCTAATAATATTTTATCATGTTTTAAAATTACAAAAAATGAACTCTCTATGAACTTATACACTAGGTTAATTATTAGAAACAATGGATAAGGTATCTAAAAATAATGGTAGGAAGTAACTTAATAAATAACCTACCGATGACTAATTATGAAATATCATCCACTATATAATAATAATAGATAAAAATGTAAAAAATGTTATAATGAAAGGATATTATAACTCATATATAACCCCTAAAATATAATTCCATTTGATATAATAAATATAAAATATAACTAAACATAATTAAGATTTGGTGTTTCATCAAATAATATTACATATTTACCATAATTAAGCTTAAAATCAACTCAATTCACCTCAAAATATATCTTATTGAGGTAATTTAACACATGAGTGAAAACACACAAGTGTATACATAGTGGTGAGAAATAAATATCAGTTTAATCATCTCATGTAATGATATTATATCAACATAAATCCAATGATTTATCATGAATAATTTAGAGTGTTTATACGAAAAAAAAATCCAAAATAAATTTCTTATTTGAAAATACCCATAACTCACCTAAATCAAACTCAAAAAATATTAATGAATATATATATATATAGTGACATGACCCTCTCGTTATAATATCTCAAATAAAAAGGCCCTTGTATTCTATATCTTGATAGATATTAATATGAATCCAAGAAATCAACATAATCCAACCATCTAGTCTGCACGCATCTAGAGAGGGTTAATGGACATAACAATCAATACATTTGTAGATATACCACTTAATTACTCCCTCAATGGATGTATAATTGGCCTAATGCATGTGTGATTGGTAATCACATTACTTATTGTCTCCCCACTCCCTTCATAAATAATATCCACATGGAAAATAATATTACTACCAAACATGTTAAAATAAGATAAAATTATCATATAATATCATATATTTTTCAATTAAATATATCCAATGAAACACCATTGAAGATATAATTGACTTCATGAAAGATAAACACTCTATATGTAGTAAAAATTGAACCTGAAGATGATAGTGAGAATAAAAAAAAATATTCTGGTGTAACATTAATAACATAGTTAACATAATCAATTTAATCATTAAGAAATTAAAATCCCATAAACAATTTCCAATGAATGGTCATAATAAATTTCCAAAAAAATCACACCACGTACCATAAACGTAAATTTACAGGCTTAAAGGATGATTGAATTATAGTAATAATATTCCATAAATTCAATGTCACTACCTTGAATAGTTTATATCATGAATATAGAATATATGAAATAAAATAGTGAGAATAAACTAAAACTTACCAAAAATTCCAACATGTTTTCCTAATAAATCCACATCACTATTATAAGATGTTAACATTTTTTTCATAGTAACTCTAAATTATCATCAAAAATATTTCCTTAAAATTATATGAACTAATACTTTGTCACAAATGTAAGAACCTATAAAGAAGTTAATGAGTAAAATTGAACATATAAACTTCACCATAATGTTTTAAACAACATTTTATTTGGTTTGGGATGCTACAAATAGTGAAAATATATTTGATTTTAAATTTATATTTTATTTCAACCCTGATGAACCAAATAACCACTCTACCAATCAATAGGTTTTATATGGATCCCCCATGAACCTATATATATGTACTACACCACCTTGGAGCATGAATTTACAATCACTATTGTTAGGTCCACAAGGCTGAATACCCTGAGAGGGGGGGTGAATCAGGGTTTGAATAATTTAAAATTAATGCCCGTTCTGATCTTGTTTCCCTGTTAAAAAAAACACTCTTCTCTCTCTTTCCTGTTGCACAATATAAACAGAATTTAAAGCAAGCACATGACACATCAATTTTACTTGGTTCACTGCTAAGGGCTACGTGCAAGGAGCATACGCCGACAGGTTGCCGGTCGTACAAATTCCACTATACTTCACTAGCTGTGGATTAAAATGTTCGGGTACAGTCACTCTGTCCCAAGATCACTACCTTTGCAAGGTTTAGGGTCAGCTCACTGCTTTCCCGAGGGTCACTCCCTATTTCTCTCTCTCTGGCTCACTGCCGGTGGAGAGGATCACCTTCTTCCTCTTCCTATGCTCACTGCACTTGGAAGGGATCCACTCACAGTTTATAGACCTGTAGGTCTCTTCATTTGCATGAAATAATGCATCTTCAACTGTTGATAGATGCTCTGTTGAAGTCCAACTTTCATCCACTGATGAATACCACTTTGCCTCTGACCATTGGGAAACTACCTTTGGAAAGTACCTTCGCAAAGTACCCTACTTTGCGAGGCTTCCAATTTCGCGAAGCTCAAACAAGCCTTCATGAATCTCTCTCGTGAAGCACTCTTGCGAAGCACTCCCACGAAGCTCAAGCCATTACAGAGAAACTTCCCTCGTGAAGCTCACTGAGCCAACGCGGAGCTCACAACTTTCATGGAACTACAATAGCCGCCGCGAAGCTCCTCTTTCGCGAAGCACACTGGCTTCGCGAACCACCTTCGCAATACGAGACCAAAATATTTTATCTGAAAATTTTCTCTACTTCTATCGAGGGGGTCAGCCTCTATTTATAGGCGATTACACCGACCCTCGATCTTTCCGCGCGAAGTCAACACCACGTCATCTCAAATCGCAAAGCTCCAAAGTTTCCGCCGGAATTCTGTCCAAATCACGAAGCACCTCGGCAATTTTCATATCGTGTAGCTCATCTTATTCTCAGAACATCACCATCAACATTATTTCATGCCTTTGCCGTGAAGATCCCTCGCAAAGCCCTTCACCGCTACGATGCTCTTCAACTATTTCGTTCGCGAAGCTTTGACGTAATCACGAAGCATTACTACCTACATTTTTCTGGTCTTCGCGAAATCTAATCCATGCATCCCATCTTCGCGAAATTCACGCCATTTCCATATTTAATTATGATCTTCATGGAAATCCTATTTTCACGATGGTCACCAAACTCCAAATTTTGGACCCCAAAAATATGGCAAACACTAGGAAACGGCGCCACCTTGTACTGATCTTTTGTACCGCCTCCAGATCGTCCTTTCCTTTGTCATCATTCTTTGTCAACAAGGATTGTCAAAAAATTCTCGGGAACTTGCTAATTATTCATGGAAACCTACTTTGTCAACAATCACAATCAACCCAAAAATACTGCAATGTTACCTTGAGGGATTTTTTCCCAACAATCTCCCCCTTGGGGTTTGTTGACAATTCTTCATAACTCTTCTCAGAATGATTTTCTACACGTTGATACCTCACTGAGTCTTCTTCCAGCCGCTAACACCATTCACCTCTTGCGATTCTGATAGTGTTCAAGGATTCACTTAACACGTACTGTAAGCCCACATGAGCAATGCTCGGCGTGAGAAACAAGAGTAGTATGAAAAGTTCATCAATGAATCACTTCATGTCAAACACCAATTGTCGATTCCAACCTGATACCAATTCTTAAATTGATACCAATTGTTGAACCACACTGATCCCAATTGGTGATAGCTAGAAAATTTCTCTCACTATTCCAACCCCACTTTTCTGCTTTTATCACGATCCTCAGCTATCGTGATATCTATGCTTTGATCGATCACTTCTAGCATCATCAGATTTAATACTCCCCCTATCTGTCTTCTCCTTAAACTCCCCCTATCTGGCTGCTCCACATGTCATCTTCTCCCCGTGTCTTTGACAAAGACATTTTATCCCTTTAAAAGCCACAGTTTCTCCCCCTTGAGGAGTCACTATTTCTCCCCCTTTGTCAACTAACCCAAAGGGGACTCCTCTGCGGTCTGATACATTGGTAAGAAAACCCATTAGCACAATATAGAAAAACACACCATACCTCGGGGAGGGGGGGGGGGTTCCATATCCCCACTAGTTCATGTGCGGGGAGTCGACTGAACTCCCAGAGCCAGTAGATGCCTTTCAAATGCTTCTTTGGGTAAGGCTTTTGTTAGAATGTCTGCAACATGTAGTTCTGTAGGCACATACTCCAATTTCACGATTCCCTGCTCAACCTTCTCCTTGATAAAATGATACTTTATATCAATGTGCTTTGTCCTTGAGTGATGGATGGGATTTTTGATGAGATTTATAGCACCAGAGTTATCACACTGGATTTCGATCAGAGACTTCACTTCAACTCCCATATCTTCAAGCTGCTGCTTCATCTACAATAACTCTGTGCATGCTTGAGTGGCCGCAATATACTCAGCCTCTGCGGTGCTTAATGAAATACAATACTGCTTCGTGCTTAACCAAGAAATACATAGTTTTCCAAGATAGAATGCACCTCCAGATGTTGATTTCATGTCATCTGATGAACCGGCCCAGTCTGCATCAGTAATCCCAATAACTCTCTCTAAGATTTGTCGTTGTATGTCAAGCCGAAGTCCACCGTGCCCTTGATATACCGAATTATTCTTTTCACTACGAGCATGTGACTTTCCTTGGGATTACTCTGATATCTCACTGCTTGGCATGTGGCGAAAACAATATCAGGCCTTGTCGCGGTCAAGTATAACAAACTTCCAATAATTTTCCTGTATTCTGTGATATTAATTTCCTTTCCATCCTCATATTTTGATAATTTCATCCGGGTAACAACAGGAGTTTTCATATCCTTGGAATTTTCCATGCCAAACCTTCTTAACACCTCCTTGGCATATTTGGATTGATAAATGAATGTTCCATTCCTTCCTTGTGTCACCTGTAGACCAAAGAAAAATGTTAGCTCTCCAATCATTGACATTTCAAACTCATTTTTCATGAATTCTGAAAACTGTCTGCACTAAGCTTTATCTGATCCACCAAATATTATGTCATCGACATACACCAGAACCATCCTAATTTGATTACTATTTTTGTTGAAATAAATATTGTAATCAACTCCCCCACACTGGAAACCAAGCTTCTTCAAGTACTGATCAAGCCGTGAGTACCATGCCCTTGGTGCTTGTTTTAGCCCATACAATGCCTTCTTCAGCCTGCAAACTTTTTTCTCATCCTCATGAATGAGAAAACCATCTGGCTGCTCAATATACACTTCCTCTTCCAGAACACCATTCAAGAATGCAGATTTCACATCCATCTGGAACACTTTGAACTTTCTTTGCACTGCTATAGAAAAAAATAATCTGATTGTCTCTATGACAACCCTACTTTTTATTACAACTTAAACATGCTTTATTACATAAAACTTCACTTGATACAACAAAGAAGATCGAGAGGTTTAGTGTCTTTGGGGCTTAGGATCATTACATAAAAACTTTAAACTTAAAATATAACATCTTTATTGAAAACTTCCTTTACATGACCACTACATTCCTTCGTACTTAGCATTGCATGGGATAACCTGAGGACATGCATAAGAAAAGGGTGAGCTATAAAACCCACTAAGAGAGTACACAATGAATAACCTGAGGAGTAAAATACATGTTAGGAAATATGAACATCAATAGAGCATAAGATTAACATGAACATAAAGGCATGATAAATCATGATAATCATAACATGGAAATGTGGCAACAACACTTAACATTGAATTAGCATGAGCCAAGGCTCATTGCACATGGAGCATGAGTAAACCCTCATTGCACTTGAAGCACAAGTAAACCCTCATTGCACTTGAATTATCATGAGTCAACACTCATTGCACATGACGTATCATGATACTATACTTTACCCAATGCGTTGGAGCGCTATCAGGGCACACCCTTCTTAAACATTTCATTTCATGCATAAGTGTGCCACATGGATCATAAAACATGGATTCATAAAACATAATCATTTATTCCACGATAAAGGAATGTGGAATTAATACATGAAACTTTACAATCAATAACTAAATGTTCATAAAGGTGAATACCCTTGATGGAGAAATGGGCATGGTATTCACTACACAATGACATTGGCTTAGAAAATCGGTGCGATTTTGGCAGCGTAACAGCATGACATAAGAACTCATAAAAAAGGTTGATGAGAGAGAAAGGGGTTCCTCATCATATTTACATGTAATGGACAGTAAGGAGGTCATATATAAACATGTCCCAACAATTTAAAAGGAATTTAGATTCATGATAAAAAAGTATTTCTTGAATGTAAAAGAAGAGAGAGAAGTTCCTTTCGGAATTTCAGCATAGTAACGGGTGTACATGGGAGGCATCTAATGAGAGATAAAGGGTTATCCCATCATTAAAACAATAAGAGGGAAGTATGGGAGAGGTGTGAAACCATACCCCAACAATCATAATTGAAATAAAAAGGGAAATACAACTTAAAGAAAATTGACAAAAATGAGAAAGGAAGAAAAAACCCTTACCTGGAAGTGTGCTTCCAAAGGCTAGAGAGAGGATTGTGAGAGGCTTCTTGGGAGCTTGGGGAACCTTGGGAGGATTATAGAGAGAGTAGGGAAGAGGTTGTACGAACTCAAAGGGATTTTAGTGAGGAGGAAGTGGGATATTGGGTGGGTTTATATAGGAAAGGTGAGAGAATTCTTTATTATTTAGGTTTGGGACCCCTTATATTAAAATAATCCAAACCACAAACCATCCCATAGTATTTACCCATGGTTTATGGAAAAGGAAAGAGGAAAAAAATATTTTACAAGGACAAGGTCCGAACTTATTAAAAAATTAGGGTTTCTTATGTGGAGGTGAGTCACACTCCCATGAAAATTAATTTAAAAAGGCAAAGTGTTGAATAAGTCTTGAGGGCTCCATTAATGCTTTGAAAAGTAAGTAAAACAAACCCAAAACCTCATTATTTTAATGATAAAACACATATTGGCCGAACATAAGGATTATGTTATTTTATTACATCACCATTGGGTCATTATGATGTCATAAAACACATTATATATTTAAATGGTATTTAATTTTTACCAAAAAATTTGACCGTCTCAGAAAATTATGAAAAATTCACCGTTAGATAATTTCGACGTCCTGATTCCTAAAATAATATTTATTTTATCTAAATAATTTTCTAAATATGTGAATTTTCACTTTTAAAATAAAAATCGACATTTATAAAAAAATTCACGGGTTTTGACAGAAATGGCTTTCAAACCTTAATAAAAATTTTAATTGCATTCATAAAATTATAAGATCATTTATACTTAATAAAAAAATTAATTTAATATTAATAATAATATGTTATTAAAATATTATTTAATTCAAAAATACTTTAATTTAATAAAATATAATTCTTAATTAAATAATAACTAAAAACACCATTTGTACTTTAAAAACTAATTACAATGTATCAAAAATGACTAGAAATTATATTCATTATTATATAAAAAAAATAATGTACATGAACATGGTGCTACTTATTTGTTACATAACCCCTTAAAATAGCCGCATAAGACCTAAGGGTAAGGTGTGCGATGGTGATAGACTCTTGGGGCGGCTCGGATAACATCGCTCGAGTGGTAATTTCAATCAACTTCCACTTTTCCCGTAGGCGATCACGTTCGAGCTTGACTTGATGAAGCTCAGCTTGGGCTTGGTCAAGGGAAAATCCCAAAGACGCCACCTCTTTTCCGAGCTCCGACAAATGGTCTTCGTAAGGGGCAATTCTTCTGGATGAGGCCATCGCTTCCTTTGTCTGAGTAGAAATGAGTTCGTTAAAGCCTTATATTTATACTACTCATATGATCACTGTTCAACAGCTATAAAAGTAACAGTCACAAATCTTAACGTAAAACTAAAGAAGTTGACATCTTATAAAAAACATTTTTCATAAAGAAACATTTAACTAGATCAAGAGGGATTTTCCATTAATGAAACTCTGGGTCGTTACAACATTCCCCCCTTAAGAAATTTCGCCCTCAAAATTTTCCTTTTACCACACTAAAACAAATGTGGGTAACTTAGCTTCATCATATCCTCCGACTCCCAAGTTGCTTCTTCAAACTTTTGGTTTCTCCCCAACACCTTGATGAGGGGCATTGTCTTATTTCATAGAACTTTTTCTCTACGATCTAAGATCTTCACTGGTTGCTCCTCAAAAGAAAGATCGTCTTCTAATTGTACCACCTCGGAAGAGAGTACATGTGAAGGGTCTGGTATGTACTTCCTTAAGAGGGATACATGGAAGACATCATGCACCTTGGCCATAGTAGGTGGAAGTGCTAGTCGATAGGCCACAGCCCCAACATGATCAAGAATCTCGAAGGGGCCTATGTACCTTGGACTTAACTTCCCTTTCTTTCCAAACCTCATGACCTTCTTCCACGGAGATATGCATAAAAACACCATGTCTCCGACTTTAAACTCAAGGTCTCGTCGACGATTATCTGCATAACTCTTCTATCGACTTTGGGATGCCTTGATATGCTGCTGAATGGTTTTCACCTTCTCCACCATTTCATCGACCATTTCTGGTCCAAGCAGCTTACGTTCACCGAACTCATCCCAACATGCCGGTGTTCTACACCTTTTCCCATACAGGGCTTCATATGGTGCCATTTGGATGCTCGAGTAGAAACTATTATTATAAGAGAACTCATCTAGAGGAAGATGTAGATCCCATCCTCCTTTAAAGTCCATTGAGCACGCTCTCAACATATCCTCAAGTGTTTGGATAGTCCGCTCGGATTGGCCATCAGTTTGAGGATGATAGGCCGTACTGAAGTTCAGTTCAGAATTCAGAGCATGTTGAAGACTCTTCCAAAACATAGAGGTAAATCTTGGATCTCGGTCAGACACAATAGATAGTGGTACTCCATGAAACCGTACCACTTCCCTGATATATATCCGTGCCAGTTGATCCAAAGATAAATCCTCTCGAATAGCAATGAAGTGTGCAGTCTTTGTAAGACGATCCACAACAACCCAGATTGCATTGTTGCCTTTGGATGTCCTTGGAAGTCTAGTGACGAAGTCCATGGTGATGTTCTCCCATTTCCATTCTGGTATGGGCAATGGTTGCATCATCCCCTTAGACTTCTGCCTCTCTGCCTTCACTTACTGACACACCAGACACTTTGATGTATATTCAGTGATCTCCTTCTTCATATTATCCCACCAAAAGTTTTCTCGGATATCTCGATACATCTTTGTGCTCCCTGGGTGAATAGAGAAATTTGAACTATGTGCATCATCCAAAAGTTCCTTCTTCAGCTCCGAACTTGATGAAACACATAGTCTTTTCCCAAACCGCACAATTCCTTCTTCATTAACATTAAACTCTGAGGATTTTCCCTTTTTGATAGCTTCCACTTTTTCTTGGATTCCTGCATCATCCTTTTGAGCATCCTTTATGCTTTCCAAAAGAGATGGTTGAGCAATCATTTGTGAAAGGATTGATGATGTTCTCTTCTTTATGATTCCCACATCCATCTTCATCAAGTCTAAGAAGATTGGATCCTTCTCAATTCTCATCATTGATAGAATAGCTGGATCCTTTGTACTTAGGGCATCCGCCACCTTGTTCGCTTTCCCAGGGTGGTAATGTATTTAACAGTCATAATCCTTGATGAGCTCTATCCATCTTCTCTGGCGCATATTAAGATCTTTCTGTGTGAATATATATTTAAGACTCTTGTGGTCAGTATATATCTCACATTTCTCTCCATAGAGATAATGTCGCCAGATTTTCAAGGAAAAGATCATCGCCGCCAACTCCAGATCATGCGTTGGATAGTTTCGCTCAGGGATTTTCAACTTCCTTGAGGCATAGGATATCACTTTATCATTCTACATCAGCACACATCCTAAGCCCTTCTTCGAAGCATCACTGAATACCACAAAAAGCTCCCCACTTGTGGGTAAAGTGAGAACGGGTGCAGTGATAAGCCTCTTTTTCAACTCCTTACAGCTTTCTTCGCATTCATCACTCCAAGAAAACTTTACTCCCTTTCGAGTTAGTTTGGTAAGAGGGTTGTACAATCGTGAGAAATTTCTCACAAATCGTCGATAATATCCAGCTAACCCCAAGAAGCTACGGATATCAGTTACCGATGTTGGCCTCGGCCATCCCTCAATTGCATCTGTTTTGGAGGGGTCCACAGATATCCCATTGCTTGTGATGATATGGCCCAAGAATGAGACTTCCTTCAACCAAAACTCACACTTGCTGTACTTTGCATAGAGCTTCTCCTTGCACAAAGTCTCTAGTACAGTTTTTAAATGCTCCTCATGGTCCTCCTTGGTCTTGGAGTATATTAGAATATCATCTATAAAGACTACCAAAAATTTGTCAAGGTAATCTCTAAAGACTCTATTCATCAAGTCCATGAATATTTCTGGATCATTGGTGAGTCCAAAAGGCATAACTATGAATTCATAGTGCCCGTACCTTGTACGAAAAGCAGTCTTGGGGATATCTTCCTTCTTCACCCTTACTTGATAATATCCCGACCGCAAGTCCACCTTGGAGAAGTATTGTTCTCCACGCAGCTGATCAAACAAGTCATCGATTCTTGGGAGAGGATACTTGTTCTTTATCGTGATTTTGTTAAGTTCACGATAATCGATGCAAAGCCGCATTGACCCATCCTTCTTCTTGACGAAGAGGACTGGTGCACCCCATGGTGATGCACTTGGGCGTATAAACCCTTTATCCAGATTCTCCTGTAGTTGTTTCTTCAGCTCTTCAATCTCAACAACAACCATTCTATATGGAGTCTTGGATATTGGTAGTACCCCAGGTATAAGTTCAATTGAGAACTCAACATCTCTTGTTGGAGGAAGACCCGGAAGTTCCTCGGGAAATACTTCAGCGAATTCCCTCACAATAGGCATTTCTTCAAGGGTGGTTTCTTCCTTGGACTCAATCATCTGAGCCAGATATGCATGCTCATAAGGCAGTAATATCCATGCTTGAGATGATGGAGCTAAAGTAGATTCATCTTCCTCCTGACACTTGTAAAGAATTGGGGGTCGATTCTCCATATGGAGTGTGATTTACCTCTCCCGGAAATTTATGTTGGCTCTATATAAGGAAAGCCAATCCATGCCAAGAATTGCATCAAATTCCACCAAAGGGAGTATGACGAGGTTCGCCGGGAAATTCAATCCACAGATTATAACAGGGGAGGACTTATATTCATGGGATGCAACGATTGCCCCATTTTCCATACTCACCGACATCTTTACCTCCAAGATTTGTGGTGGTGCTGTGATTGTTCTACTAAAAATTCGAGATATAAAAGAATGCGTAGAAACTGAATCAAAAAGTACGTTCGCTATTCTTGAATGAATAACTAGCGTACCTGTCACCACTTCATTGTCGGGGTTCACTTCGGCAGAAGTGATGGCAAAAGTTCTTCCTTGTTGTCTTGGAGGTTGCTGGTTGCCTCCGATAACCCTTGGATTAGGGCACTGATTTGCAAAATGACCCGGTTCTTTGCATTTGTAGCATTGAACAACGCATTGAGGTTCGAACGGAGCGTTCCTCTCCTCTGTCGTAGCCGCAGGTCCTTCTTGCTGACAGTTAATAGCTAGGTGCCCTTCTCTTCCACACTTGAAGAATTTTCTTGTCCCCCTAAGGCAATTTCCAGGGTGCTTCTTTCCATACTTTTGGCAAGTGGGGTGCTGGAATTTCTTAGCGCCGTTGGATTTATCCATCGGACAACCAGCATTGAAGTCCACCTTACGCTTCTTGTCCCCATGATACCCATGTGATTCTCTGATCTCCATTTCAACCTTGAGGGCACATCGGAAAATTTCCTCATAGCTGTCGAAGTCATGGATCGCTAATGCTTTCCGCAAGCTAGGCTTCAGCCCACCAAAGAAGCGGTCAACCTTGAATTCAGGGGTAACGACAAAGCCGGAAGCGTATCGTGCAAGCCTTGTGAAGTTTGCCTCGTACGCTCCCACAGATTCTTCATCTTTCTGTTTGAGGGAAAGGAAGTCCCTTTCCATCTTAAGACGGAGGGTGCGTGGAAAATATTTATCGAAAAACATCTTCCGGAATTCCTTCCATTCCAAAGCCTCGATCTCCTCCTCAGGCTTCGTATTTTTTATCAACGTCCACCATTGATCAGCTTCACCCTCCATATGATAAGCTGCCAGGAGAACCTTCTCTTTTTCAGAGCATTGGAGGATGGAGAATATCTTTTCAATGGAGTTGATCCATTGTTCAGCGATCGTGGGATCGGATGATCCACTAAAATTAGGAGTCCTTTGTCTCATGAAGCTTTCAATAGCGACTTGTTCTTTCTTAGGGGGGGTTGAACGTTCCTCTTGACCAGTGTTTCTATTCAAAACTTGAGTTAGATGAGAGAGAAGCGTGACAAAGTTCGCGATTCCCGCTCCCATTGGATTGGGCATCTCATAAGTACAATCATCACACTGATCTTCACAACGGTTGTTAGCCCGAGTTCTCCTATTACCGGCCATTGGCTGGAATAAAAGGAAATTTAGGGGTAAGACATAAAGGGTAATCCAAAGACAAAAGTTTGATGACTTATAAATAAACTTTAATCTCTTTAACTCATGAGTCTATAGGATTCAATCCAGGCTTTTCATGATATTCCTTCTAACATATATTCTTAGGGGCATTTTTTCCCTTAATAAGGGTTCATACTAAGATTGTGAATTTATCAAAACATATCCCCCGGGAGTGTCGTAACCAGGAGTGCAGCAAGTCCCGTTGTCGTGCACCAGTTCCCGTTCGAGTCTAGCTCAAAGCAGTGTTTTCGGGTTTTACCCCTAGGATACATCTGTGCCAGAGCCGCCTCTACCTGCTCGTATCCAGACAGGGATGTATTTGTTTGATAAACCACTTACTTAGTATTTACCAAAAACTTAGGGATGTTTTTATTATGCTTAGTCCTGTATCTAAGGATTTACTAGGGTTTCCTAATCCCAAAAATAACTAAACCTATCCTTTGATACCAACTATGACAACCCTGCTTTTTATTACAACTTAAACATGCTTTATTACATAAAACTTCACTTGATACAACAAAGAAGATCGAGAGGTTTAGTGTCTTTGGGGCTTAGGATCATTACATAAAAACTTTAAACTTGAAATACAACATCTTTATTGAAAAATTCCTTTACATGACCACTACATTCCTTCGTACTTAGCATTGCATGAGATAACCTGAGGACATGCATAAGAAAAGGGTGAGCTATAAAGCCCAGTAAGGGAGTACACAATGAATAACATGAGGAGTAAAATACATGTTAGGCAATAGGAACATCAATAGAGCATAATAGTAACATGAACATAAAGGCATGATAAAGCATGATAATCATAACATGGAAATGTGGCAACAACACTTAAAATTGAATTAGCATGAGCCAAGGCTCATTGCACATGGAGCATGAGTAAAACCTCATTGCACTTGAAGCACGAGTAAAACCTTGTTGCACTTGAATTAGCATGAGTCAACACTCATTTCACATGACGTATCATGATACTATACTTTACCCAATGCATTGGAGCGCTATCAGGGTGCACCCTTCTTAAACATTTCATTTCATGCATCAGTGTGCCACATGGATCATAAAACATGGATTCATAAAAAATAATCATTTATTCCACGATAAAGGAATGTGGAATTCATACATGAAACTTTACAATCAATAAGTAAATGTGCATAAAGGTGAATACCCTTGATAGAGAAATGGGCATGGTATTCACTACACAATAAAATTGGCTTAGAAAATCGGTGCGATTTCGGCAGCGTAACGACGTGACATAAGAACTCATAAAAAAGGTTGATGAGAGAGAAAGGGGTTCCTCATCATATTTACATGTAATTGACAGTAATTAGGTCATATATAAACATGTCCCAACAATTTAAAAGGAATTTAGATTCATGATACAAAAGTATTTCTTGAATGTAAAAGAAGAGAGAGAAGTTCCTTTCGGAATTTCGGCATAGTAACAGGTGTACATGAGAGGCATCTAATGAGAGAGAAAGGGTTATCCCATAATTCAAACAATAAGAGGAAAGTATGGGAGAGGTGTGAAACCATACCCCAACATTCATAATTGAAATAAAAATGGCAATACATCTTAAAGAAAATTGACAAAAATGAGAAAGGAAGAAAAAACACTTACTTGGAAGTGTGCTTCCAAAGGCTAGAAAGAGGCTTTTGAGAGGCTTCTTGGGATCTTGGGGCACCTTGGTAGGATTCTAGAGAGAGTAGGGCAGAGGTTGGACGAACTCCAAGGTATTTTAGTGAGGAGGAAGTGGGAGCTTGGGTGGGTTTATATAGGAAAGGTGAGAGAATTCTTTATTATTTAGGTTTTGGACCCCTTATATTAAAATAATCCAAACCACAAACCATACCATGGTATTTGCCCATGGTTTCTGTAAAAGGAAAGAGGAAAACAATATTTTACAAGGCCAAGGTCAGAACTTATTAAAAAATTAGGGTTGCTTATGTGGAGGTGAGTCACACTCCCATGGAAATTAATTTAAAAAGGCAAAGTGTTGAATAAGTTTTGAGGGCTCCATTAATGCTTTGAAAAGTAAGTCAAACAAACCCAAAACCTCATTATTTTAATGATAAAACACATATTGGCCGAAAATAAGGATTATGTTATTTTATTACATAACCATTGGATCATTATGATGTCATAAAACACATTATATATTTAAATGGTATTTAATTTTTACCAAAAAATTTGACTGTCTCAGAAAATTATGAAAAATTCACCGTTAGATAATTTCGACATCCTGATTCCTAAAATAATATTTGTTTTATCTAAATAATTTTCTAAATATGTGAATTTTAACTTTTAAAATAAAAACCGACATTTATAAAAAAATTACCGGGTTTTGACAGAAATGGCTTTCAAACCTTAATAAAAATTTTAATTACATTCATAAAATTATAAGATCATTTATACATAATAAAAAAATTAATTTAATATTAATAATAATATTTTATTAAAATATTATTTAATTCAAAAATCCTTTAATTTAATAAAATATAATTCTTAATTAAATAATAACTAAAAACACCATTTGTACTTTAAAAACTAATTACAATGTATCAAAAATGACTAGAAATTATATTCATTATTATATAAAAAAAATAATGTACATGAAAATGGTGCTACTTATTTGTTACATAACCCCTTAAAATAGCCACATAAGACCTAAGGGTAAGGTGTGCGATGGTGACAGACTCTTGGGGCGGTTCGGATAACATCGCTCGAGTGGTAATTTCATTCAACTTCCACTTTTCCCGTAGACGATCACGTTCGAGTTTGACTTGATGAAGCTCAGATTGGGCTTGGTCAAGGGCAAAGACCAAAGACGCCACCTCTTTTCCGAGCTCCGAAAAATGGGCTTCGTAAGGGGCAATTCTACTGGATGAGGCCATCGCTTCCTTTGTCTGAGTAGAAATAGGTTCGTTAAAGCCTTATATTTATACTACTCAGATGATCACTGTTCAACGACTATAAAAGTAACGGTAACAAATCTTAACGTAAAACTAAATAAGTTGACATATTATAAAAAACATTTTTCATAAAGAAACATTTAACTAGATCAAGAGGGATTTTCCATTAATGAAACTTTGGGTCGTTACAGTCTCCAGCCTTGCAACTGGTGCAAATGTCTCATCTATATCTATTCCCTCTATCTGGGAGTATCCCTTTCACACTAGTCATGCTTTGTTTCGAATCACAGTTCCATCTTCATTCATCTTGTTGCGATAGACCCATTTAGTCCCGATGACATTCTTGTCTGCTGGCCTCAAAACAATCTCCCATGTCTAGTTCTTCTCGATTTGATCAAGCTCTTCATTCATAGCCTGAACCCAGTTTTCATCTTCAGCTGCATCGGAAAAACATTTTGGCTCCACCTGAGATAAAAATGATGTTTGTTGTAATGACTTCATTCTTCGAGTTTGAACTGGAGATTTCTGATCACCAATGATATTCTGCTTATCAATTTCAGTTCGACTCTTTGACTTCCTTACAGACACAGACTTTACACTTTCTTGTTCATCATCAGTATCTTCTTCTGAGTTAGCCTCTGCCACTTCTGCTCCCCCTGTGTTGCCTAATTCATCATCACTTTCATCCAGGAACTGTTCACTGGGTCGTTGAGTATTCTTTTCATTTTCAACTATAGTGACATCATTGCTCTCAACAATTTTTCCTAGCCTTTTGTTGAAGCATTTATATGCTTTTATTTTCCATGAGTATCCAAGGAATATCCCCTCATCTCCTCGTGCCTCAAACTTCCTATTATTTTCTTTGTTGATAATGAAACACTTACTTCCAAAAATTCGAAAGTATTTCAACGTTGGATTCTTTCCGTACCACAGTTCATAGGGAGTCTTCCCTTGCTTCGGACACAACAGAGACCTGTTTGAAACATAGACCGATGTCAACACTGCTTCCTTCCAAAATTTCTCTGGTAGGTCTTTGTCAATAAGCATCGTTCTGGTCATGTTGTTGATGATCCAATTTCTCATTTCAACCACACCATTCTATTGATGAGTTCTTACTGATGAAACTTGATGCCTTATCCCGTGTTTCTCGAGATACTCTTCCACTTGACTGTTTGTGAATTCTGTACCGTTATCTGTACGGAACTTCAAAATTTTCTACCCAAGCATCCTTTCTGATTCCCTCCTGTACTGTTTTATGCAACTAAACACCTCTGTCTTTTGGGTAATGACAAATACCCAGGACATTCTGCTATAATAATCAATGAAAAGAACATAGTACCTTTTCCCATTTATAGATCGTGGTAAGATAGGTACACATACATTAGCATGAACCAGTTCGAGCACTCTATTTGATTTCTGTTCCTTTGTCCTGCATGTATTTCTGATGATCTTCCCTTGTTGGCAAGCATCACACATATGAGTGCGATCACATGATAGTTTGGGAAGGTCTCTAGCAGCATCACACTTTACAAGATCCTCCATAGATGGTTGGAATAGATGACCAAATCGCTTATGCCACAACTGGTTTTCTTCCTCTCTGGATAAAAGAAATGTATCTTTTTCCCCACCTACAAGGTAGAGATTTCCCTTTGTCCTTTTTCCCTGCAGAATAGATGCTCCATATTTTCCTTTCACAACACACATCTTCTTGGTAAATCGGATAGAGTGCCCAGAGTCACATTGTTGACTGACACTGAGTAAGTTATGATTAAGAACCTCTACTACCAAGACATCAACACGTCTCATCTCTTTGCCCCCAAACTTGGCTTTCCTTGAGCCAACAATCTTCAAGCCTTCATCATTTCCAAATTTGACAACTCCTTCTTTGTCATATTTGATGCCTGTAACAAGATCCTTATTACCCTTCATGTGGGATGTGCAACCACTGTCAAGGATCCAAACACCAGATCGATCTGATGCTTTAAGGGAAATCTTCGCCACCATGGCCTTCTCATTTTTCTTCTTCTTATTCCATACTTTTTCTTTCACACTCGTCCTGGATTGATACTTCTTTTCTTTCTCAGAGTATGATGGAACAACCTCATCTTGCAAAACCGCAAATCTATTCTGCATTTTTAAATAACCTGTCAGTTTATTGACCTGCTACTTGTGAACGTTTTGATTCTGCTTTGGCACATTTCTCTGAGTGGTCAAAGTACAGTACCTAGCCATGTAACCAAATCCTCCGCACCAAAAACAGTGTCCTTCAAAATATGTTCTGGAAAACCGTTCTCTGTTTGGATGCCATCTCTATTCCTGTTCCCTTCTATATATCTTGGATATGGAAGACACATACTGTGAATGTCCCATTTTCCCACAGTAATAACAACTGATATAGGATACATTCCTTCGTGATACTTCAGCACTACTATTTTCCCTTTCGGATCTCTGAATATTCTGATTCGGTTTTGTGCCCAAATCAACCTTCAATTTCGGGACGGGTGCTTGCGGTCTGACATTAACTGCCACCAATTTTTGTTTCTTATCAAGCCCTGAATCAACCTTAGCATTTGAGATTTCTTGCTGCTTCACTTCTTCTGAACTACGAGCCTCCTCTTTCATATTCTCTGTCTTCTGAATGGACTGATTTTCTGATATCACATTGGGGGTCAAGAGTTTTTCTTGATACTTCATTTTTCGTCGTAGAATGAACACTTCTTCTTCAAGCTCTTGGATACGTCTGACCTGCTTTCCTGTGTTAGTCAAACAATCAATTTCCTTCTTTTGTTGCTCAATTTTAAGCTTATGGTCAACAGTATTTTCTGAGCTCTCTGGTGTTGAGGATTTTAGTCTTTCAATTTCTTCTAACAGTTCTGACTTTTCTTCATCCTGTTGTTTCATATAGAGTTTGGAATCACGAACCACTTTATTGGATTTCTTCTCTTTAGCTCTCCAGACATCTATCTCCTCAAGAGCTGCTTCCAATTCGGGTTCCATATCAACTCTTCCTTCAATTTATTCTTCTTCTTCTTCAGTGTCAGCTTCTTCATTTTTATGAGAACTACCGACAACCGCTACCATAGCATTTTGCCTATGATTTTTACAATTTTCAAACTCCTCAACCTCTTCATCCTCAGACTCCTCTAAACTTTCAAATTCTTGTGAAAGAAGATTCTTTTTCTTGAAAAAATTTCTCTTGAATTGCTTCTTCCCTTTCACAAACGCTGAAGTCTTCTTCTTGGGAATTTCAACTTCATCATCATCATCATTGTTATCTTGAAATTTCTTGGGGCATCTTGCCGCAAGATGACCAACCTTTCCACATCGAAAGAATGCTAGTGGAAGTTTACCTTTAATCTTTCCTCTTCCCCTTTGAAAATTTGAAGAAAGGAATGACATCACCTCAGTTGTCTCTTCTTCTTTATTAGAATCTTCAATGGTGAGTTTCTTCATGGCCTTGAATGCCACCTATTTGGATTTACCCTTTTCCACAGTCTCGTTATCATCGTTTCTCATTTCATATGCAACAAGAGTGCTATGCAGGTTATCCAATGTTAGTTCTTTTGGGTCTTTATCTTCCAAAACAGAAACTTTCAAATTGAACCGAGGTGGAAGTTTTCTCAATATGCGCTTCAAAATTTTTATATCTTTGATAATTTCTCAAAGACCCCGCATGTCTTCTACCACATCATTTACCCTATCAAAGAATGCATCAACAAACTCATTCAGGTTCATTCTCAGATCTTCATACTTGTTCCACAACACTTTCAGCTTTGCCTCTCAGACTTTTGTATCCCCTTCATAAATATTCAAAAGCTTTTCCCACATGGAATGTGACGTTTTTCATGACATCACATTTGTATATATGGTATTGGAAAGGGCTCCCCCTAAGGCATTGATTTCTTTGGAATCAGCATCCAACTCTTTATGCTCAGCTTCTGATAATGCACCACTAGTAATATCAGCTGTGATACCATTCATAGTTGCTGAAAACACATCCATTCCCAAAGATCAGAAATAGTGTTGCATTCAATTTGCCCATATCTGAAAATTACATCCGTATAAGATTTGAATCCCTATATGATTAGTGGCCTCCATTGAGAGAACAACTAAAATCAACCTCTCCCTCTGATACCAATTGTTAGGTCCACAAGGCTGAATACCCTGAGGGGGGGGGGGGGTGAATCATGGTATGACTAATTTAAAATTAATGCCCGTTCTGATCTTGTTTCGCTATTAAGAAAAACACTCTTCTCTCTCTTTCCTGTTGCACAATATAAACAGAATATAAAGCAAACACAGGACACAACAATTTTACTTGGTTCACTGCTAAGGGCTACGTCCAAGGAGCATACACCGACAGGTTTCCGGTCGTACCAAATTCCACTATACTTCACTATCTATGGATTACAATGTTCGGGTATAGTCACTCTGTCCCAGGCTCACTGCCTTTGCAAGGTTTAGGGTCAGCTCACTGCTTTCCCAAGGGTCACTCCCTATTTCTCTCTCTCTGGCTCACTACCGGTGGATATGATCACCTTCTTCCTCTTTCTATGCTCACTTCACTTAGAAGGGATCCACTCACAGTTTATACACCTGTAGGTCTCTTCATTTCCATGAAATAATGCATCTTCAACTATTGATATATGCTCTGATGAAGTCCAAATTTCATCCACTGATGAATACCACTTTGCCTCTGACCACTGGGAAACTACCTTTGGAAAGTACCTTTGCAAAGTACCCTACTTCGCGAGGCTTCCAATTTCACGAAGCTCAAACAAGCCTTCACAAAGCTCCTGCCTTTTAGCGAATCTCTCTCGCGAAGCACTCTCGTGAAGCTCAAGTCATTGCATAGAAACTTACCTTGCGAAGCTCACTGAGCCAATTCCGAGCTCACAACTTTCGCGGAGCTACAATAGCCGTCGCGAAGCTCCTCTTTTGGGAAGCACACTGGCTTCGCGAACCAACTTCGCAATACTAGAGAAAAATATTTTCTCTAAAAATTCTCTCTACTTCTTTCGAGGGGGTCTGCCTCTATTTATAGGCGATTCCACCAACCCTCGATCTTTCCGCGCGAAGTAAACACCACGTCATCTCAAATTACGAAGCTCCAAAGTTTCTGGCGGAATTCTGTCCAAATTGCGAAGCACCTCGGCAATTTTCGGATCGCGGAGCTCATCGTAATCTCGGAGCATCACCGTCAACATTATTTCATGCCTTCGCCGCGAAGCTCCCTCACAAAGACCTTCACCGCCACGATGCTCTTCAACTCATCCGTTCGTGAAGCTTTGACGTAATCGCGAAGCATCACCACCTCCATTTTTATGGTCTTCGTGAAATCCAATCCATGCATCCCATCTTCGCGAAATTCACGCCATTGCCATATTTAATTATGATCTTCATGGAAATCCTATTTTTGCGATGCTCACCAAACTCTAAATTTTGGACCGCCTCCAGATCTTCCTTTCCTTTGTCATCATTCTTTCTCAACAAGGATTGTCAACAAATTCTCAGGAAATCGATAATTCTCCAAGGAAACCTACTTTGTCAACAAACACAATCAACCCAAAAATACTGCAATGTTACCTTGAGGGATTTTTCCCAACAAATATTTTATTCTTATTGATTCTATGATTGGATGGTATATATCCATGCAGCTCCTTCTAGTAAATAAAACCCCCATAAATTTTATATATGACATATAATTACACATATCAATAAACTATATGAGATCCATAGAGAACCACACTACATGATCCCATAATTAATGGTGATGGATTAGTGGGTCTGTCTCCTCTGTTAATCAAATATTAATAATCTCACAACAAATTTCTACCTCACCGGAGAGCCAATTGTTTCCATTTCCACCACCCACTTGCTAAAACCATGGAAAATGTTTCACTAATTTTTAAATTTTTTTATCCTTATTCTCAAGTTTAGAATAAAATAAATTATATTTTAAATTAAGGAATCAACCATTAAGGCCAATAAAATTTAGAGTGAATATTTTTGCTAATGAGCCTGTACCCGAGTGGTAAGGCCTCCATCTTGGAATCCATGATACCCAGGTTCGAAACCGGGTGGAGGTGAATTTCTGAGTCACTGTAGAATTACTATAGTTGGTACTATTCAGTACTGCAGCAGTCATAACTATTCACCTTATTTGGGCCTTCGGGCCATCAGTTTGGGCATCTGGGTCTCCAAGGCCTTCAGGTCATCAGAGGTCTTCAGGCCTCAGGGCCTTCGGGCCACACAGACCATAGAGTAGACCAGTTCACACAGAGCATGCCTCATAAGAGGATAAGAGCAACAAGACTAGTAGCCACTAGAAGTAGAGCTACCAGATTGGAAGAATGAGAGGGTATGGAAACCACCATCAGGCCCAGGCACCGTACAACTTTGTACAGGGAAATGCTAGCCGATAAACAATGCAAGGTGGAGAGATAGGTGATCAATGATGAAGAAGCTAGGGGAGGGGCAGTTCCTGTGGGTTGGACCTACGAGTCATGTATTGGGAATAGTATGCCTCTGGGCCTTAGAGTCATGTATTGCGAGTCGTGTCAGGCCTTGTGACTTGGGCCTAAGGGTCTTTTACGGGTTCCCCTTTATCCCTTAAAAGGGGGGATTATCTATAATAATAAAAAAATTCCTACAGGCCATCAGGCAAGTAAAACTTATCTATAATATATATGTTTATATATAACACCACAAATTGAGTTCTTGATGATGTTAGAGTCATAGTTTGGATACCTTAACATTAATATATGATAGATTATGTGATTTAGACCATTTAAATTATAGATAATTAATTGAAAAACTTATCTCTAACATCTCTTTAGAATAATATGTTGGATTCTCAAGATTCTTGTAGAAATGTTTTCCTTGTTATTAATTTAACCTTGATATATGAAATTGGCTGATAATTAAAACATATATAATTTTCAATAATTAAAAAAATAAATGAAAAAAATATTCTTTTAAATGAGATCATATCAAAGAAAATAAACCTATTTCAATGAATTCTTTTCCACTCTAGTGAAATCATACCTTGAATACTACTTTCTTCTTAGAGGAAATAAATGAGTGATATATTATGTCTAGTTTATTTAAAATTACTAAATAAATTTATTTATAATGAATAATATGGTTTTTAATTTAATTAATTTAATTTTTCAACATTTTATAAAAAACAGATTCACAAAAAATATTAAAATTACAAATTATCCGCAATTTTCTACCGTGATAAACAATCCTTTTCCCGATTTAAATGGAGAAGTCTATTTCTTATCCAGATACTTTTTTAGGAAAAAATTATAGTATTACCCCTTATAAACATAAAATAAAAGTAACCAAATTTCACTTAAATGAATATATTAAAAATAAATTAAATATAAATTTTTTTACTATTAAATAATTAATGAAACTTCTAAATTTAATGAAATAAAAATAAAATAAAAACTATAAGAATAAACCTATTCATTATTAAGAAATAAACTTGAGATACCACATGCTTCCCACTTTAAAAGTTTTTATCCTTATAAATAAAAAATAAAAAATACTTTAAAAAATAATAGAAAACAAGATTTCTATTTTAAGGAAGATGATTGTCATTTATGCATGATGTTATCATACATGACATTAATCCACATATCAACATGCCTCTCATTGCATAACCACATGATCTGTAAGAATGTTTCATTAAGAAACCCCTAAATTCGTAACCAAATTTTCATAATTTCAATAAAATTAAGTTATTTATTTTATAGGACCACATGGTCTTGATATGAAGGAATTAGATTAGGAAACCATTTATATAATAGTATACCTAACATTTGATAAAAAGTAACCCTTTAATATATAATTAAAATTTTCTTGATTCTTGTTTTTATAGTATACATAGTGACTCCCGAAACTCCCTTTCTAGGACCTAACACACTCTCTTTACCACACAAACTACCATTTAAATGTGGTATTTAATTAATTACCTATATTTTATTCTATTAAACCAAATAATTTTCACATATGGATCCCCTTATTCCACCTCATATTCATATAGGATCAACCTCTCACTAGTGGACCTCCTTTTAAAACATTGTACATATTGATTCATATTTTTACGGGAGAAATAGTAACACATGGAAATCCTATATAAGGACCACAAATATTTTTATTTCAACCTATATCTTATCACATCCAATTTTTATCTTACCAACGTGTCCTTTATTTTCCATCCACCTAGTATTACACAAATATCAGAGGAAACCTTGTGGAATGATTTATATATTCATGGGATATGTAGTGATTCCTAGACCTCTTTTTTTTGACTAAAATATATTAATTTTCTTTCCCTATCTATTATAGAATTTAATATATAACATTAAATTGTATGGAACATTGATCCTTACAACATTAATTTAACAAGTGTGTTAAAATCATGTTTACCACATGAATTTAATCTATACTAACGTTTATGAGACAAATATATATAAAAAACCCTTTGGGAAACCATGAATTTCTATTGGATCACTACCACTCTTACTTCACATTAGGGTTCCCAAGGCTTATTTCATGAGGGTTCACTTCTTGTTAAAAATAATTCACCCAAATATATATATATATATATATATATATATATATATACTGATTCATGTAATAAGAGGATATGTAATGAAACACAAGGACTCTTATTCCACGATTGATTACAATTCCTTTGTATTACCCCTCCTTAGTTATATTGATTTTAAATGATATGGGTGCATTATAAGAAGAGGGATGTAATGACTATTTTTAAATTTTCAATCTATACTTAACAAAGTTGACTCAATACATTTAAAAAGATCATTATATATAATTTATAATTTTTTTAAATAATATAAATAGATGGATTATTTTATTATTGATCTAATATCTTCTCATTATTGATATCATTGACCTGATAACTTGTTTTTACCTTTTCATCACTTTAGGAATCTAAATGGTAATCACTCTAGACATATCTGCATGTGTTCTTTGAATCTCAAGAATTCTGTTCTTGATATCTTTTATTCCATAATGATGGGGTTAAGTTCCTCATATGATTCTTTCATGATAAAATATAGAAATATATTACATTATTTATCTAGAAACATGAGTGATTTTGGAGGATTATCACTAATTATATCTCTAGTTATTGAGTTAAGAATTATATTGAATGAGATTCATATATAATAAAGATAACATACATTATTTTTTATACATCATTTAAAATTAAAATAATTTCACTTAAGTCATTTTCTATTAATTTATTTCTCACAAAACAACTCATGCCACCCCCTTAAAATAATAATTAAACTAAAATTATTAGTAATATGTGTTATTCTTATATCATTTATTTAATAAATAAATATTTATTCATTTAAATGATATTAATGTATATTTATCATATCATTAAAATTATCCCAATCCTCTTATTTATATTATTGAACCTTGAAGAATAAAATTATATTCATTTGGTAATAAAAATAATATATTCACTAAACTCATGAATAAATATTTATTTTTATTCAGTAAAATTTCAAAAACATAAATAAATATTATATCACCTTATCTCATGAATAAATAAATATTATATTTATCTATCTTATAAATAAAAAATAAATAAAATTTAAATAACTTATTATCAAATTGAATAATCTTGTGATTAAATTTAAGAACAATATAACATGGATAAATATTTTTCCAAAAAATGAGAATAAATTTCTAAAATTAAAAATAATTGAATCTTATAAAATTTTGGATATATTTATTTTTCGAACATCAATGATTTTTTAACAACAACTATTCTATCCCATAGAAAAATAGAGTATCGATCAACACATAATGGCCCTCTTAAAGAGAAGATGAATTGTCATAATGATAACCACCTATAAATGATATTTTGTAATATTATCCCTTTTAAATCCAATATTTTATATAAAATGATGTATACATGTGTCACAATAATATACATTTAATATATAATTTATTGAATTTTTTTAAATAAGTTTTCTATAATTACTATATCTATAGAATTTTTTTAGGCCTTTACATTTCTTCTATGGGATAGATATATCTTCTTACCATAACATCACAGTGAAAAAAATTATCTTAATTATTCTATTAATGTCACATCCGTAATGAAATACAAAATGTTTGGCATTTCACCATAGGAATATGGCATCATGATTTTATTCCAAACATCAATGTAAATAAATCATGATATACATTAACAATGACCTCAATTTTAAGTAACAATACATATAATCATGGATAATTATTCCAATGACAAATATAATTCTCGAAATTACAATAGGAAATTCTTTCATTATGAACACTTTTTTAAAGATCACCGAGTTTGAACTTCATTAGAAGAATTTTCAATGATTATAATCCCCCAACTATATTTTTGAGCATTATATAAGCCCCAATAGACTTCTCTATCTAGATCATAAATCATAATTTTAAGAATATAATCATGGAATCCCTAGGTTCTTATTATTTTAGGGAACTTCTATAATCTATTGATTCAAAAAATACTCTAAATAAATTATCAAATAATTCATGAAGAATTAAAGTTGGTTTGTGATAAGAAAAATTTCTATCAATTTAATTTAGATAATAAAGCTAGTTATATAGAGCCAAATCTAATAAACTCGCACTTACACGAGATCCAACTAATATAAAATACTCATGATTCGACTGAGGATACATTCCATCACTTGGATAACCATAAATAAATTTGTTATTTTACTTGTAACACTGACTTCATCTCCTTGAAGAAAAAATTTCATGAGATGATACTTCCAAAATAAATTAATACCACTTCTTTAGTTGGACCAAAAGTTGTGATAAATATAGATTTTATTTAATTTAAGACCATGGTATAATTTATTCACTTATTTATCAAAACAATTTCATTATCAAAATTGTAATATTATATTAAGAAAATATTTGTAAAAAAAAGTTTTGTATCCCATTTGAACTAGTTTCTTATCTTCTTCATATACGAGGAACATATCTTAAAAATAGATTTATTACTTTAGGATAGTTTTACATTATTCTAAAAATTGTTATTCTAGAAATACTAGTACATTTCATGTTATATATGATATATTTTGTCCTTTAATTAATAGAAATTATAATAATTATTTACAACATGTGACATTGATAACAATCCTATTTTGATTTATCCATTTATATCCTTCAATATATTGTCAAATTGTATACTTTGAATTAGTTGAAACACCCACTTAGATATATATATATATATCTATAGATAATGATCCCTAAAATATAATCTATATTATCTAATTATTTTGTGGAGTAATAGTTTTTAACTAAGTCATAAATTAATGTAAAATTAGTATCTTATTTTAATAATAATCATTTATTAATATATATTTTTATAAACATTCTAGTTCTCCCATTTTACTTTTATAGACCTATATTTTCTACCTTACTATAGTATAAGAGTTTATTATTAATAAATACTAACATGTCACTTTTCTTAGTGATAATAATACCATATATCTTTGGTTCTTTATCTTCACTAACTGATCTACCCAATACTTTTTATCTTTGGAACAACTGGACCCACTGATTTTTAAAGGGTTTATTCATTTGAAAACTCTTATACATTTTCAAAATAAACTTCATTAAATTATATTTTTCTACCAATATATATTATAGAGATATTATTTATTTATAAATATATGGAATGTATTTACATGATTGTTATTTTATCTATAGGATCATTTAATGACACAAATCATGTGTTTTTATGTGAGTTTTTATGTGAATATAATTAACAAACAATTTTTATAATTATATATAAATAAATATTATAGTCATAGTATTATTTCCATACTTATACCTTATTTGGAATCACAATTATCACTTTGGTTGGAACACTTGGTTAAGTGTTTATTTTGATGTTTTCAATCTATATTAATTTTATGATTATGTAAGAATTTCAGGACTCAAATTAAATGAAATTTTGTTGAGCATATTATCCATATATATATGATGAAAATTTCTTTATCTTCTTATCAATTTTATTCTTTAATTATCTTTTTTGTTCCTAAAATTGTTAAATCAATAATAGTTTTTCCTAATAAATTATATATCTTTGTATCTACCTATGCCATAATAAAAATAATAAAGTTCAATGATATAATTCTATATTCATTCTAGAAATAGTCCACATTGAAAAAATAAACTAATTCTAAAATCTCAATATATTATTCATCTTTAATTCTATATTAATTTAGTTATTTTCTCTTGTAAAAAAATATAAAAAATAATTAATGGTTTTAAATTAAATAATTTAAATACTCATTATGGATTAAATTTTTCTACCACTTATAGTTTATATAAAAAAGTCAACCATGCTAAAACCTGGTTTAATATAAGCCTTTTCAATTTAATTTTTCGTTTATTTAAATTATAGGTTTTATCAATACATGTAAAAATTTAAATTATTATTCAAATGTTTCTTACCACAGCAGTTTATGTCCTTTAATTTGTAATCATGAAGTCATTTCACTTTTGTATAAATTTAATATATAAATAGTGTTATGGCTATCATAAAACATAGTAATAGTTTAGAAATATGAAAATTAGTCCGCTCAGAAAATATAAAATTTTAATCTCCCATAATTAATGTAGAAATACTCTCTTCATAAATATATTGAAGATCTAGTTTACTTCTTGCAGACTTTTATAATCCACTTGGTTCCTATATTTGGATACTAATTTTTGAGTCACAAACTCTATATGATAGAAAACATTAAAAAATAGATCATTTTCATTTATTGATGAATGTACCTAAATATTTACCTTTTTTACTCAATGTAATATCGTTCTTCTTCGAGTGTACTTTCATTCCATATAAGAAAAAATATCATCCATCTCATTTCTCTCCTTCTAATTTTTTTTTCTTAGAATTTTTTGGCCCCCTTAAACGTTGAGTTTATAATTGTTCACATATATTTACACTTATTATTATTCATAATGAATACAATATAATTATTTTTTTTGTATTTATCATTTTATAGAATAATTTTGAAAGTTTCTATAATCAATTTATCAAATTTGTTCATGTTATAATTACAAATAAAACTTGATAAACTATGATGTAGTTATGTGAGAATTAGTTTTTTAGATATTTTCTTATCCGATTTGAACCCCAAATGTTCTAAATGATAAATGTACCCTATAATATTAAGTATATTAGGTCCCATAAAAACTAACATTATTAAATTTAAATTGGAAATTTAGTTATATATATTTTTTAACTATCATGTTTACCACTATCCTTGCAATAATACCAAAGGAGGGAAAATGTAAAGTATGCATATTTTCCTTCATGGTTCTTTTGTAGATCACTGGGAAATAATTATAAAATAATGAATTTTAAATCCAATGAATCATCCATGTGTCTATATTAAACATATTTATCATCCTTATTGGGTTTTTTAAGTGGTTTAGTTAGTAGTTTTTTATTTTGGAAAAAAATATTTCCTTTGATATCATAATATTATGTGCAAGGTCTAGTAAAACTCCTTTAAATTTTCATTGGTACAAAAATTTTCTTTATCCAAAATATTTTATATTAAATGTGAGTTCATGGTATTTATTTAAATTTCCAAAAAAAATTAAAATAGTTGTTTTGTAATTTTTCTTGATTACTAATCATAATATTATTGATCAAAAAATTAAATATGTCTCCGACCATTTTATCAAATCTAAAAAAACCAAGTAATTGAATTTTTAAATTTTTTGTTTCTTAGATATTCTAATAGAAAAGATATGTATTTAAATTATCATATTTTGAATGTGGATTTTAAAAATTACATGAAGGTATTTATTTAGTCTTTAATCTTTCCAACTTAATTAAATCTGAATTATTTTATTCATTGATTGGAATCCTCGATCAAAATAATCATATACTCATATTTTATAAACACATGCCCCAAAATTACACCAAGCATGATAGAGAAAATTACATTTATATAGTAAAGTTATGTTTAAAAAAATCCATTGTTAGAATAACTTGTTAACTAAAAGAAACCTAAAGATAGATATATAAGTACTTTGACTTATGATTTTATTCTAACAAAAATAATGGTAAGAATATAATGACTTAATATTATCTTTATGTGACTTTTTTATTTTATACTTACATTAGATATATAATTTTTTCCTTGTATGATAATTAATTATTTTATACGTGATCTTACATAAAAAATTTACTATAAATAATAAATTAAATTTCATAATTTTTTATTACATTTCATCTTATAATTCCTTTAAATTATTTTTTGTGATCACATTTAATTATTAGATAAACATTACATCCTAGAAGTTTATAATTAAAAATGTATTGAAAAAGTTAATATATAAATATGATATGATCATGATATTTAACTTCTTGTTAGTTTATCGAGAAATAATAAAATAGATTGATATTCACTAAAATTGGTGAATCATATTATATTATTCACCTCGAGGTATAAATAGTGTGATGAATATAATTCATATCATAGTCCATGATATTGATTTATCACTTAAGGAACGATATTCTTATATGATATTGTATGATATATGATATAGCCTAAGATATGTGATATTAGGTGCATAGGTGTTTCCATGATTCCCTAAAAATTAACCTTAGTGAATATTATTTTTAATGAATTATTTGTGGGTTAAAGTTGATAGTCATGATCATCGAAATGTTTTAAAATCTTAAAAATGAAAAATGTAAGTTATGAGTAATGATTGGTGGCTACAAATTGTTGAAAGATAATACCCAATATCATTAATTAAAATAAGTGATTCTATATTATGGACACGATACCTATCATTGGTGTGTGCGATTTACTTCAATCTAAGACAAATATATCTTCCTCCCTTTTTTCATTTATATACACCATGATGGTTCTAGAACACATTTAAAAGAAACAAGGGTCTTCGCATAGTGAATTTGGATTCCATTGGTTGGTGAACTACCAATGTAGCTAAGTTCCTTATATCTATTTCTTAGTGAACTTCCTCAAGTATAATTTATTGAGATTTATCACAAATTACCTGATGTACACAAGTTATATTAATGTTATTAATTTACATATTCATTTTGTAATGATAGATCCACATAATTAATGGCTTCTTTCCACTATTATAATTATATAATTTTCAAAAAAGACCCATCAAAACCAACCTATAACCTAAGGGGAATAACCCTATGAGTCTAGGTTTATTATAGTTGTATCCTCCTCCATTATCATGTGCATATCCATTTTTTGAATTTCAACCTGACTCATCACTTGAATCATCTTGTTAGGATACTGCATCGTTACAATTGTATACTCAATTTAAGGTTAGGGGAATTTAGGCAGCAATTATTATATGTAATGAAAAAATGTATACATATAGTTTTATATAGAATTTAAAAGAGGGTTTATACGCCGATCAATAATAGTAATTCCATAAAAATTATTTAAAATTTAATCCATAATATAATATAATTAAATTAAATAAATAAATACAAACATACACAAGTAATTCTATATCCCAATCACTCACAATATAATTAATTTTACAATAAATAAAACTTTTAAATACCTCTCGAAAAATATTAAATAAATTTAAATAAATTTAATTTAATTAATTAATTTTGAATTATATTTTATAGACCAACTTATGTTCTTTAAATCCCCAATAAATATTATTAAAACTTATTTCTTAATTTTAGTAATTTTTTATAAATTTATTTATTTTATCTTTTCCTAAAGGATAAAAGTCACCCAATTTTGTGGTGTAGTTTAAACGTGTTAGTAGGGGGTACACCCTACTACTTGTTAAATAATAATAATAAAAACATAAAAAACAAAAATATTAATAATTACTATAATAATAATTATAATAATAATCTTTGTACATTATAGTGGCCTTTCCACACAAAACACAAAGGTAATAAAATTTTCATTCTTGGAGAGTCGACACCATGACTAGAACCTTCACCCATAAACCCAAACCACACCTACTATAACATGGGATAATAATATTAAAAGTAATAATAATTAGAAAGGTTCTAGTGCCGAGTACTCTTGGACCATGAAATTTATTATTAAAAATAAAGTGTGATAATGAACCAGATGTTATAAGGTGGGTTTACAAATATGGGTGTGGATGTCACCCCTAGCGTTCATGTTCAATAAATAAAGGTATGATCTTGGGATGATAGAGGATCACATCGAACATGATTCTAAACTAACGTTCTTTGAGAGTGAATCTGCCACCTGGTTAACGTCTTTGTAATCATGTGTGACCTACAAGTGTAGGTCATTAATCGCTTGAAGATATTCTAATCAATATAGGAGAAGACTGCAAGAAACATTTCTCAATATGATTCTCACATCCTCTATCACCATAATAATAATAATAATAATAATAATAATAAATTAATAAATAAATAAATTAATTAAAAAATAAAAACAAAAACAAAAACAACAACAAAAAAAGAAAAAATAGAAATAAATAAATATATAAAATAAATGAAATAATTAACGTATAATTAAGATCTAGTCAAGAAAAAAAATAAATTTAATTTAATTTTAGATTAATAAAATAAAAAAATTAATATAATAAACATGATATTTTAAATTAAATCTTGTCATATTTGGTCTATTAATGAGCATGAAAACTCGAATTTACATGAAATCTTGACCACTAATGTTAGAACTTGACCATTGAGTTAAATTTTATTAAATCACAAAAAATTATAAATTAGTGTGAGTACTCTAATACCTCTTGAGGGATTGAAGCATAATGGAAGTAGTGAGACACAATTACTATTATTATTTTTCCTCAAAACTCAATATAGTTTACTTGAATCCTTTAATTGGATCATTGTAAATAATTTATAATTAATTACTATAATAAAAAAATAAATTAATTATTTTATTATTAATTTTCTTTTTGATCATTATTAATATTGTTGATCAATTCACCGACTATTTTTATATTTACAATATTCAGGAATCCAAATAATAATTACTCTAGTGTTATCCACATATGTTCCATATAATGGGTTTTAGAATGAGGGAAGCAAGTGATTAAATCCATTCATTCTTGATCGCATATAAAATCTTATACTTTCTCTATATAGAAACATGAGAGATGTGGGAGGATTCTTACTAATTCACTTTCTATAAATTAAGAGGAAAATTAGATATAATAAAATTCATATTTTAAACAAATGAAACATACCAGTTTTTATAATTTGGGTAAAATTAACTAAATTTCACTTTAATCTTTTTCTTTTAATTTTACTCCAACTAAAACCCTTTTTAACCTCAATTAAAATAATAATTAAACTATTATTATGTTAATTGACATGTATCATTCTAATATCATTAATAAATAAATTAATATTTTTAATTTAAATTACTTAAAAATATATTTATTACATCATATAAAAGATATAAATCCTACTACAAATATTATTGAACCTCGAAAGTAAAATTCATTTAATAAAATAAATATTATATTCACTAATCGTTGTATTAATTTTTTTATTAACTTATATTTTATATAAATAATATTATATTTTTTCATTATATGAGGAACTAAATATTCATTGTTATTATATTAATTTATTTTTTTGAGTAAATAAGATATTAAATTCAAATAACTTATTCATGAATTGATTAATATTTTTATTAATTTTATAATCTGTATTAATTAAATATATATAATTCTAAAACCTTGGAAAAATTTCATTTTTAAATTTTTAATTTATTGGATCTAATGATCTTTTTGATAACTTATCATGAGTCCGTCTAGGATTTTTTCTTGATGGAAGTAAGTCCAAAACGTATACCAAGAGCAGTATCTTACAACATATCATGACCCCTATAACTAAAATAATTCATTGAAATTATGAATTTCTATGAATGATTGTATGTATTATAATCCCTTTATCAGATGATATCCCATCAAAATAGATGCATACATAGTTTGTCATATTATAAATTTGACCTATCATTATTTTAAATTTTGATATGAGTTATCTAATATCATGATATCCTTGTATGTTTTTTTAGATATTTTCATTTCATCATAGGGATAATGATATATTTTTCCATTAATTTAGATAGGGTAAATCATCCCTTTTCCATTCAATTAATTTCATATCTTTTATTATTTACTAAATGTAAGCTAATTCATTGCAAGTATATTCTATCATGGTTTTTGTGAATACATCAATGTAAAAAATTCCTGATATACATAAATAATGATCTCAAGTCTATAGGCCAATTCACATTCTCGCAGATAGAAATTCCAATGATATATATAATACATGAAATTTACATTGGAGGGACTAACCTCACAAACTCTATTATTTGCGGTAACAATGTTTGAAATTTAATATTGGAGGTATCATGTCTTATAAGCCTAAAATATTATATATTTTGACATTATTTATTTTCATTAAAATGATGTATTTCAACTATAAGAATAGTTTTTAGAATATCGTCATGCAATATCTAGGTTCTCATTATAACTAGGAACTATTTTATAATATTGAAACATCATATAATCGAAGGAAATTATGACATATAACATACAAAATTAAAGTCATCATGTGATATGAATCTGGTTTGGTAATCCAAAGTGCATGATAAAGTTGGTTTTATGAAGAAAAATAAAAAAAGGTCAATGAGTTCATATCCTTAATGCTCAAGAGTGTTAATTTGAAAATACACCTTATGAGAATATTATTTAATTCAATTTGTGATATTCCTATTACCATATTTGGAACCTCTCTTTAACATTTGGATTTTTGACATTTCATGGAATTTTTTTTGGAATTTAATTTAACTTTATATTGGGTTTATTAATCTATTAAATTTCACACCTATTAGTCAAGAAATTTCATCTATCTCTATTTTAGGTTGGTTTTTCCTTGAAATTTTTTCAATATCTGGTATCAGAACCCAATGGTGTTGAAACCAATCTTGAACATATCCCTTTATCATCTAACCAACTTTATATACTAAATGCTTAAATTACCATGAATTATTCAAATTTATTGGTGAAGGTTTTTTATTATCCAAACTAAACCCCACATGTACAAAAAAAAGTGCAAGAGTACATAAAAAACTCATACCTATATAGGGAATATTTTTTCCCATATTAAAGATCTCCGAATTCTATACTACCTTAACAGAACAATGGTGAAACCTATGTCTCATACCCGGTCTATGGTCATCCTCAGTTTGTTTTTATAATAGTAAAATGATGGAATATTTAATCAAATATGGTTCCATGGTTATCGTTGAATATACATCATCAATCCACAACATCATATTTAAGTATCTTAAGTAATGAATTATTTCTTCAACTTCCTTATATTCAAGTTTATTATAATACTTTTGGTTTCATTCATCTATGAATTATGTACTTTGTTAAGGAAAATTCAATTTTAATTCATGTAAAGTGAATAACCTCTTATATAACATTATATGTATTGATTCCTATTTTTGTTGGTGAGAGATGAAAAAAACCTTTAGGAATACCAAAAATTGATTCACTAGCATAATGATCCTTGGTTCCACTAGAAGTTCATCCATTAGATGTCACATAAAAAAACGCGAACCTCATCCACTGATACTTGTTTATCAGAACATATGAATCCAAAATAAACCTAAATAAATGGTCCTTATCTACCTATATTTCCACACACTCACACACAATAACTAAAAAAAAGTAAATAATAGTTTAGTTTTATGTGGTTCGTACATAAAGTCCCACGTTTATAGTAGAAAACCACTACATTTTATTAATCATCATAAAAATAAATTTTTTATAGTAACTTATGACTATACCATCACATAGATAACTAAAAATAAACTCTTCAATGGCCATGTGTGTATGTGGCCACTTGTCATATTTATTGAGAGGTTTAGTTGGTCATTTGCAAACAACACCTAAAATTTCATGGGAGCACATTCATTGAACTCATATGGATTCTGATATAAAATATAATTCCTTGACAAAAACACTAAAAATCAGTAGAAAAAGCATCACCACTTCAATATAGCTGATACTCTCACATTCCCCTACCTTCCAATGAATCACCCTATCAACACACATCAATATAAAGTTAATAATTTTTTATCAACTTTTCATTACTTGGATTTAAATTGTCTTTGACTAAAACCAAAATGATGAATAATTTTCTAGAGCCTCTCCATACTGTTAATTAAATGGAAACTGAAAAATATTATTCACAACTTTTAATTATCAATCACATAAGTGTTTTTTTCAAGGATTTTTTTTTTCAGTCCATAAAAATTTGGCTTGAATCAGTCATCCACTATTCATCTATATCATGTAGAAAAATTTATAACCTTATGTTCATCCAAGTCCCACTGAGGGGTAGGTTTGACTCAAAATTATTTGGAGCAAGACCTTGTTTCATATATCATATAGATTATTCTTCTTGAATATCTTAAATTACTATAGTTATTTGTCCTTTAACAACTTTAAAATTTAGTGGTGTTTGAGGTTGATATTTTTTTACTTTAATGAAAACCAGTATTTTTCTATAATTACCAATGGACATGATCATAAAATTCATTTCATAAATAAAATATCTCATTATAATACACACCCAAGATCTTTTAGGATTATAATTTTAGAGAATTAGAAAGAAGTTTACTTAAAAACCCATGCCTTTTTCAACATTCAAATTTTTTTCCACTATATAAGTGACATATTAATTCATAAAAATTCTTCAACATATCCAAAAAATTTCTATGTAAGATAATTTTCTAGATGTACCAAACAAATTATGTTCATTTTTAGGCATGGAAAATAAAAAATAAGAGATGGTGATCTAAAATTCTCACTAAAGGTAAGAATAATTAATAAAAATCAATGATCATAAGTTAACAAAAGAAAACAAGTTGGTTTTGAGAATATAATAAGTGAACATAAAAATAAAATAAAGAAATAATACCCAATAACACATGGATAATGAGCCAATAAATATAGAATGAGTATTTAGTAGAAATAAACCAACATCAAAGAATTATTATATATTAATATTGTGACCACACTAGAATACATAATGTCATTAATATATGTTAATGTTCCCTCCCAATACCATCATCACATAGTGGAAAAAATCCATCAGTGTATTAGGTTCACTCCCTAATCCCATAAATAATATCTCATGAGATATAAAGCATTAACTAATGCTTTTTAGTGTTATCTATTTTTAGGCCCACCTGTCACATAATATCATGTACATGAAAAAATTTGTGACAAAAAAAAATTAATAATTTATTCAAATAAATATTAACTTGAGAAAGAAATGGGTTTCAGGATTATTTCCACAAACATGATTGTAATCCATTTAGAGGATAAATGGTTGTTTTTTCAAAATAACATATACTTAGTTAAAAAAATAAACTTAGAATGATGTTGTCATATATTGGAAAACTACCTTTTAAAAACAATGATTTAAATGGTACCACATAAGAGATTAATAATTTTAATCATTTGATATCATGTGTTTAATCACTTAAAAAAAGAAAATAGTATCATGTAAATTAGAGGGTAAATTATGAAACAAAAATAGCATGATGTTAACTCCTTTTAAAAATAAAATAGGGAATTGGATTAAAAAATGTAACAGATTTGTTTAAAAAAATCTTTTAATATTTCCCTAAAAGATGACGTTATGGGTCATTTTAAAAAGTAATTTTTAAAATGTTTAAGTGAAATAATTTATAAAAAATAATTTTAAAAAGAAATATCAATAGTGGAGAATTTATTTTGACATAAAGGTCATATAAAGGAATTTTTCAGTAGAAGAAAAACGTTTGATTATAAAGCGGAAGAAAACCCCTTTTTACACTGTTAATGAAAACCCACATCATGAAAATAATACAACATGATATTTTTGAAATAATGTAATAACAAGTTTGAATGGAATATGAAATAAAAAATGATTCATTTTCTAAATATTAATGGAAGAACTTTCTGGGGAGAGGAAAAAATGGACATGGATGATAAGCCATTGTTTAAGAGTATTAGAAAGATTCTAACATAGTTTCTTTTTCAAGAAAGAAGAGAATTATTTTTAACATAGTTGAATTTTCAATAATGAAGAAAATGCGTCAAAAAGAATGATTTATAACCAAAATTTATTTCCAAATATATAAATTGAGAATACCATATTATATTAAATATGAATCTCAAGAAGTAATATTACAACTCAATAAAGAAGTTTGAGTTAAGAAAAACCCCTTATATTTTATGGAAGTTATCATTCATAATCCAAAAAATGAAGAGCATGTATAAAAGATCAAAACAAATTTATGATATTAAAGTTAAAGGTGAAGTAGTAACATTATAAAAAATAATATTGGGGAATAATATCTAAACCTAACTTAATGTATGGATATTGAGACGAAAACCCTTACTAATCTAGTAACATTTTAATCCAAACCTCTTTCAACTTTGGTATATTTTGAATCGAGGTATATTTAAAGAAGGTACATGATATGAATTTCAAAACTCCATGATAATGGTATGAAATATTTATTAGGATGTAATCATACCATATTAAATGTATAATGGTGTACAATAAGAATTGTGTCTCAAGAAATTAAATTTGAGACAACGAAACCCATACCTCAAGCCTCGCTTAGTCGAAATGCACTCTAACCTCCTATATAAAAAAATAAATATCTTAATCACCTATTTAGGAATAATTTTCATATCTATAATATTTCATAAGATTAATTTATAATTATTATCTATATGTATATTATTTAGTTTTTATCTATTTTCGATATTTTGTGTGCGTAATCATGATCGTTTTGAACTAGTTTCATAATAATGATGTTGTTATTAATTATCATATTGTTATTAATTATCATAAAAAATTAATCATTAACATATCAAAAATTTTACTGTAATTAGTGTTTTATAATTATTTATAATGTTATAATTTCATTCTATGGGAGTTTTTTGAAATCATTAAAGATTAATCTAGCGGTGAGACTATTTTGATGATTCTTAGCGAACAAAGGGTGTTTTGTTAAATAATTTGATGAAATTTTATATTTCCATTACATAACAAAAAACAATGAATTATTTAATTATTTATATCATATATTACTGGAAATTAATTTCCCATACTCATTTATGATATAAATTTATAGTGTTATTCAAGTAGGTGGTTAAAAATACCCAAATAAGAATTTACCAAAATTAGTGGATGATTGTAAAGTGATTTATTTTTAATATCAATATAAAAAAATAATTATTATATTTAGTATTCATTAGTGTGATATATATAAAATTTAAATAATTTAAAGACAAATATAACATATTTGAAGTTATGGTATATTATGGAGAAATCATTTTTTTGCATGTAGAATAGTCTTTCAGAGAGTTGAGTTTATCACTGTTGTTTATTACACATATTGTTAATAGGTTGTAAATTTTTTATTTAAATTACCTTATTAATTTAATAAAAATAATATATATCTATTATACACATTATTATGAATATCCATGTAATAGGGCAATCAAAAGAAAAAGAAAAAACAATTATTTTTTTGTGGTGGTGTTCCACAAATACGCATTACTAATTATTTAATTTTCCATAGAATGGTGAATGGATTAATATGATTTATCATTAAATAATAAAAAATATCGCATAAATATCATATTTATATATTAAATTCCTTACTCAGTTCATAATTTTGATAAGTTGAATGAAAATTAATCACATTGTGTCGTGGAGGAAGTAGTTCACATAATGCATAGATATCAATTTCATTTTTATTTAAGGAAAAGGGAAAGGTGGTTAATTATTATAAAATAATTATAATAACATCATAGTCTAATAATTATAATTATTTTATCATTTTAATGTGGTTTAATTTAATTTTATGAGGAAGAAGTTCATATAAATAAATAAAAATGAGAAGGGAGAAGTTGTAAATTTATACCTCACTTAATGGATTATCTCATTTATGAAGGGGTTTAAGCATTTCAGTAATATAATTTTGAGAATAAAAAACTTCTTAAAGGTGTATAGTAATGTTTTAGAGAGGTTTGGATAGAGTTTTATTCCATATCAGTGGGTTGTGGTGTGAGGGGAAGCGAGTCGAGTAGTGCCCCTTTTATAAGTGAAAAGGGATGAAATTTTTTTAAGTACCCAATACTATTTGATAACAAGAATTAAATCTCGAGGAAATATGGGAAGTTTTAAGGTAGATATATTACTTAAAAAACCATTCCCACACTTGTTTTAGACATGTTTCTACTCATTACCAGTAGATCTTTCACTTTTACAATTTAAGCTTTTACTGTGAAAACTAGTTTTTACCTGAGGTACCTTATCATTTATGAGAAAAAATGAAATGGTACTCATTATATAATCTAGACATAGTGGTTCATAATTTTTTATCCATTTCATTTGGTTAAATTTTAAATGTGAGAAAAATTAATTTTGAAATACTAAATGTATAGTGTATTTTGTTTTGAAAAATATAACATCTATTATAAAATTTTAAATATAGGTGTGTAAATTAAAACCAAAATTTTATTTAGAGTAATAAATTTAATTATAAAATAAATATTTGGTATTATAAAAATGTTTCATGAATTCATAATTCTTACTTATATATTAATAATGTCATAAAATTAATATTTTTTATAAAAATGATATTCTTCACTATTCACCTAAAAATGTATTTTTCTAGGAAAATACCTAAAATTAATTTTAAACTAATATTAAAATTGTAAATAAAAAAATGAATTTTATTTTTAAAAATTAAATTTATATATTTTTATAATTAAAATTTTAAATAAAATCATAAAATTCCATGAGATATTATGTTATAGAAAAATAACTTTTTAAAATACTAGTTGTTCTTATTCTTAATTTCTATAAAAATATAATAAATATAAAATTAATTAATCAATTAATATTATATTTTATTAAAATAATAATTTAAAAATAATATAGTTAGTTTTATTAAATAAGATGTTCAATACAAAAAATATAGATTATTAAAAAAATAATGAATTAAATAATTCTTTATAAAATAAACTTTATATATATATATATTAATATATTTAATAATACAATTTATACTATGCATAACTGCAAATTCACAAACTAGTTTTTTAGGGTATAAACATATTTTGGTTTTTTTAGTTTGGTGTTCTACGTAGAAAGAACTATTATCTTAATATTTGTTTAAGGAAAATACTTTGAGAAATCTCAAGCTATTACATTTTTCTTGGTGTATTGTAATATGATTATCTCAATAGGGTATCCCACTTTCCTAGCCCTTTCAAGGTTCTACCTAAATACATCTAAATAATACTAACTCCTTCACTGCTTATGTTACTGCCACATATTCTATTTCTGCGATAGAGAGTGAAACTATCTTTTACAGCCTTAACTTCCTTTTAACCGTCATACCTCAAAAAATTAAATACACTACCGTTTATACTCTTCCAACCATAAAAATAACCCCCAATATTTGGATCAAAATACCCTTGAATTTTTTTGACAACTTGAAACATAAGGATGTATATTATATTCCTTTGAGATATTAGATGATCCATTTTATGACTTCCTAGTATTACATATCACATTTTCCATGTACTAACTGAAAACTCCTACATCATAAACCATTCTAGGTAGAGATAATAGAACATAATACATCAATCATCTAATTTCAAATGAAATCATAACCCATACCATGTATGTTGCTTCATCTTCCATTATCAGTGATTTCCACTTAAATAATTTTAAGTGCCTAGAGAGAGGAGTAGAAGATGTGTTACATATGGTCATTGAGAACTAATATATGACCTTTTGGATATAATTACTTTAAGAAAAAAACTAAACTTCTAGCTTCACTGTTTAGTTTAATTATGATTCCAAAAATTTTCTTGGATTTTCTGAGATCATTCATTTCCAAATTTCTAAAAAATAACTTTTAAAATGAATATATTGAATGTAAAGGACCACCATAAACATTTCATCAATATATAAATATAGGAGGGTGAATCATAAAATCTCAAACACCTTAAAGTAGCAACAATGGGTTTATTTCCTCCACATGAAACCATTATCAACCATAAAATCTTATAACTTCTAGTTTAATTTTCTTGGTACATTTTTTAATCCACAAAACGTCATTTTTTCTTGTAAACCACAGAATTATTCCAATCAATCTCCAAACCATATAGTTTCTTCATTTAAATTTCCTCCTACAAATCCCCATTAAGGAACACAATTTTTAAATCTTTTTATTCTAAGTAGAAATCATCAGTAGAAAACATACATAACATGGCCAAGATGGTAGTTTGTTTAACTACTAGTAAAAATATTTCTATGTAATATATCTTAGATCCCATTTCCATATGTTCATGTTTTTTTGAAAATTTGAATTTGTGAATTATTAGAGGGGTAAGATTTTAAACCATTGTTTCTAATAGAATTCAGAGAGTTGAAACCCCTTAAAAGGTGTATTTTTTTCTTTGACTAATATTTTTTAGGTTACTGGGAGGTTCACGTGAAGGTTGGAGAAATAGATGGGTGGCCGAGATGTTGGTTTGTAGTAGCCTCCCATCACGGACTAGCTGATGGCTGGCCACTGACTAGTCAGTTGATTGGGTTGTGTCCCAACACCACTATAAGGACCACTGACCAAACTATAAGCCCAAATCAGCTAGTTGGTGGGATTTTGGTTTTTTTAAAAATAGGTATAGGATATAAATTTCAATAGTTGACCTCTTAGGGTTTTTTGAATAAGGGGGTTCAAGGTAAAATGTACTTATATTTTCCATGAAAATATTTGAAATATTTTAATAAATATTTTCAAAGTCAGGTGTTGAGATGGAATGTGATTCTATATCCCGGTGATCCACGATGTTGATATAATAAAAATATAAATATATTATATCATCCATACACAATTTTTCTAAAGTAATATAATAACTAACAAATGGAGTCTTGAACAAGAAATATAATACTTCCACTAAATCCAAAATTCATATTTTTCCCCAGGCATGATATAATCCTTGTCGACACATGGAATTTTTAGTGTAGTCACATGCACAAATAATAAAATAAATAAATAAATAAATATTTATTTACAATTTTAAATGATCGACCTAATACACCCTCTATAAAAGAACAATTATGGAAAATACCAAGGATTAACCACATAACCCTTGGGATCAAGAGATGGCCGTTGGAGGATGATTCATGGATGATTGACAACAGATTGTGATTTTGGTTCAATGCGCCTACAAATCTTGTGTATCTTATCAAAGATAATGGATCCAAACTATTATTCATAAATGATTAATAAAAATTGAGGTAGGATGATTTTTTTTTTGTATTTTTCATATTTTTGATTATTCCATGTCAAACATGAATGAATTCTTCTAACAGTTTGATTCATAGGTTGATGGTTGATTTAAGGTTGATGAAATTATCTACCTAAAATTTTAGGAATTGATATTATTTTAATTTTTTTACTTTGTTAGTCATTTTAACTAAAATTAATTTATTCCAATCCAAAAACATCCGATGTTAATTCCTCTTGCTGTGTTCTATTCATTTGTTTTACTATTCAATGCACGTTCATCGCTGGAATTCCATTAGCCAACGATTTTTCTAATACATGGTAATCAATATTTGAGCGACCATTATTTGGTGAAATAGATTGATACCATGGGTATGGTTTCATGATTGATGGATTGATTAAGGTGAGATAATTATAGAGTATTATTGAAGGTAGATGAGGATCAAATCAATATTCCCCATTTGCAGTTTAGCATGTGGCGTGTGATTTGGTGTGGCGAGAGTCAATTCTCGAGTTGATCGGATAAACCAAAATATAGACACCAATGATGAAATGGTTTAGTAAACCCAAATACATGATTTCTAGGTGATATTATTGATAAAATATAAGGCAGAATATATAAGGGATGATATTTGAATATTTATGGAATTTCTAGAAAATTCCCAACAACACAGCATTTTATTTGAAGATCAAATGTCATGTCGCCTCTTCCCTTAGTTATAGGGTTTATAAATGAAATAAAATATCACATTCCATGTGATACATGTGAAATTACATGTAACCCATCTCTAGTGACTCAACATATACCCTCAAGGCACTCTAGCAGGAACATGTCCAGGTACACTATCCTGACTGGAGTATATGTGCATGACTCGGTACTTAGACACAATCGGGGTACCTGGACACGGCTGAATACATCTACACAACCAAAATAGATGGTCATGTCCATAATTACAAAAACATGGGTAGACTTAGAGATGAAATGAAACTCTATGTACTGCCATTATACGCAATTTACTTTCTCTAGGATGGTTTGAAGATGAAGGGCATAGGATAAGAGCACTTTATGAGTTTAAGTGAAAGTGACCCCTTATGTTTTTTGATAATACAAACCACCAGGTAGTTAAGAACTATCTTGAGGTAGTTAGGTGAGTTTTTTACCTCATTAAGTCACCTTTAGATCAGATGGTGTTCATTGAAGTGAGATTTATTCCCCGATCCAAAAATATAACAATTAGGCATGGTGAATATATTATACGATGAGATGAAACCTTTGTGGATATAGTTCGAGAAAAATTTTCTAGAGGAATTATCTCAAGATACATTGTGAGTGGTGAATATCCAAAAGCTCATACAACTTCAGCAAGGATACATTACTCTGGATAAGTATTCATCGAGGTTCACCAAACTCTCTTAATACTCTATGGATATGGTTTTATATCCATTATTCTAGAAATATACCTTAATGAAGGACCTACATAGAGATATCTAGGTTATTGTAAAACCTTATCTGGCATGATGGATAGTGATTTATAATAGAGAGATTTCCGGACTAATAGATGTTGACAATTAGTATCGATAGTGGGAACACAAGAGTTGAGACTTCATCATCAAGTATCCAACAAAATAAGTAGGGATCTAGATGGGTGAGATGTTTTAGGAGGTGATATCAGGATAAAGGGTCTATGGTTAAAGCCTAATAGGATAATTCTATTAATCCTAGGGAGAGGTGGTGTTACTCTTGTGATTTTCAGGTATATCTCATGTGGGATTGTCTGACTCACCGTATAACTAATCGAGAGACAACTGATAAGCCATCGAGAAAGAGGTAGAAGTAACAGTAGGGATGTCCATAGGGTGGAATACATGGTAGTATACATGACATAGTAGTAGTAGGCGGTTGGAGATTTTATTTATTACATCCATCACTCCATGATGGTCTATGCCTGGACTAAGGAGCTAGTGGTTAGGGATGAAGGCAATTTTTGGGAGTAGCGGCCTATGAACAAGATACTCCAAGGATGATTAGAGGTATGATTTGTGTCTTTTGTATATTAGATACAATTATGATTGATATAGTCCCAAGATACATTTTTCTTACAATAAAACTATTTTGAGACCAAGAGATTCTAGTTGAGCCTTTGGCTCAACCCTTGTATTTGGAGACTTCTACCAGAGGAGATTCAATGATCACACACTTATTGTAATAGAATGAACATATTCTTGAAGTATAAAGCTTCCTATAGTATCAATTTTCTGAATTGATGAGGCTTTATGATGTCATACTATGTTTGAACTAGATACACGTAGTTATTATATAGATTGACTACTATAGGTTTAGGATTCTGTGATTCTGCATAGAAAAGATGAGGTTTTCATTTTCTAGTGAGAGGGAAACCACAGAACAATACGATGTGATCTTACATATAATGATATATCTGATTTCTAACCATTTTTATAATATTACACTTAGAGAATTGGATGCTAAGATCCATCTGTTTCATTCAGTGGTGGTGGAGTATAAGGACATCTTCCATGAGTTAATTCTAGCCTTAAATTCCCAATGAGAGATATAATTATGTATATAATTTTACATGTGTACTACCCCAAAATCCTTTCCATCTTATCAGATGGATCACACAGAGATTCAAGAGATGAAGGTGTAGTTGGAGGAGTTACAAATGATGGGATTTATCATACCTAGTGTGTCACCCAAGGTTTCCCAAGTTTTATTCACCAAGAAGGTGGATAATATCATGATGTTATGTGTATATTATCATTTTAAAAACTTCATGATCATGAAAATAATTATCCACTACCTTGGTTCGATGAATTATTTTTCTAGTTTAGATGGGAGATACGGTTCTCAAAAAATAATCTTAGATCAGGCTATCACCAACTATGAGTTCTGTATGAGGAAATTTTGAATATGACATTCCAATGTCACTATAGTCACTTTGAGTACTCGGTGATGCCTTTAGAAATGAAGAATTCCCCTGTATTTTTCATGCAAATCAGGTATTTAATCCTTCATCCCTTATTATATCAATTCATGGTAGTCATCATTGACAACATTATGGTGTGCTCTGTATCAGAGGAGGATAACATGAGAAATATGAGGATGTTCCCGGACATAATATGACAGAACTATATTCATATGAATATCTTGACGTGTCAATTATAGATTTGAGAGGTCCACTTCCTAGGAAATATCATCTCAGAAGAGGGATTAGCATTATACCCAAAAATTTGTGAGGCAATGTTAGATTAAGAGCCACCCAAGAGCTTGACTGAGGTATGAAGCTTTTTTGGGTTGGTATGATACTATTATAGATTTTTCCCAATTTCTCTAGGATATCAAAACCCTTGAATATTTTTTCTTGTAAGGGGAAACCTTTCATGTGAATAGATAGGTGGTTAAACTATTTTTAGGAGTTACTGAAGAGGATGACAAGTGCCCCCCATCTAGAGACTGCCAAAGGAGGGTGTTGAGTATGTAGTGTTCTTTGATACCTATAGAATTGGGCTTGGATGTGTTATGATGTAGAGGAACTTAGTGATTATATATAAGTCTAGGTAGGTTATACCACATGATAAGAACTTTGAAACCCATGATTTGGAGCTGGTAGTGGTGGTATTCACCCTAAAGATGCGGTGACATTATCTTACGGTTGAGTAGTTTTTGTTTTATTCAAAAAACAAGAGTCTGATGAAAATATTCTCATATAATGATATTAACTTGTGAAATAGGTGATTTCTAGATTTCTTCTAGGGTTATTATACTCTTGAGAAGAGGAATGTGGTGGAATATTTTATTAGTAGGAGATATTGTTTTCAATTTTTGAGTGAGGCATTAGAGAAGTTGGCCTTATTGAAGTTGTCTATAATAGACAAGGATAGTATGGATTACCTTCAGTCAATAGTTATTACCCATTTGATTATATATTTAGTTAGGGAGTCTTAGCTTAGAGATTATGAATATGATACCTAATGTATTCAGATATCTACATGATGTTCTCTTGATGGAATTTATGAATTTGGGAATCACATAAAATTTTTCCATAGGTGGATGATGGTACGAGTGGAATTTAATGAGGAGGTTCTAAGTGAACTTAATATCCCCCCTTGGTGGTGCATCCAGGTGTGGAAAAGATGAAAAAGGACCTCCAAAATCATATTTTGTGGCCGAGGATGAAGAAGTGTATAATAGATTTTGTCTCTTGATGCCTCAATTGTCAGTAGGTGAAGACATATCACTAGGTTCGAGTGAGTTTAGGTCAAACACTTGAGGTTCCTATGTGGAAGTGGGATGAAATATCTATATACTTCGTGACTGGGATCCAATAACTGTCTAGTTGAAACAATTCCATCTAGGTTATTGTAGACTGAATCACCAATTCGGCCCACTTCCTATATTTTCAAGAGTTGGGTTTAGTAGAGAGATTGTGATGCCTTTATGAATATAAGACAATATGTATTCAAGGATTTATATCAATGATCATTTCATAATGTTATTATTTCTTCACATCATGAATATTTAGAGGATTACAGGAGGCCTTTGGGACTCAGTTACATTTGAGCACGAAGTTTCCCCCATAGACTAACAAAAAAACTATGACAACCATTAAGGTTTTGAAGAACATGGTATGGATTACATGATGGTGTTTAATTATAGAAAGGATAATTACTTACCCTTCGTGGAGTTTTCGTACAAAAACTACCATTACACTATTGGTTTGACACCACTTGAGACCTTTTATGGGAGACCCTATAAGTCATCATTATGCTGGAATTACCCAGCAGAGTCAGCACTCATGGGCCCATTGCTGGTGTGAGTGAAAACTAATAAGGTGAAGAATATTCAGGAGAAACTAGAGACTACCTAGAGCCTTATGAAGTCTTATATAGACCTCTAATAGAGGCCATTTACCTTTATAGGGAGGAGGTCATGTGTTCCTGAAGGTCTCACCTTGATGTGGATATCAGATATTTGGATTGGGCGGAAAATTATATCCAAGTCTCATTAACCCTTTCCAAAGACTAAATAGGGTTGCTGAGGTGGAGTACCACTTAACCCTACCACCATAGTTAGACTGGGTACACGATGTCTTCCATGTGTCATAGCTGAGGGGGTATGCACACGAACCATCACATGTTATCAATTAAGTTAATATTAACATCAAGTATGAAGATATATTTTCTGATTAACCATTATAAATAAAGGATCTATAGGATAATATCCTTCATGGGTGGGTGATTACCTTGGTGTGTATTTGGTGGTAGTATGAGAACCTTTAGGAGGGAACTTAGAAGTTAGATAATTTGATCAGGTCCTAGTACCCTCATCTTTTTGAGTAGGATTTTTGATTTTTGGGATGAAAAAAACTAACTTTGGGAGAGTGTAACATATTTGTTTTTCATTGTAAGACTTTATAATATATTAAGAATTAATTTTAGAATGAGGTGCTGAGACTACACGAGTTTCGAGGCCTGATGAGCATCGATGTTAATATAATAAAAATATTAAATATATTATATCGTGTGTGAATATTTTTCTTAATTAATGGAATAAATATGAAACTGAGTCTGATATTGGAAATATAATAGTAAAATTAAAATTATAATATGTGTTTTACCTTTAGTGTGATAAAATATTTTTCTGTGTTAGACATTTTGTTAAAGTTCAGTATCGGGAACAAATAAAAAAATAAAAAAATAAAAAATTAATTTATTCTTTTAATGTATTGACATAATGCTCAATATATAAAATCACTATTATGGAAAATACCTAGGGTTAGCAACATAAATCTATGGGTTGAGAGAGGGTCATTGGAGGTGGATTCATGGATGATAAAAATGAACCATTCTCTATAAATCTATGAACCAATAGAACTCATAGATCTCATTAATGGTAAAGTCCAGAAACCATTCTTCATTATCACTAAATCCAAACACAGGATAGGATTTTGTTTTATTGGATTTATCCCATTTTTTATTATCCTGTTGTGAAAATGAATAAATTTTTATAATATTTTGATTTCTGGGTCAATAATTGATTTATGGTAAATGAAATTATCATCCTAGAATTTTAAAAATTGATATTATCTGATATTGGTTCTTTGTTGATCATTCTAAAAAAATGAATGGATTCCAACACAAATAATATCTATGTATTATTACTCTTGTTTTATTTTTTTATTTATTCACTTTATATATATATGTTAATAACTAGTATTCTATTGGTTGAAGGTTCAAACAATATCTAGTAATAGATTATTATGTGACCATTATTTAGTGCAATCAACTAATACCACAAATTTGGGTTCACTATAAATGAAGTGATCAAGGTGCGATGAATATGGTCGATTATTTTAGGTCGATCAGAATGAAAAATTTGTTTTCAATTTTTTGTTTGGTGTGTGACATGCAGTATAGTGTGACTGGAGTCGATTCCCTTGCAGATCGAAAGGCTGAAATCTGAGGATGATGTTCATTAAACACATATCCATGAATTTTGGGTGATATTCATGGTTGAATCCAAGGTGGTAGTGGGGTAAGAGAACACTTGCCACTTTTCTGGATTTTTTGGAAAATTATTGAATACATAGTGTATAGTTTTATGAACACACACCGTGTAATCCCCTTCTATAGTACTTGGATTTATGTGTGAAATAAAATATCACATGTTGTGTGGAACATGTTACATGACATGTATCCCATGGTTAGTGAATCATCGTGTAAACTTTGGTTACATGGGAATAAACATGACCAAGTTTATGAGTATGACCAAAGTACATGGGCATGACCTCGTATTTGGACATAGCTTGGGTACCCAGACACAACCCAATACAGGGAAACAAATGAAGTACACGGGCATGAAACAAAGTATAGGGAAAGGATATAGAGCACATGGGAATAAATAGGGAAGGAAATACACTCCATGTACTCTTAATAAACACTATGTACTTTTGGTGGGATAGTTTAGTCCCCTTTTCTCTTTAGTAAAAACTAGTTTCCTTAGGGTTAATTCCCTTAGTTCATTCCCCATGAGGGTAGAGTGCGGCATCATGAGCTAATCATAGGATGTGATCCCCCTTGTAGGATTAGTCTTAGACAGAGTTTTAGGAATCCCTAATGTGGAATAGGGTTGGATCCTCTTTTTTATCTTCTTCCCTAGGTAGGGATTTAGGAATTGACTTCACCAACATACATGGGAGTCGATCCCCTACTTACCAGGTTAATCCAATTAGGGTTTTTAGTGTCCCCCTTGGCCCTAGGAAAGATCCAATATCTATCTATTTACCTCTTATACATTCTAATGTGTAATTATTAATTCAAGGACTAATGATAATGACCTATTAGATGAGAACCATCAGTGTTATCAAGCTTATAGGATAAGTTCTCTTAGATGAGCGTTACTTCGAAACTGTGAGTAGGAATCCTTGGGTAGGTTTGCAGTTGTGAACTTACCCCGAGGATTAGTCTCTATCATGAGTATATTTGGGTATTATTATTATTGGTATTATGTTATAATTTAAATTCCCTTATGATCATTTGACTACTTTCTTGATGCTTTATGTTTACTAATTTCAGCGTGTTCTAATGGGTATGGATATACTCACCCTTACATGGGATCTACCAGCACATACTATGTATTATAAAGATGAAAGAACATGTGATGGGGTCCTTGGTTGACCAGGAAAGGACAAAGAAGAGTTAAGCTAGAAAGGTCATGGTTTATGCCAGGTGTTGAATTAGACAACAATACCCTCCTTCTGTTGGGGCCACTTTGTGTATGAAGATTGTATTTTTGTCAACAATTGTCAATATCGATCAAAATGAAAAAGGAATACTAAGTTATTGGAGATTGGATGAAGTGATTATGCCTTGATAATTGTTATGAAATCATATCATTGAATGTCATACTTGATAAATTCTCTATGAAGGAATTTAGATGATTGTTAAGCTGATCCTAAGTTCAAAACATGTGTATCAAAGGTGATACATTGTGTACAAAAATGAAGAATGGTGATTAAAACAAGATGATGATTTGCTGCTATGTATCTCACAAATATCATAAGTTATGAGAAATTTTGATACAAGCCTTATGAAGGAAAGGGGGATAAATGATGACGCCAGTCATATACAGTTTTTATTGGAAGGAATGATGCTACTGGAAGATGGGGAAGATTTAGTACTTCCCATTGTAACTCTAACGATGCTAAATTTGATCTATCAAAGGATAGAGATCACGATAGTGGAGTTTGTGATGAAAGACGAAGAATGGTTATGGGACATAGTGTAGAGAGAAATGAAAAAGGAATAGACAATCTAGAGGCGGCACAAAAGAATAGTTTAAGGTGGCACCGTTTTCCAGTGTTTGCCAAATTTTAGGGCCTGAAAATCGAGAGATGAACAAATGTGTTTTTGAAAATGAATGTTGCGCGCAAGATTGAATATGGTTTAGATTTTTACATATAAGGAATGATTCAAGGTCTGAACATCAAAAAATGGAAAAGGAAAGCAGTGCGCGGAAATTTAGGCAAGTTGTGTGAAAAAATAAAGTAGTGCGCGAAATAGTGGCGGGATGTGCGGAATATCAGCGAGATTCATGAGAAATAAAGGCTGCACAAAAAATAAAGCTTGCACAAAATATTAGCATGGTGTGTGAAAAATTAAGCAGTGCACAAAATATTGGCGTGGTGCATGAAATAGAGGAATGATTTTTTTCGTGCAAGAGGTGATTCGAGATCAGAGTCTTTAAAATTGGAAAAGGCATGATGTGCGCGAAAAATTGGGAAAAGTGCGCAAAAAATGAGGCTGTGCAAAAGGAGATTTGTGCGCAATATGGAATGCGGTTTAGAATTTTGTGTGCAAGTAGAGTTCCATGTCTAGTGTAGGAAAATAGGGAAAATTCATAGACTGCGAGAAAAATTGGTTGAAGTGCGCAAAAAAGAGGTTGCACGAAATATTTGTTTTGCACGCAATATAGAACGTGTTGGGGAATTTTTCGCGCAATTGGTGCATTGTGATTAAAAAGTCAAAAAATGAAAAAGGCAAGAGGTGCGCGAAAAATCAGAGATCTTTTCCCAATGTGCACAGAATACTAGACCTATGCACATAAAAATTGGTTGTGCGAAAAATGTGGGTTTGATGTTTTACGCACAAGAGTGGCTTCATGTTTAGAATGATGAAAAATAGCAATGTCATGAGGTGCATGAAAAATCTAGGAAGGTTCACGTAATACAAATAAGTGAGAGACAGTTTTATGTGCAGTAAGGGGTTTTATGGGCATGGTCAAAAATCCCTATAAATATGAGGTGAACCCCTCTCATTTGTGAAGGCTTGAAACTGAGACAAATCCCGAGCTCTGACCCGTAGAAAAATTGAAGTACTGAGTAGTGCGCAAAAAGGAAAAGTGCTATGTGGAAAATAAACTGCTATGCGAAAAAAGAGAGTGCTGCGTGAAAAACAGAGTGCTGTGTGAAAAAATTGAAGTGCTGCACGAAAAAGAAGCTCTGCGGGAAAAAGTGAAGTGTTGTGCGAAAAACCAGTGCTGCTCGAAGAAGAAGAGTTGTGAAAAATATTTTTTTTTCACCAAAATGTATTTTTTTCATGCAAGGTTTGAATTTTACATTAAATCTATCTTGAAGGCTACGCGAAAAATTTGGGGTCTTCGCACGTATTCAGTTGTGCGTATGGGATCTTCTACCAGCTTTTGGGTAGGGAAGTAAAGAGTGCGCGAAAAGCCTTTTTCGCGCCAAAAGGTGTTTTTATGCAAAAGGTTTAAATTTTACGTGCAATCCACCTAGAATGGTGCATAAAAAATTTGAGGATACCACATGCCTTTAACAAGTGATATGAACTATTGAAGTATCTTGCGAAGAAGGAAGTACTGTGAACCATTTGGTATCACGAAGAGAAGTAGAACCGCACTCACACGACTAGTGTTTAACACTCTCCTTGTGCTTTGAGAAGTGAAGAAGAACTAGATGTGAAACTGAATTCATATCTACAAAAAAGATGAAGTTAGTATACCAATACAATCCTGTGTGGGTATTGAGAATTGAATAAAGAGATTAAGACACTGCAATTATACTATGTCAAAGAGAAAGAAAAGAAGAAGATGAAGAATAGAGTATTCCCAACTGAAGGCTGACAATTATTCAGGGACATTTAATTCAAATGATTCTATGTGATCAAATCCTCAGTTTTTGAATAATCACATAGGTGTATGTGATTCTAGCCAAAAAGAGAGAAGAAGTTTTAGTGTAGTTGGTTGTTGCACTAAGAAGAAGAAAGAAAAAGTCTAGTGTAGTTGGTGCTGCACTAGAAAAGAAGAGAAGTAATGAAGGAAGAATTGCTTTCCTACTACTTTACAAGTAATCAAGTGAGGAGCACTAAAGAATACCAAGAGCAGAACCTACCTTATTAAGAAGTAATAAGACTGTCTCCATAGGTAGTATAAAGAACCATCTAGAAGTTGCAAGTTATACTAGGCTATCACCAGTCCAGGGAAGAGGATTGTTTCCCACCCCCCTCTAAAGTGTAGGGACTAACACTAGCTAGAGGATTGTTTTCCTAGACACTCCACTGTAACTGCATATCACATCATAGTAGAGAATCCCTGCACTGGTCATATCCAGGCATGGAAAGGACGTATCTACTCTTATTGAGTGGTGAATCTTGTAAAAATATCATGTGCATATTTTTACTGCTTTCTACTATTGCATGCGATAGAGAAAAGAGAATAAGAGAATCAAGATCCTAACAGGTCAATAGGTACAAAGATAAAAGTTGGAATTGGTTTAAAAATTCCTCAACACTGATTCACCCCCATCTTAGTGTTAGGTTTATCCCAAACTGGTCCTCTCACCTTCTAGTAGTTTAGACTTTATTTACTGTTTTTATGGGATTTTATTTTTTCCTTTATGATTTCCAATATTACGGAGCTACTATGATTTTGATATATATATGTATGAATTGGTATCAATTTTATTTTTTCCTTTCAGTATTGTATGATTATTTAGTGATGTTTGTGTGTATACATTTACCTTAGGCTATAACCTCCCATGTGTGTGATATTTCTACTTGGTGCTTGTTTTTTGCCCCTAGCCTATGGAAGGTGGGATTAGGGTGTCACACTCAATTTAATTCCGGATAGGTGGGATCTGGTGGTTCGGGTCATGATATGAGGGAGGCCATTTAACTGAACTACCCCTCCCTTGATTTCTTTGATTTTCCTTCAATGGGGATGGATCTTTCATGGTGTTTCAATATTAATCAATGGAATGTTCCTCCATTCTCTTATTGTTCTAGGATTTTTGTTCCTTACCCTTTGATTTATGTTTAGTTTCAATTTAGATATTGATTTCAATCTCACCATAGTTTTGTGAAATCACTCATTTTAATGGGTAATTTTCTCCCTTGGAAGGGGATATCCTATAACAATGTCTACCAACCACCCTTCATCAATTTGATTAATGAATGTTTCACCTCCAATTTATTTCAATTTTATAATTAATTTAACAAAATCAATGATGTAATTAGTGAAATGTGATAGAAATTTTTCCTAGGATATGATCAAGGGTCTATGGTGGGATATATTATTACCATTGGTCATAGTTCTAGTGTGGTAGAAGGACCTAGAAAGTTTTTCATCAATTATTCCTTAATAATTTATGTTATGGTAAAATTATAGGTTGTTTATAAGGTTGAGGAAATTAATTATAAATAATTTATAATTAATTATTAGGCATTATTATGAGTTATATTCTTAGGTCATGATATGAGGCATGGCTAGGGTTTGGAATCTACTGCCAACTACAAATTAAAATGTAATGAATTCACTAAATAACTAGGTGGTCATAATACAATCTATGTAGATTAATAGCATTGTTATGGTGTATAAGGGTGTTCGGTATCTCCACTACAAGTAATAAAACCTTATTTAATAATTTATTTTATAAATATTTAATTAAATGGTTTAATTTAATGGTAAAATATTAAGCACATACAGAGTTTCCTAAACCAAGAAAAGTGAAAAGGTCCATGATGTACCTTTGATCAGTAGATTACATTATTGGGATACTGATGGTTAAGGCTGTGACTATTTTTGTGATGTCCCATGACATTCAGAACACTGAAAAGGTGTGGCAAGAATGTCCATGACTTTGTAGATCTCATTTAGGATACCCTTAAGAACTCTTGGTGGAGGTGTAGTGACTTAAATGAGTCTAGACCCATTGGTTGTACAAGTAACTAGTGATACCTTGGGGATTTTAGGATCGTTGAATTGAACATAGGGAAGGTCTTTATCTAACTAGAGATGTGACTACCCCTATGAGTAGGACATACATATAATTTTGACATAGTGGGGTGTGTGGAGTGACCTAACATGAATCTGTGTGTTGAGGTGGGCCATAAGACATCTCTCTAGGCTGTTTCCACTATGGATTAAGTTGTGAGGTCTATGGGGCCATATAATATTTTTTATATTGTTTATGGATTTGGTACCCTTTGAGTTTTGGAATTTATTTATGATCCATGCTTTAAAATTAGGGGCATTTAGGTGGTGTCCTAGATACAATGAGTCCTAGGGGACCCCAAGGGCAGGGGGTGGGTACCCCAATCAATTGATGATGCCAGTGAAAGGGTGTTTGTTATTATATTGTATATTGATTATAGGATTTCCACCAGGTCTTTTATTTTTAATTATTTTAATTTATTATTATTGTGATGATGTAATGGAAAATTCCAATAGGTGGTATTTTATTATAAATAGAAAACACCCCTAAGTCGGTCATGAAAACTAACTATAGGGATTTCAAGAGTACTCTTTACAAGGATGTAATGAAAAATATCTATGGGTATGTTTTGAAAAATTCCTTCAAATAGGTCATGATAAAGTAGAAAAATACCATGGTCGGGAGGCCTATGATACCTGAATTTGGTTATAGAATGATATTGCTTTTGGGAAGAGGAGAGAGTTACAACCAAATGCAATATTCTATAGGATTATAGGGTCCTTAGTGGGAATGGTTGAGTATTATATATTGATGGTGATCTATTTTTTAGGAATCAATTCATACTTTAATATATCATTACTAAGGTTGTTATTCCATGATGGTACATCCCCCACATCGTTAGAATTTTTACCATCAGGGGGTGAGGGTGGGGGGGGGGGGGGGTGGGGGGTTTTAGGCCCTCAAGTTATTATTATTGTTGGAGTGGTCATCATGAAATGATCAAAGATACTCTAACACAGGCTGAAGAAGGTATGGTCAATTTAGGCCATGGACCTAGGGATCAAAAATGTTTTTTTGTCTAACTATTTATTTCCAGCTATTTTTTATTTATTCAACGAATATTAGATGCACATATCACTATATTTATGGTGTGTTTGGGACTGTGTTGGGGGTTCCCCACCAAGTTTTCTTCTCACAACATTCTTGGGTAGCCCTTATACTTGGTTACCCGATAAGACTTTACATATTATAGGTTCAGTTTGGGTAGAAACACAAAATTTATTTCTCTAGAGAAACTTGAGTGGAACTGGATATTAGGATGTGGTATGGATCAATAATGTAGTTGGGACTCATTTTTATTTTATTTAATTTTTTATTCTATTTATGTGATCATCCTAGAAGGTGTTAAATATTATATGATCACATGAAAACATTTAATTTATTATATGTTTATTTATTAATCCTTCATACTCTAATGTGTATGATTCTTGGTTATTTATTTCATGATTGTACACATTGATATAGGAGTATATTCTCCCAATGGTACTTCAATAGACCTATACATATAGTCTAAAGTCTTTGGTATATGGGGAGGTCTACCTAAGGTCATGTGGTTATTGGTCTAGTTTTTTATTCATAGTGAGATGGTCTAGAAAATTACAAAGTTTCATCAGAGTAATTTTTATTTGTCTCACTATTTGTGATGTGGTAGATATGATATATATGAATGTGTTAGAGCCTGTAATGTATACTAGTTTTCTGCATTATGAAAAACTTTATTAGTAGGAAACTTGGGTTACTAGAGGATTGGGAATGGTGTTATTAGCTTACACTTTTACGATTATTTTTAATTTCACCTTGAATGACACACATGATGTTTGATATTGGTGATTAATTATTTTATTTTTTTCTTTATTGCATTGGTAAGAACCCAATAATTATATTTTTATATTATCTTTAAAGGAAAGATGTGTATTATGAATCATGATTAGGAACGTAGGATTCCAATCATATGTAAGGGCCTGCTAGTGTGGTTATTATCACTAATGATATAAGGTCATCTATTTAAAGTGTAAAAAAAACTCAAATGAAATTTTCCCATTTAATTTTATTGTATAATTATATTCAAATAGAATAATAGGTTTATATTTCCTTTGATGGGAGTTCTTGTGGATCTCTAGTGATATTTTTGATGATTAGGATGATGATTCAACCCCTTTTACATGGAGGTGCAGTGAACCATATAGTCTGAAAAAAGAATTCATTGCCTCAGTGGTAAACCCCATGTGGGTGACTATTATATTTTTTTGGTAATTTAAAGTCTCAGAAACAACCAATAAAGTGTTTCCATATATATATTGGAATGAAATTCTAATTAATAGATGATCTGACTATAATTTTATGGATATAGGTCATCATATAGACATGTTTTCTGTATGTGTTTTTCATGCACAATGAGACCAAATCCTATAGGGAGTAGTCTGTTAGTATAGATTCTCTGAGAGGATGTGTTCCTAGAAGTGGGTGGTGATCTTGGAACATGATTCCTTATGTATGTGAGACCCTAGACTGAGTGGTTTAGCATGTGAGTTACCATGTGACTCTTGAGATAGGTTATGGATGTCACTCGTGAGTCATGAGTTATATAAGATATAAAATACTATTTTTGGGCTAGGTGGGAGACCCTAGTGAATTTTGTTATGTGACTCAATATTTTAGAGACATTGTGAGTAGTAATGTGTACATAGGAAACCTGAGAGAGGGGTTAGTTGGGTTTAGTAATTCCTTGGAAACATGGGCTTCAATAGGTGTTTTGGTATGTTATTGGGGTATTCTATGTGCTACCAAGTATGTGGTATAGGAATAGATATGCCTAAATTTTTTATGTAGATTACCTTTCATGATAATGATTTTGGTTTGAGGTTTGTTTTTGTGACACCTTGAGTTTTTATGAATTTTTAGTTTTTTCAAATAAATAAAATTTATTTGATATCTTGCATTAAAAGAAACACTGAGATTTAAAAAATTATGATATATCATTAAAATCATTATTTAAACATGTCCATTATTTCCTATCTATTAAACTTAGTGATATAAATATTAATAACCACTTTTAAAATATTATGTATAATGGTTTTATATAAAGAAACCATATTGATAAAAAATTACATAATTTTTCAGAGAAGTATTTATATGTTTTTAAAATACTATTTTCTCAAAAAATGTTTTTTATCTCTTATTTGTAAAAAATAATAAAATTTATTTTTATAACTTTTAGAAAGTGAATTGGATAAAATAGACTTCATTTTTTTAATCAACATGACAAAATTATTTTAGGGTGAATTTTTGGAATTTTCCTAAAAAGATTAATTTTTCATTGAATAATGAAAAATATTGGTTTAATTGAAATCTTCAATTATGATTAAATAATATTTAAGGGTCATCTTTGTTTTAAAAATAAGTTTTTCGAAGAAGATGTAACACCCCTAAATGAGGATTTTATTTTATTACTTTATACACATCCTTTAATTACTATTAAAACATGATGATATAAAAACCTCAGTATATTCTATATAATTTTATTTTGTTATGTTAAGTCCATGATCTAAAACCATCTACTGTTCCATCAAATGGGATATGAAATCATCCCTCCTGTTTGCGGTAGAATACCACCTCACAAACCAATGTTCTTTATTTTCCTTCACCACCTACCCTGGCTAGATGTAATGATGGGTTAAATGTTTATATATGATATTGATTATATTATTATACTTATATAATTATTATATCTCATATACTTTCATACATTCCATTCCGTGGGAACATAATAAAGTTGCTCGTGTGTACGAAAGACTACCACCTCACAATGTGATGTGATTCATTCATGCTTTACATGGAATGTAATATAGATGGGTTTAATAAAAATATTGATATATATGAAATATTTTTTTTTAATATTAATATATTATTTAAATTTCTACCACTCAATTCATCAATAAAATAGAAGCAAAATTCCAGTGTATGTAAAACCTATCTTCTCCCTGAATAGAGTATTTAATTATTTATCTCTAAATATTAGTAATTTATATTAATAAATAAATATTATATTTATATCATGGTTAAAATTATTTATATTATTGAACCATTATCTAATTAATTGGAATAAAAATAACTAATTAAAACATAAATGAAAAAAAGTTATTTCCCAAAATGTGGCTTTGACATGGAATTGTTAATAAACATGTAATAACAATGATAAGTAAATAATATATGGTATTCTATATATAATTATGGTTTTTAATATATTTATAATAAAATTATATTTATTATAATGTATGTTTGAATGTTCATGAAAGATGTCGATACTTATGGTATTTTATTTTCATCTCACTTTTTACTTTTTTGAGACACATGCCATATTCACCACCTATTTATTTTATGTGGTTTATATAATGTCCATGAATTAATTTTATGATGATTATAATAAAATTTATTATATTTTATATGTTCATTTTAATATATCTCTTTTATGGGGTTTATGGTTCCAATGTTACCAATTCTGTAAGGGATTTTTCTTTCAATTTTATTTCCTTTATACATATATTATGTTATGCACATATCTTCTTTTATGAGGTTAATATACATCCCCTTTTAAATTTAATATAATAAATTTATTATTCTCATGATATTTTATGTTTAATTTAATGTTATTACTTCATGAGTATTACATTTTGATGTTACCAATGTGGTAAAGATTTTATGTTACAATCTCATCGTTTGATCAGGATAGTTTATAATTATGTTTTTGATGATAAAATATTATAATCCATCTCTAAAAAAACTCCTATGTTTTATTTTCCTTTGGTTATGTCAGGATAATATTTGTTTTCTCTTTATTTTTCTATATTTAAGCACTCAAGATTTCAAAGGAATTTTTTAAAGAAAAATCATCTTTATTTATCTCATTAGTAAAAAACTCATTTTTTCCAAAACCATGTTTTCTAAAGTGTTCTAATTTTTTTAACATTCTCAAAATGGTTTATTAATGAATTTTTTTCCCATGTTTTAATTTTTTTAGGAAATGTTTTTAAATTAATTTTTGTGTCATTTTCCAATCATTGCCCACTGGATTTTACCAAAAATGTGAATAAAATCTTAATTTTAGTGTGTAAAATATGAAAAAGTTTCTCCACCATCATGAAAAATCATTTATTTTCTGTTTTCTTTATAATCATCTACAATTATTTTCAAATGAAAATATTTTGAAAATGTTTTATATGGAAAAAATGTTTTTCAAAGTAGAAAGTATATTTTCTTTAAGAAATGTTATAAATGATATTCTAAAATCATTTTAGATCTAATATAAAATATGTTGATGTTACCTTTTATTTACTTGGGATATGATCCAAGGATACCATTACTATTCATTATTTGAATGGTTTTATTTTTATGATGGCATGATTTTTATGAAACCTATTCTCTTATATGGGTTATACCATGAGGAAATAATTTTGAAACCCACTTATTTAATGAGTTATGCTATAATTAAATGATGAAATGATTATGAAACCTATCTCTTTTCCATAGGTTACGATATGATTAAATTTTTATGAAACCCAATTCATTTCATGAGTTATGATACGATGAACATTTTATGATCTTATGGAACACATACACATAATTATCATTATGTGACAGGTGGGATCTATATCTTCCCTCTATGCATTGGGTAAAGATTAATATCTCATGAGATAGAGAGGACTAGAATGGGGAGTGAGCCAGATTCAGTAAGTGAGCTTTTCTATTTTGATGGTATTGGTAGTGAACCATGAAAACTATGATGGTTTCAAGAGTAAAACTATTCCTCTATGATATCCTTATCAGAAAACCTTGTCTACCATGTAAATGATTTTTTATACTTATGTATATTCCATAATTCTATGTGTTATTCCAATATTATTCACTCATGGATAATGTTCTTCAGTTTCCTTATTACCCATGTATTATGAACTACCAATATTTATGCCATGAACCAAAATTATGATCTTTTATATGCATGTATTGTTTTAAAATTGTATGATCGTGATCTAATTCCCTTATGTTTATGTCATGCTTATTTATCTCCCTTTTTTATCCTTACCGAGCATATGATTTCACCCTTTATTATCTTTCCTTTTCCTAAGTTATAAAGAAATGTATTATGTATAATATTTCTAATACGGGTGATATTTTTGAGTAACATAGTGGGAAATGATGCAGAACACATTTAAACCAGTATATTATGTTTCTATGTTTCTAAAGGCTCTATAACTTTATGATCCTATGGCATGTGTTTGTATAATGTAATGAAATTCATTTAGAAAGATGTAATATCAATTTATGAAAATATTTGGTCACTATATTTTGTATCATAGGATATGTTTAGTTAATATTTAGAAACTAGGATGAGAAAACCTTAGTGATATCACTAAGGAAATGTCTAAGGATTAGTCTAAGGATTATTCAAAGTATAGAAAAATGTCCTTGAATTTTGGTAAAGGATAGAGCGAGTAGTTTATAAGAAATTACATCCATTTTTGGATACTACAAGTGTATATAGCTCTATTAAAGTGTTACCTAGGGGTAATAACTCTGAAAAGGGTGAATTGAGTTGGACTCAATCATCACTTAGTGCATGAAAATGGGTATTGCAGCACACCTAGTTTGAAAATTCCATGGCATAGGTTTTAGAAATTTAAAAACTATTTATAAACCATCATAAAGGATTTAAATAGATGATGACTATGTGTAACCTTGGATAAACCTACAGTTTCATAGATTAAAAGTAAGGTGTCAGGATTTATACAACCTATAAGTTATTTTTCATGATTATTTGGTTCCCCACTATGATTATTATTACTTAGACTATGCTTTTTAGTTTTAGTCAATGGATGTAACTTGAATGAACCATGATAATGATGAGTGTGATTGAAAATGAAATGATTTTAATCTTGAAAAAAAATGTTGTGGGATAGGGAATTAAAAATATCATTACTTTTCTCATGAAACATTTTTAATCCATGAATCATGCCAAACTTCAAAATGAGAAAATAAGGGAACATGTAGCACTCCCAGTTTCAAGTAAGTAACCCTTTATTTATGATTTTTAAGTATATAAAGTATATGGATGATGTTTGAGATTTTTTAGCAAACTTTTAGGATGTTTTTGAGGATTTCCTAAAGGATCAAGGTTGGTGCATAGTTTGGGAAAACCAACCAACACCTATAAGAAACTATGCACTTTGAGACATGGGATAAAGGGAAGGTACAAAGGATGCACATGGCTTGTCCAAACCATATAGCAACCTAGGAAAAATAGTTCAACTTGAGACAATAGAATTTAGTATGGATGGCCCAGGGTTTGGAAGCTATGAGATCCAACCATCTGAGGTTTGACCTTTAGTTAGTGGTTGGTGCATGGTTAGTTCATTATTTTCATAAATATGCAAGTAACCATGCATTGTTAGAAAACTAGTGCCTAAAAAAGTGTATCTATGTATGTTTTTTGTTTTAATGCTTTGTTTTTGTCCCAAAATATCCCTAACTCATTATTTTTTCCTCTAAAAGGCTGTAGAACCTCTCCCAATGTATTTAGAATTAATCTGGAGGTGTTCCTTGGGGTATTGAGGATCAATTATTATAGTAAGTCATCATACTTGGTGGGTTTCCTTAGATCTATATCTCCCTCTCTCTCTCTTGGTTTCTTAGATATCTTCCTAGTATGGATAGATCTAAGGTTGTGGATGAAAAATATGTTTATTTTTGTTCCTGTTAATAACAGAATAGATCTAAGGTAGGTTTTGGAGACTCAACCTTGTTTTGTGGATGTTTTTCATGACACTTATCATTTTATCCAAATTCTCAAGGTATGTGGCTTCACTCTCAACTCCTATTTCTTGAACTGCTTTTTTAGTTAAAAAATGATTAATGAGATTAAAATTAATTGTATTATTGGTGTAAAAATCATGGTAGAAACCTTATTTAGTTATGATTTTTGTATTTGGTGGTTTTTTTGAAATTGGTTTTTCAGGTTCTTTGGTTTCTTGATTTTAAAATACTCATTTTAAAATGTAGATTTTATTGAATTGTCGTAAATGGTTTAATTTAAATGTTTTCAAGAAAATGATTTTGTTTTTTAAATAAGATTAAATGGTTTGTTTTATTGTTTTTTAATAAAAGAATGTTTTTATTTAAATTTTTTCAATGGTTTTAACATTTAAATGGTTTTGGAATGATTGTATTATAATGGTTTTTGGGCATACATGGTGGTGTGTGTTCATATCCGATTTCAAGAATTGGTTGAAATATGACATTGTGATTAATCTCAAATGTGTATTGACACATTGAATTAATTACCTTGTGATAACTGGGTAGATCGACTAGAAACTACTCTTGAGTGTTGAATTTTCATAACAAATAATGTATGTGTAGATGTGTGGATTTTTGGATAGGGATGTGATATGCCAAAAATCTAAAATGAAATGGATTTAGAGCTTGGTTTGGTTTCCTTCCTTAGTACATGATGTTATCTTGAGAAAACTATTTTACTATGGGACATGTTTATATTTTGATATGAACTGTTTTATAAATTTTTTTGTATAAACAATTTTATATATTGTGCTAACTTGTTCTATCCTAGTGGTGTGAGTGGGGAAGTCATTGGGGAAAATCTGGGGAGTTTCATAAATCACCCTTTCTTTGGAACTTTTTTTCTTTTGGGGATGTTGTATATCAAGACATGGTAAATGATAAAGTGTCACACATCTTTAGAATTACTTCATGATACTTGGGCTGTTTTTTGGATTTGGAACATGGAGTATGTTTGGAGCTTGGAGTTGCTGTTGGAGTCCTTGAGTTTTGTCCTATGTTGTGTACTTTGATATTGTGGTCTTCCACTATTGTACGTGGTTTTAGTTTTATTTTAATATAACTGGTTTTCTTTGAGTTGTATTTCATTGATATCATGAATCATGTAGTGGTTCCTTTGGTTGTGGAATGAATGGTTTTTTGTTTTATTTTAAAATGGAAAATCACCCCCATATGTTAACGAATCCCTTGGAATTTATTGAGATCCTTTGGCACCTTGGGCATGTACTTTAAGGGAAAGTAACATCCTACCTCCTTCCTAAGACAATTATGAGGGGTGGGATGTTATAAGTGGTATCAGGTTGGTCCTTATGATATTTTTGGAACAAATGGTTATATTCTTGGTTGTTATTTGAATTGGTATTAGTTTTCGGTCTTAGAGTTGAATCCATTGTTGTCTATTCCTTATTTTTGGATCAGAGAAAGGAGTAGGATTGTTAGAACTTGAAATTTAGGACATAAAAATATGCAGCTAACCATTTTATGCTGAACTTCATGTTACCAGGGAGTTGGGTACATAAGTATTTTGAAGACACTTATAGGATTTGGAATCTCATTATCATGGGATTAGCCAATGAGATGATCCTGACATGCATTGATGGAATGACTTCCCACTATGAGGGTGTATATCATTTGGATTAATAATTTATGACTTTATATGAAATATTTGGTTTTTGAAAAAAGGTTAAAGTTGATTTTAAATATGATATTTTAAAAAAGAGCATGGTTGTGGTATATTTAAAATGGTTTTATTTTAAAAACAAGTAGAAAATTTTTCAAAAATATTTTAACATGAAGAATATTGATTTCATAAATTATTTTTGCGATAACATGTTGTGGTATAATTTGAAATGGTAAGACCTTAGTTTCTAGAGAGTGGGACTTATGGAATCTTTTGTTTTTATAGAAAATGTCACCTTATAGGTCTTGTAGAAACCAACCAGAGAAAGCTAATGAGAATGTGGTTGAACTTGAGCCACAAGTGAACCAACAACTGGTTTAGAGTAAATTCCAATATTTTCAAGCTATGGATACAGGGAACTGAAGGTATGATCCAAGGTAAGTGGATCATTCCTTCAAATTATTGAAGTAGAAACCACCCATATTTTCGGATGATTTTGATCTAGAAATGACAGAGGTGTGGCTAAATAGGATGAATCACATCTTCAATTTCATCAGTATACCAGTAGAGAGGAATGTCAAGACGATAATGTATATGCTGAAAGATCTTTCATGCTAGTGGTGGGATTTAGCAATTTAGGCTAAATTAGACCATGAGCTTGCATGGGGGGATTTTGAAGAATTTTTCAAAAATTTTTTTTATCCCCATATGTTCAGAATTTTAAGAATGATGAACTTATTCAGTTGGAAGTAGAAAACTATATTTTTCTTGGAGTTTATGGATAAATTTATGAATTTAGTAAATTTTCACTCGAGGTTTCTGCTAGTTCATCCTTGAAGACACATATATTTGAATCAGGGTCGAGGAAGGAGTTTCACCCAATGATTATTGTGCTCGGTATTATAGATTATATAGAGAAAGTAAATGGAGAGATGGTATTTGAAAGGGACATATTTGGAGCTATGTGAGGAGGAAGTATGTTGATGCTCATGGGAAATGGTGGGTATTATAATGTTGGGAGTAAGAAGAAAAGGTACACCTATTTCCAAGGTGGAAGCATGAATCAAAATAAAATGGTTAGATTAGTGAATCTTACTCTAAGAACCATGACTAAAGATGGAATTTTCCAATGTGCTTTCTTTGTCCACATGAAGTGAAAGTTTTTGGTCCCACCAAGAGAATTCCATAATTTCAACAAGATGGGGCATCTTCATCGATATTATCACAGTGCTCTGAGGTCAGGTTTTTGAGAAACTTATCAGGTCTCGTAGGCATCGTATGCATTGACGGGACGAGGAGAGTATAATCAATATCATCAGAGGAATATATCTATCCATGGAGATTCCAATAATACCATGACTCCTCAAGGAGTAAAATATCAACAGGGCAATAAAGAACAATGTACAATGATGAAGAAATTATATGGAGTTGAGCAAGTTATTGTGGATGATCATTCTGGACCATCGACCGTGAGAGGTATGAATCTTCTAAAATCTACCCTTCTAAAATATTTGTTTGATACAAGTTCATATCATTATTTTATTTCATCTCATGATATCTATTTACTTTGTTTAAATGTTGATATGATTCCTTCTATGATAAAGCATCAAACTCATCTTGGTCAAACAGAATGTTAAGCCTTTTTTTCTGGATAATGTTCTATAACTACTGTTGGAGACAAGATGAAATGGGGTTTATCTATGCTTTAGATGTATTTTTTGATATAATCATGGATATGGATTGGTTAATAACATTTAAGGGTCACAATGACTATAATACCAGAAAGACTAGTTTTACAACTGATGATGGTTTTGAGCATCTCTTTTGAGGAGATTAGAATGTAAAGGTGGGTGTAATGGAATTTTTAGCAAAAAAATCTAGAATTATCCCATATCAATTATTATCATTTTATTTTTCATCAATATTTGAGATCAAGAAGAACATTTTTCCAGTAGTGGTGATCATTTTCTAAATGTTTTTCCGAAAAATTTCTTAGGGTTCCCACCTATAAGAGAAATAGAGTTTACGATTGGTCTCCTTTTGGGTACCATTCATATTTCCCTTATATATTATCAAATGGAGAAAAATGAATTAAGAGAAATAGAAGGGTAGTTGTAAGATCCTGAAAGAAAATGGTTCATTCGGCCAAGCACGTCTCTCTGGGCAGCACCGGTCTTGTTTTTGAAAAGGCTGATGGAAAACTATGACTATGTTTAGATTATCATAATCTTAATCATGTTACGATAAAGAATCAGTATCCACTTCCACACATTTATGATCTATTTGATCTTTTAGGGGGATATTAATGGTTCTCTATGATTGAATTGTGATCAGAATATCAACTATTGTTGGTTTAGAAGGAGGATATTCAAAATATAGCTTTTAGAAGAAGATATGAACATTATTAATATTTTTTTATGTCTTTCTATCTTACAAATGAACCAAAATTATTTATGAAATTGATGAATCAGATATTTTATAGATATATGGATTCTTTTGTGGTTGTATTTGTGGATGACATATTGGTGTATTCAAGGACAAGGTCTAATCATGAAAAAAACTTGGCGACAGTGTTGTGAATCATAAGGTATCATCAAATGAATTCCAAATTATGAATGTGTGATTTTTGGATACAATAGGTATGCTTCCTTTGCCATGTAATCTTTAAAGAATTTTTTTTTGTGGATCTAGAAAAGATAGATGCTATTGTGTCTTAGAAACTGCCAAAGAAAATCCTTGAGATATGGATTTTCCTTTGTCTAGATGGTTATTAGTAACATCTTTTTCATGACATATCATGACAATATTCTCCTATGATAGCATTAACAAATAATAATGTTCCCTTACAATGGGACGTGGAATGTCAGAAGTATTTTTCAAAAGCATAAGGTCTGCCTTACATTAGCACCAATCATGATTTTTCCAGAATCAGGGAAAGGGTATGTGGTGTATTGTGATGCTTCAGGATCTAGGTTGGGGTGTGTTATCATGAAAGGAGATCATGTTTTCACATATATCTCAAGTTATTGATGAGTTCATGAGAAGAATTACCCAACACATGATTTAGAGGTAGCTGCCATAATCCATTCTTGGAATACATGGCGTTATTATCTATTCAATGAGAAATTTATTATACTTATTGATTATAAGATCTCAAAACATATTTTCTCAATAAGACATTTGATCCTAGAAAAATATGGTAGATGGAATATCTACAAAAATTTGACTTTGAATTGATATATACACTAGGTAAAGGAAATATGGTGAAGGATTCATTAACTAGAAAGTCATATTGTTATCTGAAAAATGAGCCCTCAGATCAGTGGTAGTCGATATCAATGATATTACACATGAAATTGGAATGTGGATATCTAAGTGACATTGTGGGTTTTTTTCCACATTCTTTGGATCCTAATTTTGGTGAAGATTGTTAAAGAGTTACAGACATTTGATTCAGAATGTGTGGTGATGAGGTCAAAACTCAATAGTAGGGAGACCATTAATGGATGCAAAGTGAATTAAAGTTTAGTTTTGTGTTTTAGAAATCATATGGTCACACCTATGTATTTTTAGGAACAACTTCCTCATGCTTACGACTATTCGAGATGGGCTACTCATCTTGGAATACAAAAGATGTATAAGGCGTTGAAAGTAATGTTTTGGTGGGTCAGTATGAAAAGGAAAGTGGATGAGTTTGTTTCAAAATTCTTAACTTGTCAGTAGGCTAAGGAAGAGCATAAAAAACCATGGGAAAAGGTAAATATTGTAACATATTTTGCATTACTCTGGGATACATGGATATTTTTGTTGAGTTTGAGCATAGATCATGTTTGGAGCCTAGAGTTTTCATTGGAGTCCTTGAATTTTTTTATTTCACTTTGTACTTTGATATTTTAGTCTTATGATGTAGTTGTTGGTTTTAGTTTGATTTTAATATCAATGGTTTTCTTTGAGTTATCATTCATTAATATCATGCATCATGTAGTAGTTCTATTGGTTATGAAATGTTTGGTTTGTTATTTTATTTTCAAAGGGAGATTCATCCCCCATATGTTAATGGAGCCCTTTGAATTTATGTCCAGCCTTTGGTGCCTTTGGGATGTCTCTTAAGGCCAAGTAACATCCTAATATGTTCTAAAGACAATGAGGATGAAAAGGATGTTGTAGAACAACATTTTATTGAGTTTTTCATGAGTCAATTTCCACGTTCCTTTAGGGGATTTTCTGATCCAATAGCTGCTAAGAAATTCATTAGTACCATTGAAAAGATATTTTCCATTCTCCAGTATTAGTAACATGAAAAAGTAAAATTGGATGTCTATCATTTGGAAGGTGAAGTGGATCAATTGTGTACTCTCATCAAGAATAAATGGGAATATGTTGAAATTGTATTCATTAATTGGTATGGGTTTAAAAACTTATTTTTTAATAAGTACTTTCCTCGTATTCTTCATATGAATATGGACAAAGAGTTCTTTGTGGTAATTCAAAAGGATGATGAATCTATTGGTACCTATGAGGAAAATTTAATAAGACTTACAAGGAACACTTCTAGTATTTTCATCCAACCTAAAAGTAAGTTGATCAATTCATCAATGTATTTAAACTAATTCATGAAATTGAGTTAAACATAAGAAACCTCAATATATATGAAGATAATGTTAGATGTTCTATCAAGGTGGAAATGGAGGTTTGAGTTATGTATCAATCTCATGGTTTTGATAAGAAGAGAAAAATTGAATTAAAAGGAAAACCTAAAAAATATAGAGAGAGGAAGATGAGATTTAATTTATGCTCAAAGTGTGGGAAGAAATGTGGAAGGAATTTTCACAAGGACATTAGTAATTTTTTAATTACATAATGGAATGTTATCATACAATAAAATTCCAATGTTATAAGAAGAGTTAATCTATTTATGCAAATAGAGATAAATCTCCACAGAATATACCACCCACGCTCCAATCATGTGATCGATGGGAATTATGATAACTAGTGACAAAATTATAAGGTTAATAATGATGATCGATGTTAGTAACTACTTAATCTGGGAGAAAACTATAAATATCTTGCGATCACTGATTCTAATGAGGGTTATGATTACAACATTGTGAAAGGTAAAATCACCATCCACTCTATAACTGCTGATATATTATTTAACTTTGGATATACCCATTATTTAATAATTAAAGAATTTATAAGGGTATCAAGATACCCCAAATGATTATATATGGAACTAGAAGTGAAAACCCCTAGTGGTACGATGATCACATATTAAGTCTAAGATTATCTCTTGTTGAAGTTTATGGGAATGTGATTCCTTCAAATCCTATCATCCTTCCTATGGTTGAATTTTATGTTATCATATTCATGGATTAAATTTATCTAAAAAAATCTCATATTAATTTCTAAGGAAGGGGAAGTCATATTTGACATTCCAAACCGACCTATTATAATCAATTAGTGTGATAATAATTTTGAACTTATAATGGAAATTAAATCCATTTTATAGGTTTTTATTCTTTTTCAATAAGGGTTTTTATCTTATATGGTTTGGTAGAAAATAAACATAAATTATACGCCTATTGTGAATGATTTTTTTTTGATTTATTTCTAGAAGAGTTTCTTATCCTTCCACCAAAACATGAAGTTGTTTTCTCAATATAAATCATACCTAGTTCCAAAAAAATTTCAAATACTCCCTATATAATGACCTCGATTGGGTTTCAGGAATTGAAAAAATAATTCTTGGAGAACCTTGATAAGGGATTCATTCACTATTTCTTCTGGAAATGGGGATGACCTTGTTTGTTTAAGGTTCAAAAATTTCCAATCGGTTTTTACGGGTTTATTCGTAGAACCAGAAACATCCAATGATTCTATATCCATTTGGACCTACTTTCTAAAGGTAGGTGCCCATTAGTTGTGGAATGATGAGGCTTAAGAATTTGCATTGGTCGAGAGGATAGGAGGTCATACTCATCACACCTTTTTTGGGGGAATTATTTTCTACTCCGGTACTATCTTATAGATTTAAGTTATGTTCACTAATCCTTATTAATTTACCAAGTAGTAAAATGAGTTCTTCCTTTAGATCTTGCAATCAATTACAGATATTTATGGGATTTAGAAAATATTTTATATTTATTTGAGGTTCTTCATCGATTGAGAATCATCAGTATTTATTAGAGATTCTTAGTCAATGGTATCCTTCAATACATTATATAGAAATCTCTTGGTCATTATGATAACCATACTGGTTTTAAAGCCACCTAGTGAGGCACTTGAAGTTTATTGTCGTTCAGAAAGATAGGGATTATTATAGAGTTGGGATCATACCCACAGATGGGCTACTTATGTATCCTTGTTAGAAAGTTAATCATAACCCACGTAGTTCGAGGAAGAAATATGAGGTTTATGCATGATTAATGGCTCAATGAGAGATGTCATAATTAATTTTACAATCTAAGATCAAGTGAGTCATGTACGGTGTGAGAAACAATAGGTATTAGTAAAACCTGATGATTATGCCACGAAAGATGGAATCATAGGAAAGGATGTGGGGATTACGTATGTATGACTTCCCATGTAAATGAAGACAAAGACTTTTAGAAAAGAAGACCACGAGAAGGGTCCATAAAGGTGTTTGTACTTTATAGAGATTTGGGATTTAACCCAGGGCTTATTTCTGATAAGGAGTCCCAAAATTTAAGGACATATGATTGAGGCTTATTCCTGAGAAGGAGGCCCAAAATTAAAGGAATTATGTATGGGGCTTATTCCTGAAAAGGAGGCCCAGGTTAAGGGGACTTATGACTGGGGATTACTTCTGAAAAGGAGGCCCAAGTTAAGGGGACTTGAGACTTCGGGCTTACTTCTAAGGAGGATGCCCAGATTAAGGGTGACTTTAACTTATGATTGGGGCTTACTCCAGAGAAGGAAGCCCAGATCAAAGATTATCTCATCTTAAGGGATGAGGTTTAATGAAGGGAACCTCTAAGCGTAGTGATATAAAGTTATATAAATCACAAGTTTTTGGGAGATACTCCACATAACTCCTTTCAGATAAGGAATCCAACAAGAAAACCATGAAATAAATGGATTTGAATAGGATTTTGAAGGCTAAATCTCGAAGAGGAGAGGTGAATTTGAGGGAAAAAAGTGAAATAAGAGGGGTGCGAGTATTAGTCTGGCATGCAAGTCCTTGTCGTGCAAGTATACTTGCACGACATGAGTACACCTGTGTGATGAAGAACCTATGAAGTGATACTTGGGAAACTTTGAATTGGAGCCCTTAGTATCATCCCTAGAGGCTTTCAGATTGGTGGAAGGCAAGTTTCCTTGAGAGGGAAAGGTGGCATGCAAGTATCATCACTTCCCTTAAAGGGCTTGAAACTTGGGTGCGCAAGAATTGATGATTTCTAATACTTAGGCCTTATTCTACCTCTTTAGAGCTTCCATTCTAGGTAAAGAATTACCTGAGATGTGTTCGGAAGACTTAAGACATTGACTTGGGTGACCGGAGATTGAATATGAGTTTTTGATTTTTTTCATCCTCGAAATGGGGGGCACACAGGGTGTATTTATAGGCCACTGATCACCATGGGTGAAAAAAGAATAGGGCGCGCAAGTCACTTGCGCGACCCATATGTGGTGCACAAGTGACTTGCACAGCCATAAGGAAACTTACGCAACCAATGTTTAAAAGGTTCCTTGTTCATGCGTTTGTCAATTTTTTATGTTCTTCAAAGGATGACTCTCTTTGTGCTTAAAAAATTTCCCTTTTCCATCTGTTAGACTCTGTGATGGAAATGAGCCTCAACAAAAGTCCCCCCCTCAGAGTTAGATCTGAAAAAGGAAGGAGGATTTGACTCTGAAGAAAATAAGAAACAAGGTGTCGCGACACACAAGTAGTAGGTGCCCAGGTTCCGGCACGCAGGGGTATGGCCTCACCTATAAATACGAGCATTATTATCACGCAAAGCATCTGACTTCCAAATCTTGTCGCTCTCATCATGCAAGTTTCTGGATTTTCGATTGTTCGTGTTTCTGTTCATTGCATCACGCTTCCTCTGTCTATTTTTGACTTTCACGCCAATACTAGCGTGGTAAAACTTCCGCGACCGACTTAGACATGCACGCCAAGTTTAGACTTGCAATCCTTAATGCCTTAGCCATTTTTTTTCGATTTCTTCACGAATTTTATGAAAAACCAACTTAATTAAAAGTTAATTATTCAATATTTTTTCAGATTCAATGTATCCCAAAAGAATTGGATCGCCTAATGAGTTGTCTAGCAAGTGGATTGATGACATGATGAAAATCGTTTTCCATGATTACTATTATATCTGTGATAGTAGTCTCCCAAATTTGGCTAAGTACGCGAAGAAATATCATGTCAATTTCCCACAAAGAATTTATCTGCCTTTATATGGACATGGTCATCTGTAAGGAGTCAACGTTCCAGAGGCAAAGAATTACATTCCTCATTCCTGGTTTCAGACTTACACCAACATTGCTTCAGAAAATGTCTCAATTTCAGGATCATTTGTCAATGATGGAACAGTGGAGAAGGCCTACATAATGCATCATAGCCCTTGTGGGCTAGATCTAAAATCTCATATGCTCAAGATGCAGCTGCACTGTTATCCCTCTATTTGGATTATGTTGTGCATTAAGAGCAGCAACAATGGTGTGAACTTTCAAAATTTTCCTCCATGTCATTTCCTTGATGATATGAAATTAGAAAACCCATGGGATGATGTATTTTCCACTACTGGTTGGTGGAGAGAAGACTATCATGACATTAGAACAATATCTGACAAGGTTACTCTCTCCAAATGGATCTTTACTTCAAATTATCAATTCTCAAATCCATGTATCCATCTCCCAAGTCTCTTGGACAAAAACAGAGTCACTGTTTGATCAGTATAAAATTTTCTCAAACCGCACTCAAGAACATTCTTTTACAATTGTTCCAAGAAGAGCTGGTATCACTGCGTCTCTTATTGTATCAAGTTGAATAAATGAATTCCAGGTGGTTGCTGATGAAGCTCAGAATGCCGTAAATCAAATGAAGAGTTATGTTGAAAGCCTCTTTCAATTCTTGAAAAAGAGAAGAGACTCCGATCCATGGATGTCCTTCTAACTCTTGTGCATCAATAAAAATACTTTCATCTTCAATAATTTGTGCCTACATTCTCTTGCTACTTTCTTTAATTAATTTTACCTAAGACAATGGGCCTAGTAAGCATAGTTTTATTTTTTCTAGGGTGATACAAACAAACCCACAAATATTGCATCTTTTTTTTCTCAATATTTCCTAAATCATACAATATGTACATTTAGTGAGCTGGGACTCGAATTTTGTTTAGAGTTCCTTTTTCTTTTGTTGGCAGTTTAATGTCATGTACGTCGAACATAAAAAAGAGGATAAGTTTTAATGGTCGAATAGCTTTGACCGAATGGATTAAAATTGAATCAATTCATTGATAATTTGTTTGAAAACATATTACCACATTCAAGTATGTGGGAAAACATGTAAACTATGACCTAGGAAATTTTGAATCTGAGGGATGATATGAAAAAAGGGATAAAAGGTATTAGAGGAAGTATTTCATAAGAGTGAAGTTACCACTATTTAACAAACCTGTTAGGGGGTTGAATTATGCAGGTCCATTTAAGGGCATTGGCTGCATAGTCAAATAATATAATCATTTGGCTGAGAGTTCCGTTATGTAGACTACTTATGCAAGGGAACCTAGGGGCATGTGCTGCATAGTCAGACAAAAGAACTCTCATAAATTTTACTTTTCTATTGCTAAAAAACCAATGAAAGTTTATGGAGATTAAAATTTTCAAAAGCATAGAGTTTTCTGTATGGAAAAGGGTACTTGAATATGGAAAGGATATTCTCAATCAAGATTTTCAAAGAATTGGATGAATTTCCATCCTGCGAAGGTCTGAACCAAATGTAGGGAAGGGAAATATAAACCACAGACTTGAATACTTTCAGATCATGTAAAAGAGTATGAGAAAAATATGTTAAGGATGGCTGTTTTTATGGACCCCTATATATCGTTGTTAAGACCAATAAGGAAAAAAGAGCTTTCCCCCCCAAGAATGAAGTTACCACTATTTGACACACCTGTTAGGAGGTTTGAATTATGTAGGTACACTTAAGGGAATTGGCTACATAGTCAAATAATAGAATCTTTTGGCTGATAGGTCCATTATGTAGACTACTTATGCAAGGCCACCTAAGGGAACATTCTGCATGGTCAGGAAAAAGAATTCCCAGGTTTTAGAAATTTTATGACCAGAATTCATGAAAATGGTTATGGTGATATGGAAGTATTTAAGGTTAGGAGTATGACACATGAAAATTGGTATTGTTCAATGCATGAAGGAGATACAGAGACCAATGTTGACCATAATCATGTTGTGGATGGGTCCTGAATTGAGATGCTGGACTTCACTACGTATCCCATAAGGATGGGAATCAAGTCATATGTAGTTCTTGAAATACAGTTTAACATCATGTGGGACGAGAGTGTAGGAGATCTTAGTTTAAGGTCATAGAGTTTGGACCATAACGAGGGAGACACATTGTGTGTTTGTTATAAACCTGTTGTGAATAAAGACTAGGGTTTTCATACCACATTCATGTGATCATACGGGGACTTTTCAGCCAAGGGAATAAAAGTGGAATTTGAGGTTAGGCCCAAATACTTGGGGCTGGATCCGAGGGATGATCCAACATTCTTACGTATCCCATAAGGATGAAAATCAATCCATACATAGTTCTTGAAATACCCTCTATACAGATTTGGTTCATACAAGTGAAGGGTAAAAGAAGTCTTTAGTGCAATGATGGTTTGGCCCAAGATTAAAGGTTCGGGCATTACCATGTATGCACGTAGGCTTTGAAATATGAAATGATTGGAGATCAATGTCAATGATGATTCCCTCTCAGGCGAGGGATAATAGGGTAATATATAGTTTAACGTCGTATAGCAAGGATGATGGTGCAACAAAATTTAGTGTCATGTAGCAGGGAAAAAAGGGACGTACACAATTTAACTTCATGTGGGACGAAGGTGAACCAATGTAAAGAGATTGGTTTTGGGATGCTTCACGGATCAACATCGTATGAAACGAAGGTGAACCAACGCGAAGATATTGGTTTTGGGCTGCTTCACGGGTCAACATCGTATGAGACAGAGGTGAAACGATGTGAAGAGATTGGTTTTGGGCTGGAACCTCGAGAGGTTGCCTACGTACCCAGCCTAGAAGGAAAGGATCAAAGTCCGTATTTTTCAATTGAAGAATGAATTGATGATCGAGTTTCACTTGGGGACAAACATGGTGTTGGTACTTATGTGTGGTTAGTGGCCCAGAGAGGGTGTTATGGTTAAAGCTTACTCTAAGCTCACGTGAGTCATGATTGGTGTGAGAAACAAGAGGTAACAACAACCCTAAGAATTCAAAGTTTAACGTCATGTGGGACAAAGGGTGTCGTACAGTTTAGTGTCATGTAGCTAGGACGTATGGTTATGAATTTTAACATCTTGTAAGACATGTGCATAGTTTAACGTCATGTGGGACATATTTAAGGGACTTTTTCACAGTTTAAATGTCATTTTGGTCGAACATGTATAGTTTAACGTCGTATAGAATGTATAAGGGACTGTTTATAGTTTAACATCATGCAGCATGAAATGGGGGACACATTTTAACGTCATGTTGGATGAATGAGGGGATAAGTAGTTAAATTACCTACAACAAGGACAAAATGGACCATGCAGTTTAAATTCTTACAGTGAGGACTAAAATAGTTTAAGGTCATATGCATGGACCAGTGCAGCACAGTTTAACATCATGTAGCTAAGACATTTGGTGCATTTGTGTTACACAAAATATATCTTTATGAATCTTGAATTGGTTAGAGTTGTAATGAGTTCTCCATCCATTGAGATTAAATAACAAGATCCATTGGAGTAGACCTTATGTATCGAGTAAGGTCCTTCCCACTTTGACTCAAGTTTTGGAGGCTTCTTTTCTAGTATCATTTGAGTTATGAGGACCAATACCAATTCTCCTTGAATGAATGAACGAAGATGAACTTTTTTATTGAAAGCTCGTGATATTCGATTCTGATAGACTTCCAAATTCTACAGGATGCACAATCTTTTTTCATCTAATTGTTCCAATTCATCCAATCGATATTGAGATTGTTCATCTGTAGATGAATGATCAAAAATGGATACTCTGAGTGAAGGTAATTGAAACTCAAAGGGAAAAACTGCTTCTGTTTTATATACCAATGAATATGGATTTGACTGCGTAGCAGTGCGAGTGGTGGTCCGATAAGCCCATAAAGCGTGAAAAAGTTTATCAGACCATGATTTCTTATCTTTATCCACCATATTTTACAATATGTTTGAAAGAGTCTTATTGAAGGATTCTATTTGGCCATTGTCCAATGCATGATACCAAGATGAATGGTTGGATTTGATGTTGTATTCTTGATTCAAATTACTTACCTCGGATGAACAAAAGTTGGTGCCATTGTCCGTCAAAATGGTATGAGGGACACCAAATATGGTAATGATGTTAGAATTGATGAAGTAAACAATTCTTTTAAAACCAAATTCTTTGAGAAGTATTTCCTCTTCCCATTTGGAAAAGAAGTCAGTAGTAGTAAGAATATACTTAAACTGCTTGGATGTAGCCGAAGGGTAAGGTCCTACTACATCCATTCCCCATGTGGGAAGTGGCCATGAGTATTTAGCTGTTTGAAGCAACTCTAGGGGTTGATGAATGAAATTGGCATATACTTGGCAATAATGATACTTATTAGTTAAATAAACACAATCTTGTATCATTGAAGGCCAGAAGTATCCAATCCTTCAAACGTGATCAGACAGTCTATGTCCAGACTGGTGGGCACTACAGACTTCTGCATGTACTTATTTCATGATAGCCATTGTCTCTTCACCATCAATACATCTGAAGATAATTCCATCAAAACCTCGCTTGTAGAGAATTTTTTGGTGATCTGGTCTATCATAAAGAGTAAAATTAACCACACGTCGCCGAACTTGTTCTTTCCCGAATCTATCAGGTGGGAGTGTTCCATTTTGAAGGTATTATCTAATAGGTGTCATCCATCCTGTAGTATGACCATATGGTTCAGAAATGGGACTAATTTTATTTATTTACTTTGTTATAATTTTAACATAATGTGAAACTGTACGACGGTGGGAAATACTGATGATTGTTTCATCCCGAATTGGATCTGCTAGAGCTGTGGCTACATTGTCCTGTTCACCAGCTTGAGCATTTTGTGATCGCAAGACATAAGAAAATGACGGTTCCGAAAAAAATTATGCCATTAAATCTCTAACGTAATCATAAAAAGGGATTAACTCTTCTTTTCTGATGGCATAATCCCCATTGACTTGTTTGATTACCAATTATGAATCACCTTTAACCTTCAAGTGATTCACCTATGCCTAAAGCGCCAACTCCAATACTGCTATGCAAGCTTGATATTCTGCTTCATTGTTTGTACCGCCTCCCAATAATAAGAAATAATAGGGTAGTACATCCTTTTCGGGGTAAATAATCACAATTCCTAACCCAACTTTGCTGAATTTAGGGTCTTCAAATTTCTTCCCTATTGTACTTTTGGAAGCACCATCAAATTACATTTCCCATGTTTGAGGATTATCTTGAATAGAGAAGACTTACTCATCAAGAAGTTCAATATCTAGAAGATCTATCTTATACAGAAGGGTGTTCAACAAGGAAATCAGTCAGAGCTTGGTCCTTTATCGCCTTTTGAGACACATACTGGATATCAAACCACTGCAAAATAACTTCCCACCTTGCCAAACGTCCTGTAAGAATTGGATGACTAAGGATAAATTTGAGCGGGTTATTATGAGATACCAATTGAACCTCATGATGTTACAGGCAGTGTCTCAATTTCTGAACTGTAATGATTAATGCTAGGCAGCACTTTTCAATACATGAATATCGAGTTTCTGCCTCAAGCATAGTTTGACTGAGATAGTAAAGGCTGTTTTCATTCTCAATATCATTCTTTTGGGAAAGGAAGGAACTCAATGATTTCCCTAAAGATGTTATATATAGAATAAGTGGTCTTCCTTCAACAGGTGACATTAATACTGGTGGACTCAAGAGATGTCACTTGAGAATATCGAATGCTTCTTGACATTCTTCAGTCCACTGGTAGGTGACTCCCTTCTTCATTAATTTGGTGAAGGGTAAACATTTACCTACCAGATTGGCGATGAAACGCCGAATATAGGCCAAGTGTCCTTGAAGTCCTCACAATTCTTTCAAATTTTGAGGAGGTGACATTCCAAGGATTCATTGTTTCTTCTAAGGATCAAATTCGATACCACGATGGCATACAACAAAGATGAGAAATTTTCCTGAGGTTACCCTAAAAGCACATTTCAAGGTGTTCATCTTCAAATTGTGTTGTCGAAGTTTGTGGAATATGATTTCCAAATCATCCAAGTGATTATAACATTGTCTAGATTTAACCCGGAAATCATCCACATAACATTCATCAAATTTCCCTAAAAGGGTTTTAAGATACGGTGCGTGGCACATTGATATGCTGCACCTGCATTCTTCAGGCCAAAAAGAATTACCCGATAGCAAAACACACCTTGAGGGGATATAAAGACTGTAGATTCTTCATCTTTTGGATCCATTCAGATTTGATTATACCTAGAATATCCATACATGAAAGAAAGTGCTTCAAAGCCAGCTGTTGCATCAATTAAGAGTTCTGTGATTGGAACTGGAAAATCATCATTGGGACAATGCCGATTAAGATCTATGACATCAATGCAAACTCTAATTTGTCCATTCTTATTTTTCACAAGGACAATATTAGCCAGCCATTTGGGATATTGAACTTCTCTAACGAAGTTATCCTTGATAAGCTTATCCACTTCAGCTTCAATTTTGTAGGCACAAGTTGGGTGTGTTCTTCTTGCAACTTGTTTGAATCCTCGAGGTTCTTCTGGAAAACCCAACTTATGAGTGGAAACATCAGGAACAAGTCCTGGAATTTCTGTATAATTCCAAGAAAATACATCTCAATTTTGTTTTAAAAATGAAATATACATTTCTTTCTCTTCAAGAGTTATGGCCGCACTAATTAAAGTGGGGCGTGGATCTTCTTTTGTACCCAGATTTGTTTCTCTGAGTTCATCCATAGTAGTAGAGATGCCCTCTTCAAATGCTGGAAGAGCATCCCTAAGATCTTCCTCTTCTTCTTTAATATGTGTCACTTCTTTTGTTTCTACATGAATAGTAGACGATGAAGCATAATTTTCATGATTAGGAGAGAAGTTAAAATTTGAACATCTTGAAGAAGAGACTACCATTTCTGACCCTAATGACGATGAAGGGTCTTCCTTGGGTAATAAAGAGGAGTTGATGGATTGAGAATTGACATCATCATTCATCTCTGACATTTCTATAACTTCTTCTGGCCTGGTTGAAGAAGTATAGGATTGATGGATTTCAGCGGATGAAATGAAGACATCTCCATTTGAGCTTTCATCATTGCCTGATGAATCCAAAATTTCTACCATGCTATATGGCTTGGATGCCGTAATTGAAATTATGGAAGTTTCTATAAGAGTATTTGGATTTGGGTCTATCCTGTCAATTTGACTGATAGGCAACAAATAATCGGTACTCACATGTATGAATGAGTTTACTGTAATCTTTTCCAAACCATATAGAGAATTAATTTTGGTAACCTCCTTTGTGATGGAAACCTCCTTTCCCTCCATGTGATAGAATTTTGATTCAATGTATTTATATTCACATGTTTTGAATGTGGATTTATCACCATACAATGTCCCAATTTGACCATTGAAACAATATTTGATACATTGATGGTATGATGAAGGTATATCCGTATGTTGATGCAACCAAGGTCTTCCAAGAAAAATGTTGAAGGCTGTGTCATGACAAACAACCATGAAATCTAAATTGGATACAAGGTCTCCAAACTGAGTTCTGAGTGTAATCTTTCTTAGAGGTTCTTGTTCATTTTTATCATATCCTTTCAACATCAAAGTAGAATGAGATAAATCAGATTCGGTGAGGCCCAATAGACGAAGTGTACGAATATGGATGAGGTTGACTCCTAAACCATTATCAATGAAAGCTCGTCAGATGTCTACATCATTTAACTTTCCAGATAAATACAAATGTCTAATATGTCCATGAACAACATCATATTCATTATCATCTATAAAAGATATCATTGCATGGAATTCTGCAGGATCATTCTCTATATGGTAGACTTCAGCTGCAATAGTTTCAGTTTCAAATTCATAAGGACTTGACAAAGAGTCAATGAGTGCCTCTTGAAGATCCTTTGATAGATTCAAGGCATCCAAAATTGATAAAATGGATGGTACTTGGGCCAAATGTTTCAAGAAATCATACTTTTGCTCCAAAGGTCTGCGTTTCCCCACAGGAACATGTGGTTTCACAGGTGACTTAGAAGTTGATGCTTTAGAATTAGATGTATCCTGTATTAGGGTAGGAGTTGGAAATACTCCTGGATCTGGCTGATTAGACCAACTAGGTCTTTTTATTTTCTAAGAGGAAGAAGATGTAACCTCTAACCGATCTTCCAAAATAACTGTGCCAGGATTGAATCCGCCATGCGTGGAAGAACTTTCTTGTTCTTGTTGAGCCCGATGAAAGGATTTTCCACGAGTTTCTACTGTATATGCAGTTCTAGTAGGGTTAGGATTGTAATAGTGGATTCTAAAATATCCACATCTTCCCCTGTATCCTAAACCTATGGAACTTACTCTAGTTCATCTGTTTGATACAGGGAACTCAGGCTCATCAAGATCAAAACTACTACTGGCATAAGGATCTGTTATGTGAATCAAGTTAACAGAACCAAAGATCAACTATTCATCTGATGAAGATTCGGCCTGATTAGCCAGTTTAGACTGTGCCGTTTGGTAGGGTGGTGCCCATGTTTTTTAAGTATATGGCATAAAATATGCCAGTGTCAAAGATAATTTAGGCTTTGATACAAACTCATCTTCTTCTGACTACTCTTCTTTCTTTGAATTATGCCGCCTTTTTGATGATTTTCCTTCTGATTCAGAAGTTTTTTCTGTGGCATTCATAGAAGAAGACACAAATGGTTGATTCGACTGTGTTCGTAAAATGGCACGAGTTCGGTTTATCATTTTATTGATCATCCAATCATCATATTTCTGCACATTGTTTCTTTTGACTTCATGCCATTTTCCTTCTTCCTATGGATCAGTAGCAGTAACACATGCTACCCGGGATGAAGAAGCTTTCCATTTTACCTATCAAGAGTCTACCATCTTTTTCAAGAGTTCTTTGAAGACAAAACACTCCTGAACAGGATTCCCAAATAGCTGATGAAATAGGAAATAGTTAGGGAGGTCTTCATCTCCTTCCTTGTTCGGCCTTTTGGGCCTTCTCAACTAAACTAGATTGTTTTCTAGAGCTGAGATGAAGTAGCCTGGAACTTGTTCATTTTGGAAAGAATAAAAATTGTTCTTCAAATATTCAAACTATTTTTGCCATTTAAATATTTGATCATCTTGACGAGGTGGCCATTGTTGTTGACGCTCAGGATGTGGAGCCCTTCGATAAGATGAAGGTTTTGAAGTTGAAGCAGGTACATATGCTTTTTTAAGCATAACTTTAGCAGTATCTACTTTCCCCATTCTCCTTCCTAGAACTGATGTAATTACACGAGTTTTCTCCTTAGTCTTTGTAAGAGAGTCTTCAATCTGCTGAGTCATTGAAGTGAGGTCTCAAAACCCTCTTGTGTATTTCACAGGGATCAACAGTGTGCGTAATTCATCACGTAGATTTTCCACACAGATTGGAAATAACTCTTCTTGAGGGAGTGCTAAACTTAAGAAATATGTTAATCCCTTCCAGCGAGCGATGAAATCTGAAACTCATTCATTTTACCTTTTATTACAATTGTTAAGATTGGAAACTGTCATCTTTGGCAATGTTGAGCTAAATTGAAGGATAAATCTTTGACAGAGATCTTCCCACCCAGTAATTGATTGGGATTGTAAGCTTGTTTACCAGAAAAAAGAAGGCCCTTGTAATGACTGTACAAAACACCTGAGGTTAACTGCTTCTTGTTGTTGAGGAGTTCCCATCATAGGATCACAACAAGAAAAAAAAGTGTTAAGTGTTGTTCTGGATCTCCCAAACCATTAAAAATTGGAAATGTTGTACTCGAAAAATTTGACGGGGGAGGAATTTCATCCACCCATTCAGGGTAAGCTCACTTCTCCTGTTGAACTGGTGCACATTTTCCTTCCATAGCTTCCAACCGAGATGTTAATGACTCAATGGTAGTTATTAATTTTTGAGAAACATCTGGTTGAGCTTGGACCTGAGCAGGTGCAATAACTGGAGTTTGGATGGGTGTGGCGACCGGGACTGCCACTGATGGTAGTATTTCTGGTTTTTGTTGCGTATAACCCATAGGATTAGACCTGTGAGGGTGTACGGGTAAAGGGGGATATTCTTGATCCATCCCAGTAGCTGTAAAAAATTCCTTTGATTGATTAACTCCATCATTCATAGGAGGAAGACTACCTTGAAGTAGTTCTGCATTCAACCTCCTTAACTCCTTCATTTCCGCCTCTTGTTGTGCGAACCTTTCCTCTAATGAGAGTGATTGACCTTCTCCCAAGGTAGGGTGTAATGTAACTTGAATTTTTTCCATTCCCCTTGTTGGATGCCTTTCGGAGAGGGGGGAGTTGGTTATTTGAAGGAATACCTAGATTCTGGGTAAGTCTTCAATTTCGCGTATGTGCACCTTCTTCATTTGTTTCAGTACTTACAACCTCAAGAACTTCTTCATCTGATTCCCCTGAGTGAGCCTCATGTTCTGGGGGATCAATGACAATGACATTGATGACATTAATCGATGCATAACGCATTACATCCCTTCTATCAGCATTTCTGTGATATTTTCTTCTTCCATGTCCTTTATGAGACATTGGATATTTTTTGAGTTGATCCCTCAGGAACTTCTTGATGAACTTTAATTTGGAGGAAATCCCATGAAAATTGGCTCTATGTTCCTCATGTGGCTTCTTCCCTAACCGAGAGAAAACTAACTTTCACTGAGGAAGAGATTGAGGATTTGAAAAAGTCCCCAGTCCGATGGACTGTTGCTGTTGCTGTTTCCCTCGCTCAACTCCTTGAATCCCATTTGTTGATCCCAAGGGTTGAGCTAAACGAGTCCCCATTCTGGCAAGCTAAGGTGCCTCTTGAGCTGCTACATATGATACTTTTTTAAAAGCTATCATGATTTTGCTAACTTTAGTTCAAGAAATTTTCCGGATGCATCATCCTACATCCACTCAAATCACCTAGCTTAGATGACCGTTGGATTATTTCTGACACTTCTGTCACTTGATGATGTGCCTTCCCTAAATGAGAAGCCTGCTAGATATTCTCATTTGCTTGATTCAAGAGTAATTCGACAACTTGTTCTTTGTATGCCTGACTTTTAGAAGAACTAGTTGAGGCATGTTCTTGAGAAAGCATCTGATTACACACAAAACTAATTGGATGTGGCCGGCCATGAGAAATAATATTGAATGAGACCACTTTTGGCGGGCTTTTTTGAATGGAGAGCATAGTAAAATGAAATTCTGCATGAACAATCCATGCCCTGATATGAATATGTTGACGCTCCTTTCATCACAGAATCTAAATATTGGAAAAGGGGAATATCTTAGCTCAAAGTGATTAAACCTTTGGACAAATATCAAAAATTGACAAAGGAAGGAATAAGAAGAACATTCTACAAAGATCGCGCAAGTACACTTGCACACCGCCATGGTCGCGCAAGTACACTTGCACGCCCTAAGTAATAACTTCCCGGGGTCTTCTCCAGCTTATAAATAACCCCGGTGGGCCCCCCATTTCAGAGGAGGATTTCTTTCCAGAATTCAGATTTGAGCTCCTGGTGCCCTAGTCTCTTCTCAAAGCTTCTGAAACACTTCTAAGGTAATTTCTTACCTAGAACAGAAGATATAAAGAGGGGGAGGAAGGACTAAGTGTTGAAACTCATCAACACTTGCGTGCCTGAGTGGCCATCCCTTAAGGGAAATGGACACACTTGCGCGCCGCCTAACTCCTTCAATAGAACTTGCGCGCCACTGTTCTGGATGAACCTCAAGATGATTCTAAAGGCTTTAACCCAGAGTCGCTCAAGTATTATGCTGCTGGTTAACTGTCGCGCAAGTACCCATGTGTCGCACATATATACCTACGCGACCAGGACTTTCACGTCCACGCAGTACCTATGCGCCTTCCAGGACTTGCGTGCCCTTGCCTTTTTGGGTGCCCTTCTTTCCCATTTCACCCCACTTAAACCATTCCACCTCTCCTATTCAAGATTCAGTCCTCAAGACACTCTTAAAATCCATTTATGGCATGATTTCTTGATTTAACTTCCTTATTTGAAAGTAACTCTGTAGAATATCTCTCCAAACCTAGTGATTTACACATCTTTATGTCACTAAAGATTGAGATTTTATTCATTCAACCTCATCCTTTAAGATGAGAGAACCCCTTAACCAGGGCCTCATTTTAAGGAATAATCCCCAGTCATAATTCTCAAATCTGGGCATCCTTCTTAGGAGTAAGCCCAAGTCCTCATTAACCTTGGCCTCCTTTTCAGGAATATGCCCCATTCGTAATTCTCAAATCTGGGCATCCTCCTTAGGAGTAAGCACTAGTGCAGAAAACATTTTTTACGTCACCATTTTTTACGTCGGTTATATATAACCGACGTAAAAATGCGGCGAGTAGATTTTTAACGTCCGTTATTTTAATAACCGACGTTACAAATCGCGCCTGTTCGGTTTTTACGTCGTTTATCTTATAACCGACGTAAAAAACCAATGCGCGGGGGTTTTTTTTTACGTCGGTTATTTGGAAACCGATGTAAAAAACCCGATATCTACGTGTTTTTTACGTCGGTTATCAAATAACCGACGTAAAAAACCAAAGTGCGGGGTTTTTTACATCGGTTATTTTATAACTGACGTAAAAACCCCCCCATGCTTTGGTTTTTTACGTCGGGTATTTGATAACGGAGGTAAAAAACGCGTAGATATCAGGTTTTTTACGTCAGTTTCCAAATAAACGACGTAAAACCCCCCCTGCGCATTGGTTTTTTACGTCGGTTATAAAATAACCGACGTAAAAAACCAAAGCGCGGGAGTTTTTTTACATCAGTTTTAAAATAACCGACGTTATAAATTTAAAAAATAGTTTATAACATCGGCTATATAATAACCGAAGTTATAAAACTTTTAAAGAAATTAAAGCCCCGTGGACTGTCATTTACGATTTTTCAATTGACAGTCCGCCAGCTCGTCTCTCTCGCGTGGTAAACCCTAATCGGCTCGTCAATCAACCTGCGTTAAACTCATTTTGGATTCATTGTTTATCTTCTTCACTCCTCTCGGATCTATCATCTCAACTCGCAACATTCAAGTAAGCCTTCCACGAATTTATTTCGTTCGTTTTTTTTCACGGATATTCTATAATTATGTTTTGTGATTTTTGTACATTTAATGTAAACAAGATGTAGTGGTTTCCAAGTATGCACCTCATTACTATTTTGATAAGATGGTGATGAGATAATCTAAAATACATATGATTCATTGATGGAAGTGATACAATTTCACATGGTGTAGTATGATTTATGGGCGGGGTGAGACCATGACATTAGCATTGGGGTGTGAGAGGAAAACTAGTGGAGAAGTGGTATCTCAGAACCTTAATTTTAATATATATATATATATATAATTTTTTTATACAAAAAGGTTTATTTATATGAATTATTTTGTGAGTGATCCATAGTGAGTATATAAAACTATTTTTCCTTGTTTAGGTGATGATTTAGATTCCTTTTTTCATAGGGCTTTAGTGTGCTTCCTCAACATTTTCATGAGATGTTTTAGGGAGGATCTTACTATGTATCTATGTTATTCCCACCATACATAAATATAAACAATTTTTTTTGGTTTTTAAATGAAATTTGTAGTTTTTTATAGATGTTAGTAGCATGGAAGTGTTGTGGAGTAGCGCATTAGGGTGTGAGAGGAAAACTAGTGGAGAAGTGGTATCCGAGAACCTTAATTTTAATATATATATATATATATATAATTTTTTATACGAGAAGGTTTATTTATATGAATTATTTTGTGAGTGATCCATAGTGAGTATATGTAACTATTTTTCCTTGTTTAGGTGATGATTTAGATTCCTTTTTTCATAGGGATTTAGTGTGCTTCCTCAAAATTTTCATGAGATGTTTTAGGGAGGATCTTACTATGTATACATGTTATGCCCACCATACATAAATATAAACAATTTTTTTGGTTTTTAAAAGCAATTTGTAGTTTTTTATAGATGTTAGTAGCATGGAAGTGTTGTGGAGTAGCTTTCATGAGTATATAGAGTTTATTGTTTCTTCCTAGTTTTACTTTTAGTACTAATAATCTTCTTTTTGGTTTATGTACAACAATACATGTATGAATTCATGCATAATTATCTAAATTTATTCATTTTGAACTGGGGAGGGTTACTTTTGATGGGAGCAGATCCTAAATGATATGGTATGAATTCATTCTATCAGAACCATAAATAAAATGTAGTTGTATTTTATTTATCATATACATCAACTTATACTCTTCTTTTTCATCACAAACCCTTTGAGAATAAAAAACCAAAATAAGGGCTTTGGTATCCACATTGCCTTTTGTTATAGAATATGGGACATAAAAATCAAATGATTGAACATATTCCTCCCAAAAACACTTCCATTGATTTTTATAATTGTGTGAAAATATTTACCAAATGGATTTAGGGTCTACAGAAACCATTAATAACATGTTAAATAGGTAGTTTATCTAATATATTAAAACATCAAAACTGCAATCAATATTAAACTATATAGGAGTCATGGTTTTATTTGATTCGATGAAATTTAAAACTGTTATATCTAACTATATTTTGTTTTAAAAATAATATTCAAGCATATTTTTTTAAATACCTATAGATTTGTTTTATATTTTAAATTGTTTTAGATTCAAATTATGATTTTTTTCATATAAACACATATTTTTCTTATCTTAAAAATATATATTTTTTGTTGATATTTGTTATAGGTAATAATGAGTCGAAGTTGGATTATGGCACAACGAATGAGCAATGAATTTGAGGAAGGTGTTGATGCCTTTTTGGAATTTGCAAAACGAAATGTTCCAAGTAGTGACATTTTTTTTCTGTCCATGCCTGAAATGTTTGAATATGAAGAAGTTGAAAAGTAGAGAGATAAAAGATCATCTGATTTGTCATGGTTTTAATCCGAGTTACAACCCTTGTATTTGGCATGGTGAAACTGGATGGAATGTCACTGATGATGATGATTCGCAAGATGGTAACTCCGATGGAATTGAAGAAATGATTCGCGATATTGTAGCAGAACAAATTGAGATAGAATCGATAGTTGCGCGTCTATATGGTGATGCTGAAAAACCATTATATCCTGGTTGTACAGATTTTATAGTTCTATTGGCAGTTTTAATATTGATTAACCTGAAGGTGAAGCATGGATGGAGTTGCAGAAGTTTTACAGAGCTGCTACAATTGATGAAAGACATTCTTCCAAAAGATAACAATCTTCCAGATTCACATTACAAAGCCAAGAAAATATTATGCCTGATGGGATTGGGATACAAGAAAATACATGCCTATCCGAATGTCTTCATTATATATAGGAAGGAATATGAATTTCTGTCAGAGTGTCCTAAATGTGGGACATCACGGTATACGGTGAAAGAAAAATCACAGGCTGATATAGAGATTACAAATCTCCCTTCAAATGTATTTTTGTATCTTCTTATAATTAATCATTTCAAAAGTTTATTTGCTAATTCACATAGTGCAAAAAGGCTAAGATGTCATGATGAAGAGCGGTTATGTGATGGAAAAATACGTCATCCAGCTAATTTTCCACAATGGAAGAAAATTGATGTGCAATATTCTACATTTGGAAGTGAAATTAGAAATCTTAGACTAGGGTTGTGAACAGACTAAAAAAGGCATTCAATGGCTCACAAGAATTTGATACTGCTCCAAAACCTTTATCCCCTGATCTGTATTTTGAGAGGGTGAAAAACATTGACGTGACATTGGGAAAGACACAGAAATATGGAAATGATAGACATATTTGGAAGAAAATGTCAATTTTTTTGAGCTACCATATTGGAGGTATCATGAAGTTAAACATAATATTGATGTCATGCACGTGGAGAAGAATATCTGTGATTATTTGATTGGAACATTGTTAGATATTAATGGAAAGACTATAGATGGGTTGAATGCAAGATTAGACTTACTATCAATGGGAATACGTTTGGAGTTAGCTCCCACTCCTAAAGGAAGACGAACACTTCTTCCCCCGGCTTGTCATACATTATCGAAGAGGGAGAAAATTAGCTTCTATCAGTGTCTTCATGATACCAAAGTGCCTTAAGGTTATTCTTCTAATGTAAAAAATTTTGTCTCATTGAAGGACTTGAAGTTGATAGGTATGAAATCACATGATTGTCACGTCATGATGCAACAAATTCTACCAGTTGCATTGCGTGGAATATTGCCCAGTCATGTCAGAAAGAATATAATGAAGTTGTGTTATTTTTTCAATTCAATTTGTAACAAGGCGATTGATGTGAATGCTTTGAACATTTTGGAAAAGGATGCAATTTTTATACTTTGTCAATTGGAAATTTATTTTCCTCCAACTTTTTTTGATATAATGGTGCATTTAATAATTCATCTGGTTCGAGAAATAATGCTTTGTGGACCTGTATATCTTCGTTGGATGTATCCTTTTGAAAGGTATATGAAAATATTAAAGGGGTATGTTAAAAATATATATCGACCTGAAGCCTCCATTATTGAAAAGTATATTTCTAAGGGGGTAGCAGAGTTTTTTACGAGCTACTTGGCTGTGGAGCAACACATAGGTTTGCCTCCATCTCGCCATGAACGAGTTAATAATGAGGGAAAGGGGATTCACGGCTTGAAAGTCAAATCATTGTCAGCTGAATAGATGAAGAAGTTAGAATCATACATATTGAATAACATAGCTGATGCTCAACCGTATATCACATTGCATATTAATGAGTTGAAACAATGTCATCCAAAGAAGAAACAAATATGGATTTTGAATGAGCACAACAATATTTTTTTGTCATGGATTAAAAAGACTTTGCTTGGTAGATCAGATGTATCAGAGACATTAAAATGGATAGTGGGTGGTCCATGTTTAAATGTGATAACATGGTCCGGTTATGACATTAATGGTTATACATTTCATACAAAAGCTCAGGACAACAGAAGTGCAGTTCAGAATAGTGGTGTATTGGTGTTTGCAGAAGCAATGCATTTTTCGAGTGCTAAGGACAAAAACCCAATTTCTGCATCAAGTGCATATTATGGAGTGATTGAAGACATATGAGAGGTTGATTACTTTAAAATTAAAGGTCCTATTTTTAACTGTAAATGGTTTAATGGTAACAACAGTGTCAGACACGATGAATTTGGAATGACACTTGTTAATCTGAATAGATTGGAAGACACATCTGATTCTTTTATAATGGCAACACATGCAAAACAAATTTTCTATGTAGTAGATCAATCAGATATGCAGTGGGATGTTGTTTTACAAGGGAAAAAACAATATGTTGGTGAGGATGAACTTGATGAATATACTGATTTATGTGAGATCCCTACTTCCATGGAAATATTAACAGAACATAATGATGATCATGTTGAAGATATAGTTTGTGCCATAAGGAACGATCATGATGAAGGAATTTGGGAAAACAATCCATTTGTACATTCCTAAAATTACAGGTAACATATGTTTATTTCTTGTTTACATTTATTTTTTCCATAAATGTTAGATATTGTAAGTTTTTTATTTATTAAAACATGTTTTAAAATAAAATAAGTATATGTTTTTGTTTTTTAAAGTTTGTTTAGTTTAATTTATCATGTTTATAACCATTATATGAATTTTAAAATGCTTATTTTTGTTCACTGAAAATTACTTTACCATGTTTACAATGTTTACCAGGTTCACCATTTTTACCATTTTTACCATCTTGACCATCTTGACCATCTTTTCCATCTTTACCATTGTTTAACATGCTTACCATATTACCAATGTTTACTATTATGTAACTTAGTACAATTTTCTATTTTCTGATTACAGTAGTATTAAAATATTTGAATTTGTATATTTTTGAACTGACGTTTGTTTTTTTGATTTGAAGGATAATGACAGAGCATTCAGATGATCAACCACATGATTCTGGAGAGGAGCATATTGCTGGTCATACCTCTGGGGATGAACATTCACATGCTCCTATTACGAAAAAGAGTTAAAAGGTTGGTAAACGTGAGTGCACACGTTTACCAAAATTATCACTTGACCGTACGCAGGATCAGAGGATAGTCGTTGAGTTTGATGATGATGATATTCCTAGAGGTCTGAATGCCAAAGATTTTAAGAGTTTTGTTGCAACTCAGGCTAAGACCAAAGTAAGAATTCTGTATGATGATTGGAGAGGTGTGGATAAAGCGATTATCTCTCAGTTGTGGGAGACGATTTTGGTAAGGTCTTTTTTCATTGTTTGACCATTCTTTTAATGTTTCTAGTATATATAATATGTTTAACCTCTTCTTTATCAGATGACATTTGATATTCCTGACACTGGAGGAGTCAGGAAGAAATGCTTATCGTTGGCTGCCAGGAGATGGAGGGATTTCAAATCAACCCTCTCATATGATTTCATTTATGGTCATAGGAGTCATGAAAATCCATGTCGTATATATCCTTTTATAGATGAAGACACATGGAGACAGTTTTTTGAAAGTAGAAGAAAAGAGTCATTTATGGTAAGGGAAATGTAAACTTTTATAAACTTTCTTATATAAATGATTTTATTAATGTTTTGTTAATGATTTCTAATTCTTAAATTACAGCAAACAAGGAAAGCTCATCAGGAGATCCAATCTAAAAATGTATACCCTCATAGTTTATCTCGGGGAGGGTATGCATTATTGGAATAAAAAATGATGGTGGAAAAATTTCAACAACTAAGAGTTGAGTCTTCAAGCTCTGGAGAGGTGGCCCCTCCACCCCCTCCATCTAGACATGAAAAATGGAAGAGAGCTTGGAAGGGAAAAAAGTGCAATATCTTTCGGATGAATCGAGAATCCTAGCTGAGAGGATTGTAAGATATCTATTTAATTTATTTAAGTTAACTTTTTTCTTCATATTAGTTTCAATCATTACAGAAATGTTCAATTAATTAATACATGACTCTCTTGAGGAGAAGAGTTCAGAGGGGACATTTATAGCTACTGGGAGGGAAGATATTTTATTTATAGCATTGGGAAGGCCCGAACATCCTTGTCGTGTAAGAGGATATATGGCAGGTGTATCGGTAAGAAAAGTGTTTCCACGTTCTTCAACTTCTAACATTGATGGGGTTTATAAAAAAAATAGAATCCTTGGAGGCTGAAGTTCAAAATATTAATGCGATGATGGAGGACAAGATTAGGGAGTCGGTGCAGTCTATGTTTGCAGAAATTCAAAGACAATTTTAGACTGCAGCTCCCACTCCTCCACCTCCCCCTACAGACCCCATTATTTATCCTCCACCTCCGCCAATAGCTCCCACTCCCCCACCTGAGCCTGCAGACCCCATTTTTTATCCTACGCCTCCGCCGCAACTTCCTACGTATTGCGAGTTGTATGTTGATGATTCTCAACATCATATAGTAGAATACGGGTTGGTATATTGTATAGGAGATACAGTTCATCATCAACAATTAGAGGTAGAGAATCAGAGGGTCACTGTACAGGATATTATAGACAGATCAGCTAGGGTACCAATACCTACAGATTAGGTGGCAACAGTTGGACAGAGTATCGACCATTTTTTAGTTTGGCCATCCAGACTTCTTCGACTCATTACCATAGAGGTATGAATGCTATATCTTTTATTTTATTTGTTTATTAAAGTTGTTTTATCATTTGAAAACTACTATATTTTTCAATTTTTTTTCACAGGAATACTTCAAAGGTAAAGAAATACTGTATAGACAACAACAAAGACAACAGGCTATGACATCAGATACAGATTCCAGTGGTCTTGACAGATTGTCAAGATATTCAAATTTGTTGTTGGGTTTTTATGAGTTTCCAATGGAATCTCATGTTTGTGGACGTGAAATAAGTGTGGGGATTACAAAATCTGATATCATGGAGCTTGTTACTGGAGATAAGTTGGGCATCAACGTTGTGCAAATTTTTTCCATGTAAGTCTTAACACCTTTTCCCTGCGTTATATTTATTAAAAATGTATACTTATGTATGATTTTTATTAGGTATCTTTATAAAATTTGTGAGATGAATGAGCTGACAGAAGTATATGGATTCATGGATCCGCAATTGATTTCCCCTAAAGCATGTGCCTTGAATTAGGAACAAAGAATGGTTTATATTGCTGAAAGATTTGAAAAGAATATAATCACACAATGTTGGATGATGCCTTTTTGTGAGAGGTATGAAACACATTTCTCTCAAAGAGTTAATTATCTTTTAACATAAAAAACCACTGGCATTAAATTTCCTTTTATCAGTGATCATTGGATGTTAAGGATTTTTTTCCCAAGGGAGAAAGCTCTTTATTGGATATGCTCTGTTCATGGTGATGTGTGGGAAAGTTTTAAGAATATATTGGAAAATCAAGTTTCAATTTCTCAATAGTTTTATATATTATAATGAATTTTAAATTTACCCCATTCGTATTATTTTCTAACAGTGCATGGGTCTACTTTCGAAAAAACACAAAGAAAAGAAATGCAAAGATCAAATATGTAAATGCGAAGGTAAATTTCCATTTATAATTTGTACTTTTTGATTTATTACATAAAAATAATATATTGAATTTAAACTCATTCAAATAGAATTGTCATGAACAACAAGGTGTCATCGAATGCGGATATTATATGTTAATATTTATGTATGAAATAATAACAACTTGGACAGTTGTGAATTTTTACCTGGTACGATTTCCTCTTAAAGTTTGCCATAATATTTCAATTTGATTTATTAATTATACACGTTAACTATCTCCTTTTTCATTTATATCTTTTTGATGACCCTCAACCCTATACTGCTGAAGACATCAAACACGTACAAGTGGAGTGGTCAAATTATTTTACAGGTTTGATTGAATTTTAGTTGTTTGTAATGTAAAATGTAATTTTGAATATTGTCGTTTTAATTGTGTATTTGGTAGTTGTTTAGGTTGGATTTAGTTTTTTTTGAAGTTGACAGTGTAATTTTTGAATGTTATATAAGTGAATGTTTAATTTTGCTCTACTTCTTGTTTTGGTCTACTTTTGAGGGTTTTTCTGGTATGGATTTGGGTCTATGGGGGAGGGGTTCCAAGGGTGTGGGGGTGTGTTCAGTGGGGTTGGGGGGTGTCTAGTGGTCTGGGAGGGCTGTCCGGTGGGGTGGGGGGACAATCCTGGGGGGTGGCAGGGATGTCCAGGGGTGTGGGAAGGCAGTCCAGGGGTGTGGGAGTGCTGTCCAGGGGTGGGGGGGTTGTCCAGGGGTGTTTGGGGCTGTCCAGTGGTGTGGTGGGGGCTATCAAGTGGGGTGAGTGGGTGAGGGGGTGCTGTTCAGGTGGGTGGGGGGGGGGGGGGGGGGGGTTGTCGAGGGGTGTTTGGGGGTGTCCGGGGGTCGAGGGGCAGTCCAGGAGTGTGGTTGGGGCTCCAATGGGGTGGGGGAGGGTTGTACAAGGGGTATACATGAGGGTGGGAGCTCCAATGGGGTGGGGGAGGGCTGTCCAGGGGGTATACATGAGGGTGAGGGCTCCAACGGGGTGGGGGAGGGCTGTCCATGGGGTATAAATGAGGGTGGGGGATGTCTAGGGGGTAAGTTTTATATGTTATCTATGTCCATGCTTAATTTTGATCTACTTCTGTTTTTGTGGTACGATTTCTTGATTTGTTTTCTGGTTGATTCTGGTGGAGAGAAGATGACTGCATTCTGTTTAAAAAAAATTGGGTTTATCACGTCGGTTATTAAATAACCGACCTTATAAAATGCCTGGAAAATAGTTTATCACGTTGGTTATTTAAAAACCGACGTGATAAAAGTCCTGGAGAATGGTTTATCACGTCAGTTATTTAATAACCGGCTTGATAAAAGGCCTGGAGAATGGTTTATCACGTCGGTTATTTAATAACCAAGGTGATAAAAGGCCTGGATAATGGTTTATCACGTCGGTTATTTAATAAACGACGTGATAAAAGTCCTGGAAAATGGTTTATCACGTCGGTTATTGAATAACTGACGTGATAAACCCCCCTCCCCCAGTTTTTCACGTCGGTTTTATAAGAAACGACGTGATAAACCCCCCTTACCCCGGTTTATCACGTCGGTTCTATATGAACCAACATGATAAACCCCCCTCACCCCTGTTTATCACGTCGGTTGTTTAATAACCGACGTGATAAACCATTTTCCAGGCCTTTTATCACGTCGGTTGTTAAATAACCGAAGTGATAAACCCTTCCCATTTTTTTTATCAGGTCAGTTATAAAATAACCGATGTGATAAACATCACGATTTTATGTTTTTGACGTCAGTTTTTAAATAACCGACGTCAAAAACCTTATTTATAACGTCGCACGTATTAACGTATGCTAGAAACCGACGTAAAAAATGAAAAATAACTGACGTAAAAAACGTTTTCTGCACTAGTGAATCCCCAAGTCCTCATTAACTTGGGCCTCCTTTTCAGGAATAATCCCCAGTCATAATTCTCAAATATGGGCATCCTCTTTAGGAGTAATCCCCAAGTCCCTTAATTTTTCAAGCCTCTTAACATGGGCCTCCTTTTCAGGAATAAGCCCCAGTCTTAATTTCTCTTAACCAGTCCTAATTTACCTTTGATCTGGGATGCCTTCTCAGGAGTAAAACCCAATCATAAGTCCTCCCCTAATTTGGGACTCCTTTTCAGAAGTAATCCCCAAGTTAGAGTATTCAAATCTCCATGGAGTACATATACCTTTATGGACCCTATTCCTGGATTTCTTCCCTGAAGTAAATCCAAATCATCATTGTATCTGGGCAGCCATACATACATAAGTCCCACACTATTTCTTATGATTGCATCTTTCATGGCACAATTGTCTGATCTTTACCAATACCTCTTGTTTCTCACACCGAGCATGACTCACGTGAGCTTAGAGTGTAAAGGTAATTATGACATCCTTCTTTGAGCCATCAATCATAAACATCATACTCCCTTACTCGAACTACGTGGGTTCTGATTCTTTTCTAAACAAAGAATACATAGGTAGCCCATCTGTGGGTTCGATCCGAACTCTGAAATAATACATGTCCTTCTGAATGAAAATAAACTTCAAGTGCCCCACTGAGTGGATTTAAAACCAGCATGGTCATCATAATGACCAAGAGACTTCTATATAAATGTGTCGAAGGATACCATTGATTAAGAATCTCTAACAAATACAGATAATTCTCTATCAATGAAGAACCTCGAATACATATAAAAGATTCTCTAAATTTACTACATATCAATCATTGATTGTCAGATCTAAAGGAAACCTCATTTTTTAATTGGTAATGTAATAAGGATTCACAAACATAACTTAAATCTATAAAGACAGTACTGGAGTAGACAATAATTCCCCTAAAAAAGGTGTGATGAGTCTGACCTCCCATCCTATCGACCAATGCAAATTCCTAAGCCTCATTAGTCCACAAAATAATGAGGTCCTACCTTTGGAAAGTCAGTTCAAATAGATGTGGAATCGTTGGATGTTTCTGGTTCTACGAAAAAACCCGTTAGAAACCAATTGGAATGTTTGAACCTTCAATCAGGGAGGTCATCCCCAAATTCTAAGGGAAACAAAAAAATGGTGAAACCGATGTGAATCCTTAACCAAGTTAAAATGATGTTTTACCTATTAGTTATGCCCCTATTTAAAACTCAATGAGAGGTCCAACAAAAACAATCATTGACATATGTGCTCATCCAAAAGATGTACTGGCTGAATTTATCTTGATTACATATGTTATATCAAATAGACACTATTTTCCAAGATCTTCTGCATTTCCAGAATGGATTCTCTCAAGTTCACACCTATGAATACTGCTGCTGCAAATGCCACTACTGCTACTCCTACTGGATCGTCATCCAGTCTGAGGATGACATCACCTACTCAGCGTCTTCAACGCTGGGTATCAAATGCGCTGGTTAAGTAGTACCGTCAACACGGTACCATCCCAACTCTGGAGGCTACCCAACAAGCCCTCCAAGTGAACAACTCACACCGGTCGTCCAGAAAACGATGACTAGTGATCAAGAATCATGCGATGTTAACTACCGTCTCCAAACGTTTCGGGTTGTTATCCTTGGAACTCAATCACCATTCGCTCCCTTATTCTGGGGAGGTGAATGAGAAGGTCACTCAGGGCCTTAATTCAAGAAGACATGAGTCCTTCCTGAGGGATCCCACCAACAATCGCCACCAGACTCGTGCAGCAGTGCACCCTCAACATGATGAGGGTACCGACTGTAGAGACTCGAAGCTTGACGTACATGGACATTACATTACTTTTGCGGAATACTTAGTACATAACAAAAACACACACACAAGGATCATAATAGTTTAGTGTCTTTGGAAACTCGGTATATAATCTTCTAATCATGGTAAAAGATCTTCAACATCTCCCATAAAGATCTTCTTTTTTTTAACCTAAAACCTTTCTTTATATCCTAGGGAAAAGAAAACATAAAATGGTGAGCTCAAATGATCAGTAAGGGTAAACAAAAGAAATATCAATCACATCATATTCATAAGAACATAACATTTTTGAAATCATAACCTGCAAAATAGAGCATAATTTCATAACATGGGATAAATCATAGTAGTGAAATGAAATCCTAGTAATCATAACTTAAAACATGAAACTTTGTGGCATACACACATAATCATAGAGAATCATATCTTATTAGTCAAGACTCATTTCCAAGACTATCTTAGTGGACAAAGTCCATTTTTGAACCGAGTCACCCTCGTTTCAGTCCTGTTTCACTGAACCGGTATAACCTACCATTCCAGCCATGTCTATCTCATGAGATAGAAAATCTTTACCCAATGCATTGGAGGGAGATATAGGTCCCACCCATCTCATAATTATACCATTCTTATGTGTGCCACAAAATCATAAACCATACATCATATCATAACCCATATAATAAAAATGGGAATCTTAAACATCGTGACATCATAAAACAATTCATATAATATAAATGAATTCATAAAAATAATTCCATCACAACATAATCAAATCAATGTAATAATAGGGATAAAAACAGAACCCTATATTATCTTAGATGGAAAATAATTTTGATAAAACACTTGAACTCCATTCTTGAGGAAAATATCCTTTCTACTTCAAAAACATTTTTCCTTTCTTAACATGTCATTAAATTCTAAACTAAAAGATGTTAATTAAAAATAAACTTGAAAACTATTAAATTAAGCTTCTTGGAAATAATGTTTTAAAAATCCATTCATGTCGTATAAGTTAAAAAAAACATTCTTCTCGTAGTTTTGTCGGAAAAGTCAAAAAGTACCTCGTATGAAAAACGAAAAAAGATTCCTTTCATATCTTTTACTAAAAACTCACCTAAGGGTAAAATAGGATTTAAACAATTGTAGGTGAATGGAAATAATATTACATATTGAGGAAACATGGATGTGGATGATAAAATACACCCCAGTAAATGCCAAAGTATAAACAATCTCGGATAAAAATGAGATTGTGATATTTCCCTTACCTTAGGTACGATTTGCTTCGTAAGTGTCCGAACCTCCTGTATAATGATTTACATAATGTCATTGACTTATTCCAGAATCATACTCATTATTATGATATCATATATTGTTCACTTATGACTTTATATTACCCGTTCTTTTGTAAATTCCATGTTAAAGAGCGTTTGGGGTAAAATTGTTTCATTTGTCGTCCGTGTTTTGACTTGTAATTATTCATATGATTACTTAGTTCATGATTACTTAATTCCAGAATATAAAACATGATTTATATATAATATATATTCAGAATATACATATATATAATAAATCAGTAAATTGAATGAAATACACCGTTCATGGAGACGGTAGGCCGTACGTACGCATGAACGCTGTTTTCGTTTCCTTATTGAGTTGAATGGAATTAAGTAGATGACATAAATATATATATACATAAATCCAGTAGTATTATTATGTCATATATTTCATGACTACTTATTATATATACTTTATACTCATTCATGAATGGTTAACGTGGAGAATGAATCTCATCGCGTCGTGGAGACGGTAGTCCGTACGTACGCACGAGCGATGATATCGTTATCATGATCATTGAATTGTATTGTAGTGTATGTATACTATTTAAGAATCAATATCACTTTACAATAATCATATATAGTTATTATTTACACCATTATACCCATCCAAGTAATGTGGTGGTGGAAAATAGATTACACCACGGTGTGGAGACGGTATTCCGTACGTACGCACGCGTGGTGATTTCTTTTTCCGTAGGATGGATAGATGGTGAAATAGGGTTGTTTCATACTTATAATAACATATCAGTATATGAGTGATACTTATGTTATTACTTCATAATGAAACAACTAAAGAAGAATAAGTGGAAGAAGAAATAAAGATGAAAGAATCGGTAACGGACATTACCTCTTCTTTGAAGTGCTTCTTTGAGACCTCCTTTTAGGGCACTAAAATGGGTCTTTGAATAAGACCAGAACCTCTAGGATGTTTCTAGGGAAGTGGAGAGAAGAACTTGGCAGGGGTTGGCCGAGCTTTAAGGCTCAATTTTGTGTGAGGAAGAGAGGGAGGAGGTGCCCTTTTATAGGGGAGGAGAGGGGCACCTTTGGAATAACTAAAAGTATTATTTTATTATAAAGTCAAGTTCGGTTTTAAATAGCTCCAAATTGATTTATTTCGAGGCTAAGGTAAGGATGGGTCGAAATAATGTCATCCAATAGAATTTAGACAAGTTTAGGTTCCTATTTTAACCTTATCATGTAGATTTAACATTAAGTTAAATAATTTTACTTTTACCGTGTCTTTTTGTGTTCTTATACTATAAGGTTAATAAACATACTATATCAAGCTAAACGAACCCCAAGTTGTTTATTATTAATATATATAACCTTATCTAAGTCATTTGGCGGAACCTTAGATTTTTAGGAATAAAATAACAATTAATAATATAATATTTGTTTTAAAAACTATTTTATGTCAATTTTGACACTATTTAGTAATTGATTTTTGTGAAAATCATAACAGAATGATAAGTTAGAAAAAAGTTAATTAAATAAATACTAACATGTCATATTAACCTATAAAATTATTGGAATTCATAAAAAGTCTCAAATTATATTTATTTGGGTATTTATAACATCAATTATTTCAATATTTCATTAATAAGATAATTACTGCATCATCGTTGTTTCATAAATAAATTAAATTATTTAATGTCTAAAAATTACCAATAAAATACCATTATGTAGGAAATAGTTTTATATTTCCAATGAATATTTATAGTCGAATTTATCTTATGTATAACCCCATATTAAAAATGATTTACTTATTAAACTTTGATTTTAACTATTTTAACCCTTCTTTAAATAAATTAATAATAAATGTCCTAATCTAATCCAAGTGGGCCTAAATGGTCATATTTTATTCCTAAGGTTGTTTTTGGTCGAATTACATTTGTCCAATAGAATTAGGACATGTGTTAGGGTAATAATAATATCATTTTTACCCTTAATTACCCTATTTAATTTTAACCGTGGTAAAAAAAAGTAAAAAGTTACTATTCAATAAAAAATTATTTTCATCTCATTGAACCACATTTTACTTACTGACATCAACCGTGTCTCTCGGATTTTTGAAATTCCACTCACAGAAGCGGTAAAATTAAGTTTTATGAAAAATTCATTTTTTTAACTACCACTTAGTGGTTTCACTATTCATGAAAAAATGAAAGTTTCCAGAAAAATACCAAAAATTAGTCCTAAGCTATATTTGATATTATGAACTCAAAAATGATGTCTATTTTACCAAATTCAAAACATATCAGTTGCATTAATTAATTTAAAAATTAATTCCCGTCGTTAAAACAAATAGCGTGTTTTAAGAGATAATAACTATCAAAAGATTGACACTTGTTTATGTTCGGTTTAAATGTAGAATTACATCCAATGACCAAAATTGTATTAAATTGTAAAAATATATTCTAAATATACTTTAAAACCACTCAAATTAATAATTTATCACTATTAATTATTTCGATTAAAAAAGTTGTTTTTAATTAAAATTTAGTAATTTTCACTATTTATCAAAATATGAAAGTTATCCAAAGAGTACCAAAATTTCACCTTAGGCAAAATTCGATACTACGAATCCAAAAATGAAGTCCATTTTGAGAGATAAAATTTCTAAAATTTTAAAATGTGGTTATTACTATTCATAACGGCTAGTTTTAATAATATTTTAATAGCATATCGTTGTTTAGTGAAACTCGGTGTTGCGTACTACACACGCTATCGAGGAAGGTCGTGATTGCGTGTAATGCAAGAAAATTCAAGGATGCATGTTGTCCAATCTTCTTTTGGTGTAGCGTACAACACAAGACCTTAATGAAATTAAAAAATAATATTTTTCATAAAATCTCAGGGTGTTACATTCTACCCCCCTTAAAATGAATTTCGCCCTCAAAATTCGTCAGGGTTATAAATGGTTTACTATTCGAAAGTTTCTTTAATAGAAACCCACATCGTAAAAAGGAATACCAAAACCAATCTTTAAAAACAAAAGTATGAAACATAACGGTTACCCAAATAAACTAATCACTGGGTTTCCACATAGGTGAAAATATGGATATGGAAGAGAAATCTAACCATCATGTTCTGACGGAGAGTGGTAGGGAACATGGCTATGGAAGATCCAGCAATCAAAAAGCCATAAATTTGTGATGATCTAAGGTACCATCTGATTCATCAGATATAAGATCACTAGGACAACATTTTTGGTTTTCAAGATCATTTCCCTAAAGTTGATGAAATTGGAATTAGAAGAAATACTTTCGTGATTTTTGTATAGTCTCACCGATTTTCGTTCTTAGGACAATTTCCACTTCATCTCTTAAAGAAATGAAGTTGAATTTTTCATTCGTGATGTGTTAGTAGATCATGTGATAGAATGATGGGTCATTCCATCTGTCTCAACAAAAGGTTAGAAAAGTTATCAAAAAATACATAAGTCCATCTATAGTGAGATTTAATCATATATGGTTCCTAAAATGAACTTATACTTCATATATCATACCACTTAATAAAATTAAACTAGTTTCTACTAACCAGGGACTTCCTGTAGGCCATTGGTAGGCGATAAAGGCCAGTCGCACTTCGGTTGTGGGTTTGATTCCTACGACCTTGTCCGACGCGATGGGTTGTCGCCCGTCCTGCAGGTTGTCCTTTTTCTAAAACTATATTACTATAACATCCCATCAATAATATCAAAAAAAACTTCTATCCTTAAACAATACTAACTTATGTCCAACATAATCCATTCCAATCTTTAGGCTTATCCATAATACTGCAGTCCATTCTCATAATATAGTGAAAACGATTACCAGAGATTTAATACCATCGTTGATCCCCATATATCATAAGATATGTCTTGTTGGTCACATTCCAAACATTCAAAGGCCTTAATCATGTATTCTCTTGAATACCCATTGAACCTAAGTGAAAACATGAATGCAGTTAAAAGTTAACACTTTCCACATACCAAAATCCTAAAAATTCTATATACTCAAACCATGATATCACTTATTCCTTATATCAATCATGATCTCATGAATACTATCAAACATATTAGATTCTATTTATCCATTCATTATGTGCATATCATCTGCTTTCCAAAAATATTTCAATCACTTTTCATGGTTACCGATGCTATAAAATTATTGAAAACCACAATAGACCAATACATAAATATTCCAATATTCCACGATACTATATACAAAATTATATTGGAATCCCATTACATAAACACTTAATCATTCCACCACATTGTTGTCATATTCAACATCGCCAATGGTGATCGCATGTGACTTCCCATTGTCCTTTTCCTTAAGTGGTTGCTCATATCGATCATCACTAACCCTTGGATTAGGGAATTTATTAGCATAATGCCCCATTTACTTGCACTTGAAGCATTGAAGTGTAGTAGGTTCATTCTGTGTATCCCTTCCTTTTTTTGCATCATTAGACATCTTCTTCCCATCATTGAGGCATTAAAATGCCCGATGACCTTCCTTTCCACATTTGAAACATTTACTTGTCCCTTTAAGACAATTTCCACCATGATTCTTTCCACACTTTGAGAATAAGGAAACATTCATCTTCTTTTCACTATTATTATTAGATTTCTCCTTGAACTCCATCTTTCGTTTCTTGTAAAAACTATGAGATGGATAAGTAACACCCACTTCCATTTCTACCTTGATAGCACAACGCACAATTTCTTCATAGCTACTGAAGTCTCTTATAGCTATTGCCCTTCGAAGATTTGGTTTTAAGCCACTGAAGAATCGATCAACTTTACTTTTAGGTTGGATGATAAATCCAGATGCATACCTTGAAAGCCTTGTAAAATTCGCTTCGTATATACCAACAGATTCATCATCCTTTTTCTTTAGTTCAAGAAACTCCTTCTCCATCTTTGTTCGAAGAATACGAGGGAAGTACTTATTGAAAAATAAGTTCTTGAACTCGTCCCATTCCATGGACTCAATTTCATCTCTTTGCCTCGTATTCTTGATAAGATTCCACCATTGATCAGCTTAACCTTCCAAACGATATACTGCTAAGATGACTTTATCATGTTCAGAACATTGAAGAACTGAAAATATATTTTCAGTGGTACTGATCCATTGTTCAGCAATAAGTGGATCAGAAGACCCACTAAAATAAGGTGGACGTTGCCTCATTAAGGACTCAATAGAATGTTGTTCCCTTATCTGCTAATTTGGAAGTCCAGAATGATTCATATCTTGTGCAAGTATAACAATAAGATTTTTCACTCCATCTCCCATAACATTTGTTTGTTCAGTGGGACAATCATTGCATTGTCCATTACATTGATCAACACGGTTCCTTTGGGCTCCAGCCATCATCTAAAACCCAAAAAGAATAGTGTGAGAGGCAAAAATCATGCTAGGGAAAACAAAATAATAAAGGAGGAGTATCCTCAATATCTAACATCTTAGGTTAAATTCTATGATCGTTACAGTAGTTCTAGGACTGTATCCTATACGCATACTTATCCTTAGGGACATCCCTAGACATACCTTAGAAATATCTCTAGGGATCTCACTAACGTTTTCGAATCCTAGTTTCCAAAGGTTGACTAAACCTTTCCTCTGATACCAACTGTAGAGACCCGAAGCTTGACGTACATGGAAATTACATTATTTTTACGGAATACTTAGTAGATAACAAAAACACACACACAAGGATCGTAATAGTTCAGTATCTTTGGAAACTCGGTATATAATCTTCTAATCGTGGTGAAAGATCTTCAACATCTCCCATAAAGATCTTTTTTTTACCTAAAACCTTTCTGTATATCCTGGGGAAAATAAAACATAAAAGGGTGAGCTCAAATGCTCAGTAAGGGTAAACAAAAAAAATATCAATCACATCATATTCATAAGAACATAACATTTTGGAAATCTTAACCTACAAAAGAGAGCATAATTTCATAACAAGGGATAAATCATAGTAGTGAAATGAAATCCTAATAATCATAACATAAAACATGAAACTTTGTGTCATACACACATAATCATATATAATCATATCTTATTAGTCAAGACTCATTGCCAAGACTATCTTAGTGGACAAAGTCCATTTCTGAACCGAGTCAACCTCGTTTCAGTCCTGTTTCACTGAACCGGTATAACCTACCATTCCAGCAATGTCTATCTCATGAGATATAAAATCTTTACCCAATGAATTTGAGGGAGATATAGGTCCCACCCATCTCATAATTATACCATTCTTATGTGTGCCACAAAATCATAAACCATACATCATAGCATAACCCATGTAATAAAAATGGGAATCTTAAACATCGTGACATCATAAAACAATTCATATAATATAAAGGAATTCATAAAAATAATTTCATCACAACATAATCAAATCAATGTAATAATAGGGATAAAAACAGAACCCTATATTATCTTAGATGGAAAATAATTTTGATAAAACACTTGAACTCCATTCTTGAGGAAAATATCCTTTCTACTTCAAAAACACTTTTCCTTTCTTAACATGTCATTAAATTCTAAACTAAAAGAAGTTGATTAAAAATAAACTTGAAAACTTGTAAAGGAAGCTTCTTTTAAATAATGTTTTAAAAATCCATTCATGCCGTATAAGTTAAAAAAACATTCTTCTCGTACTTTTGTCGGAAAAGTCAAAAAGTACCTCGTACGAAAAACGACAAAAGATTCCTTTCATATCTTTTACTAAAAACTCACCTAAGGGTAAAATAGGATATAAAAAATTGTAGGTGAATGGAAATAATATTACATATTGAGGAAACATGGATGTGGATGATAAAATACACCCCTGTAAATGCCAAAGTATAAACAATCTCGGATAAAAATGAGATTGTGATATTTCCCTTACCTTAGGTCCGATTTGCTTCATAAGTATCCGAACCTCCTGTATAATGATTTAAATAATGTCATTGAATTATTCCAAATTCATACTCATTGTTATGAAATCATATATGGTTCACTTATGACTTTATATTACCCGTTCTTTTGTAAATTCCATGTTAAAGAGCGTTTTGGGTAAAATTGTTTCATTTGTCGTCCGTGTTTTGACTTGTAATTATTCATATGATTACTTAGTTCATGATTACTTAATTCCAGAATATAAAAAAATGATTTATATATAATATATATTCAGAATATACATATATATAATAAATCAGTAAATGGAATGAAATACACCGTTCATGGAGACGGTAGGCCGTACGTACGCATGAACGCTGTTTTCGTTTCCTTATTGAGTTGAATGGAATTAAGTAGATGACATATATATATATATATATACATAAATCCAGTAGTATTATTATGTCATATATTTCATGACTACTTATTATATATACTTTATAATCATTAATGAATGGTTAACGTGGAGAATGAATCTCATCGCGACGTGGAGACGGTAGTCCGTACGTACGCACGAGCGATGATATCGTTCTCATGATCGTTGAATTGTAGTGTATGTATACTATTTAAGAATCAATATCACTTTACAATAATCATATATAGTTATTATTTACACCATTATACCCATCCAAGTAAGGTGGTGGTGGAAAATAGATTACACCACGACGTGGAGACGATATTCCGTACGTACGCACGCGCGGTGATTTATTTTTCCGTAGGATGGATAGATGGTGAAATAGGGTTGTTTTATACTTATAATAACATATAAGTATATTAGGGATACTGATGTTATTACTTCATAATGAAACAACTAAAGAAGAATAAGTGGAAGAAGAAATAAAGATGAAAGAATCGGTAACAGACATTACCTCTTCTTTGAAGTGCTTCTTTGATACCTCCTTTTAGGGCACTAAAATGGGTCTTTGAAGAAGACCAGAACCTCTAGGATGTTTATAGGGAAGTGGAGAGAAGAAATTTTCAGGGGTTGGACAAGCTTGAAGGCTCAAAGTGGTGTGAGGAAGAGAGGTAGGAGGTGCCCTTTTATAAGGGAGGAGAGGGGAACCTTTGGAATAACTAAAAATATTATTTTATTATAAAGTCAAGTTCGGTTTTAAATAGCTCAAAATTGATTTATTTCTAGGATAAGGTGGGGATGGGTCGAAATACTCTCATAAAATATAATTTAGACAAGTTTAGGTTCCTATTTTAACTTTATCATGTGGATTTAACATTAAGTTAAATAATTTTACTTTTACCGTGTCTTCTTGTGTTCTTATACTATAAGGTTAATAAACATACTATATCAAGCAAAAAGAACCCCAAGTTGTTTATTATTAATATATATAACCTTATCTAAGTCATTTGGCCGATCCTTATATTTTTAGGAATAAAATAAAAATTAATAATATAGTATTTGTTTTAAAAACTATTTTATGTCAATTTTGAAACTATTTTGTAATTGATTTTTTCTAAAATCATAACAGACTGATAAGTTCTAAAAATGTTAATTAAATCAATACTAACATGTCATATTAACCTAGAAAATTAAGGGAATTCATAAAAAGTCTCAAATTATATTTATTTGGGTATTTATAACATCAATTATGTCAATATTTCATTAATAAGATAATTACTGCATCATCGTTGTGTCATAAATAAATTAAAATATTTAATTTCTAAAAATTACAAATAAAACACCATTATGTAGGAAATATTTTTATCTTTCCAATGAATATTTATAGTCTAATTTACCGTATGTATAACCCCATATTAAAAATGATTTACTTATTAAACTTTGATTTTAACTATTTTAACCCTTCTTTAAATAAATTAATAATAAATGTCCTAATCTAATCCAAGTGGGCCTAAATGGTCATATTTTATTCCTAAGGTTGTTTTTGGTCGAATTACACTTGTCCAATAGAATTAGGACATGTTTTAGGGTAATAATCATATCATTTTTACCCTTAATTACCCTATTTAATTTTAACCGTGGTAAAAAAAGTAAAAAGTTACTATTCACCAAAAAATTATTTTCATCTCATTGAACCACATTTTACTTACTGACATCAACCGTGTCTTTCTGAGTTTTGAAATTCCACTCACAGAAGCGGTAAAATTATGTTTTATGAAAAATTCATTTTTTTTAACTACCACTTAGTGGTTTCACTATTCATGAAAAAATGAAAGTTTCCAGAAAAATACCAAAAATTAGGCCTAAGCTATATTTGATATTATGAACTCAAAAATGATGTCTATTTTACCAAATTCAAAACATATCAGTTGCATTAATTAATTTAAAAATTAATTCCTGTCGTTAAAACAAATAGCGTGTTCTTAAGAGATAATAACTATCAAAAGATTGACACTTGTTTATGTCTGGTTTAAATGTAGAATTACATCCAATGACCAAAATTGTATTAAATTGTAAAAATATATTCTAAATATAATTTAAAACCACTCAAATTAATAATTTATCCCTATTAATTATTTCGATTAAAAAAGTTGTTTTTAATTAAAATTTAGTAATTTTCACTATTCATCAAAATATGAAAGTTATCCGAAAAGTACCAAAATTTCACCTTAGGCAAAATTCGATACTCCAAATCCAAAAATGAAGTCCATTTTGGGAGATAAAATTTCTAAAATTTTAAAAGGGGGTTATTACTATTCATAACAGCTAGTTTTAATAATATTTTAATAGCATATCGTTGTTTAGTGAAACTCGGTATTGCGTACTACACACGCTATCGAGGAAGGTCGTGATTGCGTGTAATGCAAGGCAAGTCAAGGATGCATGTTGTGCAAGCTTCTTTTGGTGTAGCATAGAACACAAGAATTAATGAAATTAAAAAGAATATTTTTCATAAAATCTCGGGGTGTTACACCGACTCCAGGCATTCGGCTCGGGTTCCTCGAACCAGAGCAGGAAAGACGAATCGCCAGAGGCAAAATACAGTTAACAGTGAGTTGGTTCTCATCTCTGCCATTTCCGGAGAAGTCCACCAACCTAACATGGTGGCAAGAAATGAGCGGGCACACACACCTGCCCGTTTTAATTCCGCTGTCCAGCATACTCATTTGGAAGCATCACGCCAATCCCTCCAGTAAATTCCGGCGGAGTACTATAGGCAGAAACATACACCAGTTTATACATCAGCAGATAGTTAGCATGCTCGTTTGATTACATCTGATGGAGCTCGTCAACCAGGTTCAGCGAAGTGAAATTAGTAGGCACATACACCTGCTTGTATTAATCAATCCTACCAACAGTCTCGCTTGGTAGCACACAGAGAAGTCAGTCGGAAAGCTCCGACGACAAACAGGAGGCAGACTCAACTCTCTGCCCCCAAACTTGAGTACTGTCAAGATTCCCTGACAGGAAAAGGAGGACAGGAGCAGGAACATACACCTACTCCAAGCACGGAATGGACGTATATCCATGTTCCAGCAGCTGAAGTCACCAAGCATATTTTATCAATGGTGAAAGAGCAGAAGCAAACCCATGCTCATATTTTGGACGCTTTCCAGGATATTATAACAAATTCAGTGGCATCTCAGGGAAAATCACATAAATCTATCCCTACCAGTGGAGTGACTCATCAACAGTTCACTCCGGAACAGACACACACATCTGTTCCAGTCCAAGAGGGTTGTGGGGAATACTCCCCCATATCATACGGACAACCAAGTCAGACACATACACCTGATTTGAGAAGAGATCGTCAGCCTAACCTGACCATCTTTCCTGATCAGGCACATACACCTACTCAGAGCAACCACTTTCATCAACTAGTGGTTTCCAAAGCGAGTAAGAAGGCGTCTAAGAAAAAGACCCGCCCAGCACAGACAAGAGATCAAGAGACAATCTATAACAAGGCCTTAATCAATGCTGGAGTTCTTGAAGCCCTCAGAAAATTATCTATTAGAATCCAAGATTCTACTCCCTCATTTCCCAAAGTGGGATCATTAATTCTGGAGTTCTCCAATAGACACTTCCTCATGAAGGCTTTCTTCATGACAATTCAATCTATTTCAAAGTTTCTTCTTCAGATGAGAGCCACATGAACCCTCTGTGTGGTCAGAAGATCAAGGAGAAAGAGATCTCATCTTTTTCTATAACCCATTATGGTGATCCTCCCCATGATGATGAATTTCGTTGCGAAAGTCCTCTCCATAGTAGTGATGTACATTTCTCGGAAAATGCTCCAGTGGGAAATGTAGTGCCGAGAAAGCCCTATTATCTTGAGGAACTTGCAAATGAAAAACCAGTCATGTCTGATGCTTCATCGCTAGCAGGTGAAATACTTTCTCAATCGGAAGATAGCCCAGGGTGTAGGTCATTCTCTGAACCACCCCTAAGTCATGCATCTTCTAGTTTAATTAGTGATTTCTCTACCAATCTTGTTAAATCCAATGAAGCAACAAGGAAGCACCAGCTCTGGTCAAAACAGGTAGAAGAATCTTCATCAAATGATAAAGAGGAAATGCTGAACATGAGAAAAAAACTGGGAAAAGGTGAAGTACCAGTCATGTTTTGGCCTCTGGATGACTCTCAGTATGACATTCCAAAGATGTTGATAGAAGATGGAATTCATGATATTCGTCTCAACATATGGAAAAAAATTTATCAGTTGAAAAAGAAAGTATTATATTATTATGAATATGAAAATCATCTTAAGATAATAGAAGGGTTACAACGTCAGATTGATTTGGCATCTCTATCAGTCTCTCGATGTCCGAAGGCTGAAAAGCAGTAGAGAGCCCTTCAACGTTTACGCCTTAGCGCACTAAGAAGATTGCGTCAGTTAATTGCCAATTCCCCATATGGTATTCATGTCAGAGGATGGGGTGTTCATGGAGCACTACATTTCACGGTGCTCTCCAGTCAGCAAAGCCCGCCGAAAATGGTCTCATGCAATGTTATTTCCCATGGCCGACCACAGTCAATGGGCTTTGTTTGTAATCAAAAGCTTGCCCAAGAACAAGCTTCAACTAGTTCCTCTCAAAATCAAGCATACAGAGAAAACGTTGTTGAATTACTCCTGCATTGAGAAAACGAGAATATTGAATAGGCCTCTCGTATGGATCAAGCACATCATCAAGTGATAGAAGTTTCGGAAATCATCCAACAGTCTTTTGAACCAGGTGATAAAAGTGGATACAGGTTAATGCATCCAACTAATTTTTAGACTAAGGTTCTCAAGATCATGAGAGATTTTTAGAAAGTCTCAGACATAGCATGTCAAGAGCCATCCCAGATTTCCATACTAGGGAATTTTGTAAACCAACCCTCGAAATCAAAAAATAGGATTCGAGGAGTTGAGTGGGAACAACAGGAACAGCCCCAGTCCAACAGACTGGGGACTTTTTCAAATCATAAATCCCCTCCTCAGAGAAAGTCAGTATTTTCTCGATTGGGGAAGAAGCCTTAAGAGAAACGAAGAGCCAAATTATCAGGAGATTCCCTCCAAATTACGGTTCGTCAAGAAGTTCCAGAGGGATCGAATCAACAAAAGGAAATGTCTCATCAAAGACATGGAAGAAGAAAATATCACAGAAATGCTGATAGAAGGGATGCGATGCGTTATGCATCAATCAATGTCATCAATGCCATTGTTGTTGATCCACCAGATGAGGCTCACTCATGGGACTCAGATGAAGAGGTTCCTACTCAAGAAGATGTACGCACTGACACAAATGAAGAAGGTGTGCGTACACGAAATAAAAGGGTTACTCAGAACCTAGGTAATCCTTCGAGTAACCCACTTCCCCCTCTCCGAAAAGGATCCAACAAAGGGAGGGGAAAGAATCAGGTTACATATCCTTCCTCTGGAGAATGCCAATCTCTCTCACTAGAGAAAACTTTTTCACAATAGGAGGAAGAAATGAAGGAATTAAGGAGGTTGAATGCAGAACTACTTCAGGGTAGTCTTCTTCTTAAGTGTGCTGGAGTCAGTCAGCCAAGAGAATTTGTTGCAGCTACTGATATAGGTCAAGAATATCCTCCTCTATCAGTACACCCTCACAGGTCTAATCCTACTGGTCAAGTGCAACAATGGTTGGCAGTGTTACCATCAGTTGCATCACCAACCACCACACCTGTCTAAGCTCCAGTCATTACACCTTCCCAAGTCCAAGTTAAACCGGATGTCTCTCAAAAGTTAATAACTACCATTGAGTCATTAATAGCTTATTTTGAAACTATGGAAGGGAAATTTGCGCAGGTTCAACCAGAAAAGAAAGTTTACCCTGAATGGGTAGATTCAATCTCTCCTCCATCCGGTTTTGGAAACCCTGTATTTCCTATTTTCAATGGATCAGGCGACCCTGAACAACATTTGATGCATTACGTGTCTTGTTGTGATCCTATGATGGAAACTCCGGAGCAGCAAGAAGCAGTAAAACTCAGATGTTTCGTACGGACCTTGCAAGGACCAGCCTTTGTCTGGTGTACAAGCTTGCAATCCCAGTCAATTACTGGATGGGGAGATATCCATTAACAATTCCTTCTTCAGTTTAGCTCAAATTTTCCAAAGACAACAGTTTTTGATCTTAAAAACTGTAAGCAAAGGGAGAATGAAAGGGTCTCAGATGTCATTGCTCGCTGGAAGGGGTTAACATGTTCCCAAAGATTATCACTCCCTTAAGAAGAATTGTTGACAATCTGTGTGGCAAATTTGCGTGACGAGTTACGCACACCGTTGATCCCTGTGAAATATAGAGGAGGGTTTTGAGACCTTACTTCAATTGCTCAGCAGATTGAAGATTCACTTATACATGCTAAGGCTAAATCTCGTGTAATTCTATCAGCTCCAGGAAGGAGAATGGATAAAGCATAAAATACTATAGTTATTCTTAAACAAGCACCTGTACCTGTTTCTACTTCAAAAAGTTCATCTTCTCGAAGGGCTCCACCCCCTGAGCGCCAACAACAAAGGCCGTTTCGTCCAGATAATCAAAGAGATCGAAGAAGAAAAAAATTTGAGGATTTGAAGAGAAAAACATACTCTTTCTGAAATTAACAAGTTCCTGGTTACTTCATTTCGGATCTGGAAAATAATCTGGTTCAATTTCCATGGCCCAAAAGGCCAAATAAGGAAGGAGATGAAGACCGTCCCAATTATTTCCCCTTTCATCAAATGCTGGGGAGTCCCATCCAGGAGTGTTTTTTCTTCAAAGACCTCCTGCAAAAGATGGTTGACTCGGGACAAGTCAAACTGAAAGGTCTTCAGCTCAGGTAGCATGTGTTACTGCTACTGTTCCAGATGAGGAAGGCGAATAGAAAGAAGTCAAAAGAAAAAATTCATAGAAGTATGATGATTGGATGGTCACAAATACAATCAACCGAACTCATTCTATTTTGCGAAAAAAATTAAAGAAACCGATTGTGTCTTCAACCATGAATGTTGCGGCAAAACCCTCTTTGTCAGAGGGAAATTCCTCAAAGAAACGGCATGATTCAAAGAAAGAAAAAGAATCAGAAGAAGTTGAGTATGTGTAAAATCCTAAGTTTTCTTTGACTCTGGAGGACTTCATGACATCTACTTCAAAGCCACGGGCACTGCCCCACCAAATGGCATAGCCTAAACAGGCTAATCAGGAAGAGTCTTCATCAGACAAAGAGTTCATCTTCGGTTATGTTAATATGATTCAATTAACAGATCCATATGCCAGTAGTAGTTTCGATTTTGATGAGACTGAATTCCATGTATCAAACAAGGGAATCAAAGGAAGTTCCAGAGGCTCAAGATACATGGGAAGACGTGGATCTTTCAGAAGCCACTACTCCAATTCTACCCCTGCTAGAACTATGTACGCAACAGAAACTCGTGGTAGAGCCCTTCAGCGATCTCAGCAAGAACAAGCAATTTCTTCTACCAATAGCAAATTCAGTCCCGAAACAGTTATTTTGGAAGACCGGTTGAAGGTTCCATCTTCTTCCTCTCTATAAGTAAATGGATCTAATCGGTCTAATCTTCCAAAACCAAGAATATTTCCAACTCCTATCCCAATACAAAATTCATTAACTTCCAAAGCATCTGATTCCAAGGAACCTACTAAACCACATATTCTTGTTGGGAAACACAGACCTCTGGATAAAAAGTATGATGTATTGAAACACTTGGCCCAAGTACCAGCCAATTTATCAATTTTGGATTCTTTGAATCTTTCAAAAGATCTTCGGGAAGCACTCATCGAGGCTTTGTCAAGTCCTCATGAGTTTGAAACTGAAATTGCTGCAACTGAAGTCTATCACATAGAGAATAATCCTACAGAATGACATGTAGTAATATATTTTACTGATGAAGATGAATATGATGTTGTGGATGGGTATATTAGACCTTTGTACTTATCTGGCAAGGTCAATGACGTAGACGTCCGAAGAGATTTCATTGACAATGGTTCAGGAGTCAACCTCATGCCCATTCGTACACTTTGTTGATTGGGCCTCACGGAATCTAATTTATCTCCTTCTACCATGATGTTACAAGGATATGATAAAAATGAACAAGAACCACGGGGCAAAGTTACACTCAGAACTCAATTTGGAGATCTTGTATCCAATTCAGATTTCATGGTTGTTGATCAAGACCCAGCCTTCAACATCTTGCTTAGAAGACCCTGGCTACATCAACATGGAGCTATCCCTTCATCATACCATCGATGTCTCAAATATTGTTTCGATGGTCAAGTTGGGACCATTTTATGGTGATAATGCCACATTCAAGACATGTGAGTCTCAATAAATTGAGGCGGAATTCTATCACATGAAGGGAAGGGAGAAATCCACAACAAAGGAGATTACGAAAGTTAATGCTCCATATGGTTTGGAGAAGATTATAGTAAATCCATTTACACATGTGAGTATAGATTATGTGTTTCCTATCAGTCCAATTGACAAGATAGACCCAAATCAAAATACTCTTATGGAATGATCCATAATGTCAGTTACGACAATCATTCCAGACAACATGGGAGAAATTGGTAACCCACCAAGCAGTAATGAAAGCACAAATGGTGACGTCTTCATTTCATCTGCCGAAATCCAATAAGTCTATAATTCTCCAATTAGGCCAGAAGAAGTTATAGAAACATAGGAGGTGAACAATGATGTCAATTCTCAATCCATCATCTCCTCTTTATCACCCAAAGAAGACCCTTCATCATTAATCGGGTCGGAAATGGAATCTTCTTCTTCAAGATGTGAAAATTTTGACATCTCTTCTAATCATGAAAATTCTACTTTATCATCTACTATGAAAGTAGAAATGGAAGTAATAATACATGAAGAAGAATAAGAGGAAGATCTCAGAGATGCTCCTCTAGCATTTGAAGAGGGTATCTCTACCACTGTGGATGAACTCATAGAAATAAATCTGGGTACAAAAGAGGATCCACTCCCCACTTTAATCAGTGCGGCCATGAATCTTGAAGAGCAAGAGATGTATATTTCTTTTATAAAGAAAAATATAGATATATTTTCTTGTAACTATACAGAAATTCCTGGGCTTGATCCTGATGTTGCTACTCATCATTTGGGTTTACTAGAAGAACATAGAGGATTTAAGCAAGCTGTGAGAAGAACACACCCAACTTATGCTTCCAAAATTGAGGCTGATGTGGATAAGCTTATCAAAGCTAACTTCGTCAGAGAAGTTCAATATACCAATTGGTTGGCTAATATTGTCCATGTAAAGAAGAAGAACGGACAAATTAGAGTTTGCATTGATTTCAGAGATCATAATCGGCATTGTCATAAGGATGATTTCCTAGTTCCGATTACATAACTTTTAATTGATGAAATAGCTGACTATGAAGCACTTTCCTTCATGGATGGATATTCTGGATATAATCAGATCTGAATGGCCTCAGAATATGAGGAATCCACAGCTTTCAGAGCCCCTCAGGGTGTGTTTTTCTACCGGGTAATTCCCTTTGGCTTAAAAAATGTAGGTGCAACATATCAGCGTGCCATGCATCGTATCTTCAAACCCTTCTTAGGGAAGTTTTTTGAATGCTATGTAGACGATTTGGTGGTTAAATCCAAACAATGTTCTAATCTCTTGGCTGATTTGGAAGTCATATTCCACAAGCTTCGACAACATAATTTGAAGATGAACCCCTTAAAATGTGCTTTTGGCGTAACCTCAGGAAAATTTCTCATCTTTGTTGTATGTCATCGTGGTATTGAAGTCAATCCTGAGATGAACAAGTCAATCCTTGGTATGTCACCTCCTCCAAATTTGAAAGAATTAAGAGGACTTCAAGGACACTTAGCCTCTATTCAGAGTTTCATCGCCAATTTAGCAGGAAAAAGTTTACCCTTTACCAAATTGATGAAGAAGGGAGTCACTTACCACTGGATTGAAGAATGTCAATAATCATTCGATATTCTCAAGAAATACCTCTTGAGTCCACCGATACTCATGCAACCTATTGAAGGAAGACCACTTATCCTCTACGTGACACCTTTAGAGCGATCATTGTGTGCCTTTCTTGCTCAAAATAATGATGATGGGAATGAAAACAGCCTCTACTATCTCAGTCAAACTATGCTTGAAGAAGAAACCCGGTATTCAAGTATTGAGAAGTGCTTCCTGGCATTAATCTTTGCAGTTCAGAAGTTGAGACACTACATGAAATATCACGAAGTCCAATTAGTATCTCACAATAACCAGCTCAAATTCATCCTTAGTCTTCCAATGCTTACATGACTTCTGTCAAGGTGGGCAGTTATTTTGCAGCAATTCAACATTCAATATGTGTCTCAAAAGGTGATAAAGGGCCAAGCTCTGGCTGATTTCCTGGCTGAACACCCTTCAGTGGAAGACACATCTTCAGATATTTAACTCCCTGATGAGGAAGTCTTCTCTATTCAAGAAAGTCCTCAGGCATGACAAATGTATTTTGATGGTGCTTCCAGAAGTCCAACAGGGAGGAAAATAGAAAATCCTAAATTCAAAAAAGTTGGCTTAGGAATTGTGCTCATTTCTCCAGAAAAGGCAGTGTTACCTTATTCCTTCTTATTGTGGGAAGGTGGTACCAATAATGAAGTAGAATACCAAGCTCTCATCGTAGGCTTGGAAATAGCACTTCAAGCACAAGTGAATCACTTAAAGGTGAAAGGTGATTCAAACCTGGTAATCAAAAAAGTCAATGAGGATTATTCCATCAGAAAAGAATAACTAATCCCTTTGTATGATTACGTCAGAGAGTTAATGGCGTAATTCCCTTCGGAACCGACATTTTCTTGTGTCCCAAGATCACAAAATGCTCAAGCTGGTGCACTGCCTAATATAGCCACAGCTCTGGAAGATCCAAATCGGGACAAGACAACCATCAGTATTGCCCATCATCATTCAATTTCACCTTATGTTCGAATCAGAGAAGAGGAAATTAATGAAATTAGTCTCATTCCTGAACCGTATGGTCATACTACAGGATGGATGTCACCTATCGGGTAATACCTTCAAAATGGAACACTTCCACCTGATAGAGCCGAGAAAGAACAAATCCTGCAACGTGTGGTCAATTTTACTCTTTATGATAGCCCAGATCACCTAGAGAAAATTCTCTACAAATGTGGTTTTTATGGAGTTCTCTTTAGATGCATTGATGGTGAAGAGACAATGGCTGTCATGAAAGAAGTGCATGCAGGAGTCTGTGGTTCCCACCAGTCTGGACATAGACAGTCAGATCAGATTCGAAAGATTGGATACTTTTGGCCTTCAATGATACAAGATTGTGTTGGTTTCACAAAGAAGTTTCATTCATGCCAAGTACATGACAACTTCATTCATCAACCACCAGAGTTGCTTCATACAACTAAATACTCATGGCCATTTTCCACATGGGGAATGGATGTGGTGGGACCTTACCCTTCGGCTACGTCCAAGCAGTTTAAGTATATTCTTACTACTACTGACTTCTTTTCCAAATGGGTAGAGGCAATACCTCTCAAGGAAGTCAGTTCTAAATGCGTTGTTAGCTTCATCAAGTCTAACATCATTACCAGATTTGGTGTCCCTCATACCATATTGACGGACAATGGCACCAATTTCTGTTCATCCGAGGTGAAGAAGTTGTATCAAGAATACAACATCAAATCCAACCATTCATCTCGGTATCATGCAGCGGCCAATTTCCAGATAGAATCCTTCAACAAGACACTTTCAAATATACTACAAAAGATGGTGGATAATGATAAGAGGTCATGACCTGATAAACTATTTCATGCTTTATGGGCTTATCAGACTACCACCCGCACTGCAACTCGGTCAACTCCATATTCACTGGTATATGGAACGAAAGCCGTCTAGCCCATTGAAGTTCAATTGCCTTCGCTCAGAGTAGCCATTTGTGATCAGTCATCTACAGATGAACAATCTCAAAAGCTATTGAATGAAATGAAACGATTAGATGAGAAAAGATTGTACACTTTGCACCACTTGGAAGTCTATTAGAATTGAATAACACGAGCTTTTAAAAAAAAAGTTCGTCTTCGTTCATTAACTTAGGTAGAATTGGTATTAGTTTTCAGAACTCCAGTGATACTAGGAAAGAAACCTCGCAAGATTGATCCAAAATGGGAAGGACCTTACTCAATACATAGGGTCTACTCCAATGGAGCTTATTCATTAATCTAGATGGATGAAGAACTCATCACTACTCCAACCAATGCTAGATTTTTGAAGAAGTATTTTGTATAAACACAACATATATCATCAATGGTCCATACATATGACCTTAAACTATTTTTACTTTCGTCCCACATGACATTAAACTGTAAAAAGGTTCCCTAAATGGTCTGGTATGACCTTAAACTGCACCACCATCCAGCAAGACGTTAAACTGCATCATCAACATTCCATGCATATGACCTTAAACTATTTTCACATACGTCCAACATGACGTTAAACAGTGTCTCCTTCATCGTCCTTGCTATATGACGTTAAATTATACAGAAATGGTCCATACATATGACATTAAACTATTTGTATTCCTTTCGTCTCACATGACATTAAACTGTGACGTCTTAACTACATGACACTAAACTGTATAGAAGTCCCTTACGTCCAGCATGACATTAAACTGCACTATCCACAGTCCATGCATATGACCTTAAACTATTCGCACTTTCATCCAACATGACGCTAAACTGTATCATCCTTTTTTCATCCAACATGATGTTAAACTGTGAAAAAAGTCCCCAATACGTCCAACATGACGTTAAATGGTGTACTCTTTTTTCCTCACTGCTTGACATTAAAATGCACAGTCCCCCTTTCATCCAACATGACGTTAAACTATATTGTCCCCATCATCCTAACTACATGATGCTAAACTGTACAGAATGTCCTTGATATGTCATGTATGACATTAAACTGTACTTGGTTAAGGTTATTGTTACCTCTTGTTTCTCACACTGAGTATGAATCATGTGAGCTTAGAGCAAACCTCAACCATAACACTCTCTCTGGGCTACTAACCATGTGTAAGTCTCAACAACATCATTTTTAGGTCGCTATCCCCAAGAACAACTTGATCGTTAATTAATTCTTTAATTGAACTACGCGGACTTTGATCCTTGCCTTCTAGGTTGGGTACATTGGCAACCTCCCAAGGTTCAAGCCCAAAACCAATCTCTTCACATCGCTTCACCTCCATCTCATATGATGTTGATTCATGAAACCGCCCCTAGAATCAATATCTTTACATTGGTTCACTTTTGCCCTTGTTATACGACGTTAAACTATACAACACTTTTGTCCAGTATGACGATAAACTAAAATATTCTTTGATACCCTCACCTGAGAGGGAACAATTATTTACATTGATTTTTCAATCATGTTTCATTTCAAAGACTACGTGCATACATGGAAATGCCCAATCCTTTTATCTTGGGTTAAACCATCATTGTACTAAAGTCCCCTGTCACCCTTCACATGTACGAACCAAATTTGTACAAAGGGTATTTCTAGAACTACATGGGATTGATTCCCATCCTTATGGGATACATAGGAACGTTCAAGTGTACCTCGAATCCAGTCCCCAGTCTTTTGGGCCTAACCCCAAATTCCACTTCCAGTACCTTGGATGAAAAGTCCCCATGAAAACACACACTGTGTATTTCTTACAATGGTCCAAGATCTATGACCCTAAACTAATATCTCTAATCCTTTTGTACCACACGACGTTAAACTATAATTTAAGAACTATGTATGGCTTGATTTCCATCCTTATGGGATACATAGTGAAGTCCAACATTTCAATTCAGGACCCAGCCACAACATGATTATGGTTAGCATTGATCTGTGTATCTTTGTATACATTGGACAATACCCATCTTTATGTGTCGTAATCCTAACCTTAAATATTTTCAGATCTTCATAGCCCTTTTCTTGACTTCTAGTCACAAAAATGTGAAACTTCTGAGAGTTATTTTTCTTGATTATACAGTACATTCTCTTAGGCGGCCTTGCATAAACAGTCTACATAACGAACCTGTTAGCCAAAAGATACTATTATTTGACTATGCAGCCAATGCCCTTAGGTGGCGCTGCATAATTCAACCCCCTAACGGGTTTGTTAAATAGTTGTAATTTCATTCTTGGGAGGAAAGCCTCTTTTGTCCTTATTTGTCTTAATGAAAGTATGTAGGGATCCGAAAAAATAGCCATCCTTAACATATTTGTCCCATATCATTTTTCATGATATGAAAGTATTAAAGTCTATGGTTTATATTCTCATTCCCTATGTTTGGGTTAGACCTTCGTAGGAGTAATATCTATCCAGTTCTTTGATAATCTTGTTTGGAAATATCTTCTCCATATTCAAGTAACTCTTTCCATACAAAAAACTCTATACTTTGGAAAATTTGAATCTCCATAAACTTTCACTGGCTTTTAGCAGTAGAAAGGTAAATTTCTGAGAGTTCTTTTTCCTGACTATGCAGCACGTGCCCTTAGGCGGCCTTGCATAAATAGTCTACCTAACAGACTTGTTAGCCAAAAGATACTATTTATTTAACTATTCATCCAATGCCCTTAGGTGGCCCTGCATAATTTAACCCCCTAACGGGTTTGTTAAATAATGGAAACTTCATTCTTGGGAACTACTTCTTCTAATGCCTTTTTAGCTCTTTTTCATATCATTCCTCAGATTCAAATATTCTTATGTCATAGTTTAAATATTCTCCCTCATACTTGAGTAAGGTAATATGTTTTCAGATAAATTGTCAAGGAATTGTGTCAATTTTAATCCATTTCGGTCAAAACTATTTCGACCTTAAACATTAGCCTTTTTATGTCTGACATGCATGACTTTAAACTACCAATAACCACAAAGACCCCTGGTTCTCTTTTTTCCTCAGATTCAAATCCTCTTTTCTCTTCGGATCCAACTCTGAGGGGGGACTTTTGTTGACGCTCCTTTCATCACAGAATATAAAGATTGGAAAAGGGGAATATCTTAGCTCAAAGTGATTCAACCTTTGGACAAATATCAAAAATTGACAAAGGATGGAATAAGAAGAACATTCTACAAAGATTGCGCAAGTTTTACAAAGGTCGCGCAAGTACACTTGCGCGCCACCATGGTCGCGCAAGTACACTTGCACGCCCTAATTAATAACCTCCCAGGGCCTTTTCCAGCCTATAAATACCCTCAGTGGGCCCCCCATTTCAGAGGCGGATTTCTTTCCAGAATTCATATTTGAGCTCTCGGTGCCCTATTCTCTTCTCAAATCTTCTGAAACACTTATAAGGTAATTTCTTACCTAGAACAGAAGATCTAAAGAGGGGGAGGAAGTCCTAAGTGATGAAACTCATCAACACTTGCGCGTCTGAGTGGCCAGACCTTAAGGGAAATGGCCACACTTGTGCGCCGCCTAACTCCTTCAATAGAACTTGCACGCCAATCTTCTGGAAGAACCTAAAGATGATTCTAAAGGCTTTAACTAAGAGTCTCTCAAGTATTACCCTGCTGGTTAACTGTCGTGCAAGTACCCATGTGTCGTGCAGGTATACCTGCGCGACCAGGACTTGCTTGCCCACGCAGTACCTGCGCGCCTTCCAGGACTTGCACACCCCTGCCTTTTTGGGTTCCCTTCTTGCCCATTTCACCCCTCTTAAACCATTCCACCTCTCATATTCAAGATTCAGTCCTCAAGACACTCTTCAAAGCCATTTATGGCATGATTTCTTGATTTGACTTCCTTATCTGAAAGGAACTCTGTGGAATATCTCTCAAAAACCTAGTGATTTACACATCTTTATGTCACTAAAGATTGAGATTTCATTCATTCAACCCCATCCATTATGATGAGAGAACCCCTTGACCTTGGCCTCCTTTTCAGGAATAATCTCCAATCATAATTATCAAATTTGGGAATCCTCCTTAAGAGTAAGCCCCAAGTCCTCATTAACTTGGGCCTCCTTTTCAGGAATAAGCCCCAGTCATAATTCTCAAATCTGGGCATCCTCTTTAGGAGTAAGACCCAAGTCCTCATTAACATGGGCCTCCTTTTCAGGAAGAATCCCTAGTAATAATTCTCAAATCTGGGCATCCTCCATTGGAGGAAGCCCCAAGTCCCTTAATTTTTTAAGTCTCTTAACCAGGGCCCCAGTCTTAATTTCTCTTAACCAGTCCTAATTTACCTTTGGTCTGGGATACCTTCTCAGGAGTAAAACCCAATCATAAGTCCTCCCCTAATTTGGGCCTCCTTTTCTGGAGTAAGCCCCAAGTTAGATTATTAAAATCTCTGTGGAGTACATATACCTTTATGGACCATGTTCCTGGATTTCTTCACTGAAGTAAATCCTAATCTTCATTTTATCTGGGCAGTCATACCTACATAAGTCCCACACTATTTCTTATGATTGCATATTTCATGGAACAATTGTCTGATCTTTACCAATACCTCTTGTTTCTCACACCGATCATGACTCACATGATCTTAGAGTTTGAAAGTAATTATGATATCCTTCTTTGAGCCATCAATCATAAACATCATACTCCCTTACTCGAACTACGTGGGTTCTGATTCCTTTTCTAAACAAAGGATACGTAGGTAGCCCTTCTGTGGGTTCGATCCCAACTCTGAAATAATACATGTCCTTCTGAATGATAATAAACTTCAAGTGCCCCATTGAGTGGCTTTAAAACCAGCATGGTCATCATAATGACCAAGAGACTTCTATATAAATGTGTTGAAGGATACAATTGATTAAGAATCTCTAAAAAATATATATGATTTTCTATCAATGAAGAACCTCTAATACATATAATAGATTCTCTAAATTTCCAACATATCAATAATTGATTCCCAGATCTAAAGGAAACCTCATTTTATACTTGGTAATGTAATAAGGATTCATGAACATAACTTAAATCTATAAAGAGATTCCCGGAGTAGACAATAATTCCCCTCAAAAAGGTGTGATGATTCCGACCTCCCATCCTCTCAACCAATGAAAATTCCTAAGCCTCATATGTCCACAAACTAATGAGCGCCTACCTTTGGAATGTAGGTTCAAATAGATGTGGAATCATTGGATGTTTCCGGTTCTATGAACAAACCCATTAGAAAATGATTGGAATGTTTGAAACTTCAATCAAGGAGGTCATCCCCAAATTCTGAGGGAAACAAAATACCAGATGAGGCATTGTTAATTAATTGGCGCAACCTTTTTAACATGCCAAGGCATGAATGCTGAAGGGCTCTCTGCTGATTTTCAACCTTTGGATGTCGGGAAAATGAGAGAGCTGCCAAGTCAATTTGGCATTGTAACCGTTCTATTATCTTGACCTGATTTTCATATTCATCATAAGATAATATTTTATCTTTTAAGTGACAAAGAGTTTTTCATATGTTAAGATGAATATCGTGAATACAATATTCTATCAACATTTCTAGAATATCATACTGAGAGTCAGACAAATGCCAAAACATGACTGGTATTTCACCTTTTTCCAGTTGTTTTCTCATATTCAACACTTCCTCCTTATCATTTGATGAATATTATTCTACTTGATTAAACCCAAGCTGGTGCTTCTTTGTTGCTTTATCAGATTCAACAAGATTGGTAGAGAATTCATTTATCAAATTAGAAGATGAATGGCCCGAGGGTGGTTCAGAGAATGACCTATGCCCCGAGATATCTTCTAATTGAGAAAGTATTTCACCTGCTAATGGTAAAGAATCAGAGATGAATGGATTCACATTTTCAAGTGCCTCAAGATAAGATGGATTTTTTGTTACTACATTTTCCTTTGAAGAATTTTCCAGGCAATGCGAATTACTACTGCGGAGTGGACTTTCGCTGCTAAATTCATCATCATGGGGAGAACCACCATGGTGGGTTACAACAAAAGATGAAAACTTTTGCTCTTCATTCTTTTGGCCACGTAGAGGGTTATCATGGCTCTCATCTAAAGATGATACTTCGAGATCGATCGAACTATCATGAAGAAAGCCTTCATGAGGAAGTGTCTGATGAAGACCTTTGGAATTATTGTTCCCACTATTGGGAAATGAGAGAGTAGAATCTTGAGTTTCAACTGATAATTGTATGAGGGCCTCAAGAACTCTAGCATTGAGCAAGGCCTTATTACAGATTGGATCTTGATTTCTCGACTATGCCGGACGAGTATTTTTATTAGACGCCTTCTTACTCACTTTGTAAACCAATTATTTATGAAAGTGGTTATTATGGATAGGTTTATGTTCTTGCTCAGGATAAGTAGTCAGGTTAGGCTGATTATATCCATTCAAATCGGGTGTATGTGCCTGAATTGATTGTCCGTATGACATGGGGGAGTATTCCCCACAACCCTCTTGGACTAGAACAGAGGAGCATATCAGCTCCGGAGTGATATCTTGATGAGTCACTACACTGATTGTGATAGATTTATGATTCCTTCCCTGTAATGCTGCTGAAGTTGTTATAATATTCTGACAGGTATCCAGAATATGGGAAGGGATTTTATTCTATTCTTTCACCATTGTCAGAATGTTCTTGGTGACTTCAGCTAACAGAATGGGAATATACGTCCATTTCGTGTCTGGAGTAGGTGTATGTGCCTGCTCCTGTTCTCCTTTTACTGTCAACGGATATTGACAGTACTTATGCATAGGGGCAGAGAGTTGCGTCTGCTCCAAATTTGTCATTAGAGCTTTCCGACTAACTTCTCCAGGTGATACCAAACGAGACTGTTGGTTAGCCTGATGAATTGTATGTGTATGTACCTGCTTATTGTTCCCCACCACATTTTATTGACGAGTTTATTTGGTTGCAGTTAGACGATCCTGCTGACTAGGTGACAAATTATAATCAGGCATATATGCCTTCCTATAATACCCTACCGAAATTGCATGGCTGGATTGGCGTGTTACTGCCAGACGAGTCTGCAGGGTAGTAACATCAGGACGGACGGGTGTATATTCCCACTCATTGTTTTCCATCAAGTTGGCTTGATGGACTTCTCCAGAGAGGGAAGAGGTTAGAACCTTCTCCCTGTTGACTAGATTTAACCTTTGATGGTTCGTCTTGCATGCTCGAGTCTGAGGAACCTGAGCCGAACCCCTAAAAGCGATACCCTCATCACATTGAGGGTGCAATACCGCATGAGTCTGGTGGCGATTGTTGAGGAGAGTCCTCAGGAAGGAATCCTGCCTTCTTGAACTAAGGCCTTGAGTGACCTCTTCATTCACCTCCCTGTAATATGGGAGAGACTGGTTGTTGCGTTCTAGGGATAACAACCCGAAACTATTAGAGATAGTGGTTAGCACTGCCTTCTTCTTGATCACTTGTCATCGCTGTCCAGACAACTAGGGTGATTTTTTAACTTATAGGGCTTTTCAAGTAGCCTCTAGAGTCAGAATGGTACCGTGTTGACGGTATTCCTTAGCCAATGTATTTGAGACCCAATGTTGAAGATGCTGAGTAGGTGATGTCATCCTCATAGCGGACGAGGATCTAGCAGGAGTAGTGGCCGAGGCATTCATAGTTGTGAACATTAAAGAATCCATTTCTGTAATGTAGATAGATCTTGTAAAAGAGTGCATGTTTGATATAAGAGACATAATCAAGATAATTCTATCCAGACTAAATCTTTTGGATGAGTGCTTATATTATTGAATGCTTTGTTGGCCCTCATATTGAGTTTTAATAGGGGCCTAACAAATAAGTAAACCATCATTTTAACTTGGTTAAAGATTCACGTCGGGTTCACTATTTTTTTTTTCTTCTATAAATGGGGATGGCCTTGTTTGTTTAAGGTTCAAACTTTCTAATCGGTTTCTAACGGGGTTATTCGTAGAACTGGAAACATCCAATGATTCTATATCCATTTGGATCTACTTTCCAAAGGTAGGTGCTTATTAGTTGTGGACTAATGAGGCTTAATAATTTGCATTGGTCGAGAGGATGTGAGGTCAGACTCATCACACCTTTTTTGGGAGAATTATTGTCTACTATGAGACTCTCTTATATATTTAAGTTATGTTCATGAATCCTTATTAATTTACCAAGCATGAAAATGAGTTCTTCCTTTAGATCTTGCAATAAATGATTAATATGTATGGGATTTAGAGAATCTATTATATGTATTTGATGTTCTTAATTGATAGAGAATCATCCATATTTATTAGAGATTCTTTGTCAATGGTATCCTTAAATACATTATATAGAAATCTCTTGGTCATTATGAGAACCATACTGGTTTTAAAGCCAATCAGTGGGGCACTTGATGTTTCTTATCGTTCATAAAGACATGGATTATTTTAGATTTGGGATCGTAACCGCAGATGGTCTACCTACGTATCCTTGTTATAAAAGGAATCAGAACCCACATAGTTCGAGGAATAAATATGAGGTTTATGCATGATTAATGGCTGAAAGAGAGATTTCATAATTACTTTTATACTCTAAGCTCACGTTAGTCATGCTCAGTGTGAGAAATAAGAGGTATTAGTAAAACCTGAAAATTGTTCCATGAAATATGAAATCATAGGAAAGGAATTGCGGCTTACGTATTTATGACTGCCCAAGTAAATTAAGATAAAGACTTTTAGAAAAGAATCCCATGATCAGGGTCCATAAAGGTGTTTGTACTTTATATAGATTTGGGATTTTAACCCGGGGCTTATTCCTGAGAAGGAGGCCCAAAATTAAAGGACTTGTGATTGGGGCTTATTCCGGAGAAGGAAGCCCAAAATTAAAGGAATTATGACTGGGGATTACTCCTGAAAAGGAGTCCTAGGTTAAGGGGACTTATGATTGGGGATTACTTCTGAAAAGGAGGCCTAGGTTAAGGGGACATGATACTTGGGGATTACTCCTAAAGAGGATGCCTAGATTAAGGGGGAATTTAACTTATGATTTGGGATTACTCCTAATAAGGAATCCCAGATCAAATATTCTCTCATCTTAAGGGATGAGGTTAGATGAAGGGAACCTCTAACCGTAGTAATATAATGTTATATAAATCACAAGGTTTTGGGAGATATTCCATAGAACTCCTTTCAGATAAAGAAGCCAATAAAGAAACCATGCCATAAGTGGATTTGAAGAGGATTTTGAAGGCTAAATCTTGAAGACAAGAGGTGAATTTGAGGAAAGGAAGTGAATTGGAAGGAGGCGCACAAGTATTGGTCTGGCGCGCAAGTCTTGGTCGCGCAAGTATACTTGCATGACATGAGTACACTTGGGCGACGAAGAACCTGTGAAGTGATACTTGGGTGAATTTGAATTGGAGCCCTTAGTATCATACCTAGAGGCTTTTAGATGGGTGGAATGCAAGTTTCCTTAAGAGGGAAAGGCGGCGCTCAAGTATCATCACTTCCCTTAAAGGGATGGATACTTAGGCGCGCAAGTATTGATGAGTTCTAATACCTAGGAATTATTCTCCCTCATTAGAGCTTCCATTCTAGATAAAGAATTTCCTTACAAGTGTTCGGAAGACTTCAGACAGAGACATGGGTGACCAGATCTTGAATATGAGTTTTTTATTTTTTTCGTCATCAAAATGAGTGGTCCATAGGGGGTATTTATAGGCCACTAAGCACCTTGGGTGAAAAAATAATAGGGCGCGCAAGTCACTTGTGCGACCCATATGTGGCGCGCAAGTGACTTTCGTGACCAGAAGGAAACTTGCATGACCTATGTTTATACGGTTCCTTGTTTATGCCTTTTTCAATTTTTGATGTTCCTTAAAGGATGACTCTCTTTGTGCTTAAGGAATTTCCCTTTTCTATTCGTTAGACTATGTGATTTAAAGGAGTGTCAACATTCACTAAAGTGTGTCACCTTGGGTTGAACCTATTATTTTTATTAAAAAATAAATATGGATTGAAGTGAATCTGCATTGATTATCAGGAGATGAATAAGAGCATGATCCCGAACAAGTATACTCTACCCCGTAATGATGACCTATTTTATTAATTTCACGGAACTCAATAATTTTTAATTATTTTCCATCATTTCAGATATCATCAATAGAGGGTCAAGAAGGGGGATATAAAGAAGGAAACATTTTTATAAGGTATAGACCTTATGAAAATTTAGTGATGTCATTCAGTCTTAATAATTCCTCAACATTTACATGGATTTAATGAATAGAGTATATAGATATTGTATAGATTATTTTTTGGTAGTCTTTATAGATGATATTCTTATCTATACAAAGAGTAAGGGAGAACATTAAGATCACTTGAAAATTATACTAAAGACCCTAATAAAGGATAAAATATATGAAAAGTTTACAAAGAGTGATTTTTGGATGAAAAAGGTTACATTTTGGGTCATATAATCTCAATATAGAGTATATCCATTTATCCACCCCAGAACGAGGCTATTGAATGTTGTCCCACACCATCTATGGTGACCAAGATCTATATTTTTCCTGGTTTACCTGGATATTATAAATGGGTTTTTGAGAATTTATCATCACTATCTAATCCACTCACCATGTTTACGTAGAAGGGAGCGTGGTTCCTTTAGAAAGATGAGTGTAAGGAAACTTTCAAAAAACTAAAGAGAATATTAGTTAGTGCACTGATTCTTACATTACCCTATAATTGATTAGGGAATTTAATATGTAGTAATTCATAAAAGAAGGGATTGAGATGAATTATTATGTATACTGAAATGGTTATAATTTACGCCACATGATAATTGGTGGCTCATGATCAAAATTACTCAACTCATGATTTGGAGTTAGTTGTGGTAAATTTTTACATTAAAGATATGGAGGCATTATATTTATGGAGAAAAGTGTGATATATATATTGATCAAAAAAATTTAATGTATATATTAATGGATAAGGATATGAATATTCACTAGAGAAGATGGCTAGAACTGATTAAGGATTATGACTACTCAATAAATTACCACCTTGGGAAAGAAAATAAGGTGGCTGATGGTTTGAGTAAGAAGAATCATTCTATGTTATCCATGATGAGAATAAAAAAGATATCATATTTCTATATTTTCAAAGGATAGATCCGGAAATCTAAAAGGAAGGTTATAAATATTTTATTTCTCAATTTAATGTTCAAATATATATCCAAGTAAAGATAAAATAGGCATAAATGGAAGATTTAGAGCTGCAAAAGAAGTCTAGAAGTGATTTTGAGTTTAAACATGATCATTATGGAATGATAAAATTTAAGAAACATGTATGTGTTTTATCCATACCAGATTTGAAGGAGTTCTTAGAGGAAGCTCATATTTATTTATTCTCTATTCATCCTGGATGTATAGAGATGTAAAGATATTTGAAAGAGTATTTATGGTGGGATGGAATGAAGATAGATATCATAGTGCTTGAATCTTGGTACTTAGAATGTTAGCAAGTTAAGTATAAGTGAAAAAAGTCTAAGGGGATGTTACATCTATTTCCTATACCAAAATAGAAATGGGAAAACATCACCATGTATTTTTTCATAAGAATCCCAAAAATGTATAAAGGGAATCATGCTATATGAGTTCTAGTTAACCACCTTACAAATTCATCATACTTCACCACTATAATATAAGACTTCTATTTTGATAAACTTTCCAAAATGTAAATTATGTGATTGGTAAGGTCGTATAGAGTTCTACATTCCATTATGTTTGATCTATATTTGAGATTTACCTTGAAGTTCTAGAGAATTCTTCAATAAGCTCTAGATACAGAGTTATGTTTCAACATTGTATACAATCATCAGATAGATGGTCGGTATGATAGAATAATTAAAACCATATTAGAGATATTAAGATGCTTTTCTATGGATTTAAAAGGTTGTAAGGAACAACACCCTCCTCTAGTTGATTTCTCATACAATAATGGATTTCACTCAATCATTTGGATGGTTCATTATAAATACCTATATGGAAAGAAGTCTAGAGATCCAACATGATGGAATAAATTTCTAGAAAAAACTTTTAGAAACTGAGATAGATAATGAAATGATAGAGAAAGATAGATCTATTTAACAACACATCAATTGATCTAAGATTCAGTATAAAAGTTATGATTGTAATTTATAGCACAATCTAGAATTTGAGGTTATTGACATGGTGTTTCTAAGAATTTATCTGTGGAAGAAGTCACTGAGATTTGGAAATAAGGGAAAAATAATCCATAGGTATATCTGACCCTTTGAAATTCTTGATCATATCGGGATGGTACCCTATCAGTTGATACTTCCACCAAACCTCCCTCTAGTCCATGATGTGTTTCATGTATCTCCCCTAAAGAAGTTAAAACATGATTCGTCGCATATACTGAACAAAAAGGTTGTAAAGATAGAGTAGGATATTTATTATCAGAAATAACCCATATAGATTCTAGATAATATTGATAATATTTTGTGAGATAAGACCACTCCCCTGGTCAAAGTTTTATGGTGATACCATTGGTTTGAAGAAGATATGTGAGAACTTGAGAAAATGATGTGGCATAATTATCCTATTTTTTTAGTATAAAAGTGATGAATTTAAAGTAAGAATATTATAAGTAGGTTATAATATAACACCCCTTGTTTTTATGAATTATTATTATTTTTTAATAAATTAAATTTTTTGAAATTTTTCATCGCATGCAACACCAAGTTTAAACAAATAATTATATATTATTAATATTATTATTTAAATGTGACCATTATAACCTAGTTGTTAAACTTAGTGAAATGAATAGTAATAAATAATATTTAAATATTATGTAGAATTATTTTATATAATGAAAACTTATTTATAAAAAAAGTTATTATTTTTTTAGAAAAGTCTTTATATGCTTTTAAAATATTATTTTCTCAAAACATGTTTTTATTATTTTTTTGAATAATAATAGAATAATTTTTTTAAAAAATTTAAAAATTTAATTTTATAATATAAGCCTAACTTTTTAAAAAACTATTTAAAAATTATCATAGGGTGAATCTTTGATATGTTTCTGGAAAGATTAATTTTTTAATGAATAGTTATAATACTGGCTATATATTAAAGAGTTCCATTTCATTTAAAGAATTTATAAGGTTAGATTTTTTTTAAAATTGGTTTAAAAGGAAGATTAATTTTATTATATTTTAATTAATCCAATTGACATCATTTTAATCATTTTCATATTGAATTTTGAAATAAATACTTTATACACTTTTGAACATTTTCACTTTGGAAAACCTCTTTCTCGTCAAATCTGTGGGTTTAATTTTAAATTAAAATTTTACATTTATATTAATAGAATTTAGAAATATGGATTCCATATTTTTAATAATTATAATTTATAATATAAAATTAGGTAAACTTAATTTTTTCTCATAATGAATAGTAAAAATAGTAAAAATTATTTTTCAAAGTTAAGGAAAAAATGGGTTCACTAGGGGATTATACTAAAATGATAAGGGTTAAAAATGAGCTAAAACATTTAAAAACCCCTTTTATGGAAATATTTTGACCTTATATATTATAATATCTAAAATGGTCTATTTGGAGACTTTTTTTATTGTGAAAAACGTGTCTACACCTTTTTCTTTTCAATAATTTACTTGTGTGACACTCAAATCACTTATAAAAGGGCACCCATTATCCTCTCCTATTCACAATTCAAATTTTTTTGGACAACAACTTACCAAATAACTTCTTTAATTATCTACACCCATTATAGAATCCTTATTTTTTTTATAAATCTCACCTAGGAATCCTTTTGGTGTGAGCCAAAATAATGTTTCTGAATAAGAGGTAAAAGCCATGACTGGGAATTTTATTTTATTTATTTCTATACTTCCTTAAATTATAATTAAATATTTGTTATATAACAAAATCAGTATCTCACATATAATTATATTTTTTTATGTTACTTTGAAGACCTAAAACCATATCCTCTTCTATCAAATTGGATACAAATTCATCATTTGTATATATGGTGTAGACTTCCACCTCAAGAACTAATGTTATTACTTCTTCATAACCACATGTAATGGATGAATATAACGATGGATTAAATTTTATATATTATATTTATGATTTTATTATTCTTATAGAATTATTATATAATATATAAATTTATAATTTCCAATATGTGGGAGTATGATAACGTCGCTCGTGTGTACAGTGGACTACCGCCTTGCTAAGCAATGTAATTAATTCCCACCTTACATAAAAGGTAATAATGATGATTTTAATAATAATATTATTTATATATGACATAAAAATTAGTCTATAATGTTAATATATTATTTAACTTTATTTATTTCAATCCTTTTTGAAAATGGAAACATCGTTCATGCGTATATACAACTTACCATATCCATGAATATTGTATTTGTTTTTCTATCTGTAAATATTATAAATTAATATAAAAAAATATATATGTAATATATATTATATTAATATCATGGTTAAAATTCTATATATTATGGAACCACAAACAAATTATAGAACCAAAAATTGAAAATAAAAAAAAACATGAAAAACAAAGCAGTTATTAACCGAAATGTGACTTTAATAAGAAATTGTTAATAAATGGGTAATAAATGGTCATAATAATATCATATATGTATTTAAATATATATAATTATAGTGATTTAATAGATTTATTATAAAATTATATTTATTATAAAGGTGGTTTTAACATGTATGATGAATATTTATACATAAGGTAAGAAATTTCCATCTCACTTTTTACTTCTCTGAGACACATGATATAATCACCACCTATTTATTTTATCTAGAGTATATAGTTCCTATTAATGTATTTTATTATTATTATATGGAAAATTAATTTTATTTACATATCCATTTTAAGATATCTCTTTCATGGGGTTTATGGTTCAAAAGTCAGCAAAGTTGTTAGAGATTTTTGTCTCAATTTTCCTTCATTGAGACATATGTTATATTGTGAACCTTTCTTATTTATAAGGATTATATAAGACCCTTTTTCCATATAATATCATTAATTTATTTTTTATCATAAAATTTTATGTTTCATTTAATCTTATTCCTTTATTTGGATTTCACTTCAATGTTACCAATGTGATAAATATTTTTTGTTAAAATCTCATCATTTTTATGGATTTTTTATGATTATGCTTCTGATGATAAACAATTATGATACATATCTCAATAAACTAATTAATTTCATTATCATGTTTTTATTTCATGAGAATACATGTCTTACCTTCATTTTACTCTCTTTATGTACTAAATATTTCAAAAGATTTTTTTTAAAAAATCATCTTTATTTCCCTCTTCCATCAAAAATACCTTATTCTTCCAAAATATTATTTTTAAAAGGTTTTTTTTAGTTTTTTTTAGTATTATTAAAATGATTTATTAAATACTTTTTTACCCATGTTTTATTTTTTTTAATTTTGTTTTAAATGAATCTTCATATAATTTTCGAAATAATGAATATTTATCTTTTATCAAAAATATGAAAGGAATATTCATTTTAACCTGTACGATATGAACATAATTCTACACCATCAAAAATAATAATTTATTTTAAGACTAATTTATAATAAACCATATTTATTTTGAAATAAAAATATTTTGAAAATATTTTATGTTTTAAAAATCATTTTCAAAGCAGAAAGGATATTCCCCTAATAAATATTTTAAATGATTTTCAAAATCATTTTCCATATTATATTACATTCCATGATGTTAGATATGACTTAATAAGGATATGATGAAATTATATTAGTATTATTATTTATCTAAATGTATTATGTTTATTATGGAATGATTTTTATGAAATCCATTTCTCTTCCATGAGTTACACTATGATTAGATACTTATGAATCACACTTATTTTCCTGGTTTACACTATGATGAAATGATGAAAATATTTTGAAACATGTAACTCTTCCATCGGTTATGAGATGTTGAATTTTTTATGAAACCAATTTCATTTCATGGTTTATGTTTTATGAAATTGTGGAATACATACACATGATTTTCATTACGTGACATGTGAGACCTATATCTCCCTCCAATGTATTGGGTAAAGATTTATATCTCATGAGATAGATTGGACTACAATGTGGATTGGACATTGTTTAGTAAAGGAATCTGTCAACTATGATATTCTTGGGAGTGAACCTGGACTACTATGATGATTTGGGAAGTGAACCCATTATAATATGATAACCCTGACAATGATGTTTAATTACTATGGAAATGATTTACTATTATTACATGTATGGCACAATTCCATTTCTTATTCTAATGTTATGCTCTGAAGGATCATGTTATTTTATTTCTTTATTATCCATGTCATATTAACTACCACTATTTATTCTATTACTCAAGATTATGATCTTTGACATGTAGGGTATAGTTATCTAATGTTATGATCATGTTCCCTTACCCTTTTGTTCATGTTATAATTATGTATCTACCTTGTTTACCCTTACTGAGAATTTGATCTCACCCTTTATTATGTTTCCTTTAACTAGGTTATGAAGAAATATATTTTGTATGATATTTATAATAACAGTACTAGTTATGAAGAAAATAGTGGGAGATGATGTAGTTCACATATGAACAAGTTGTTTATGTTTCCATGTTTCCAAGGGAACAATACCTTTATGATCCCTGGGTTTGTGTTTGAATAATTCAATGAATGTTCATATAAATATTCATAATATACATGTATGAAAATCATGGGTTTATATAGTTTTTAAATAAAGGAACATTTAGGTTCTTGACTATTACACCCTGATATTTTAAAAATAAAATTATGCTCCATAGTGTATATGTCATGAAACACCGAGCTTAAATGAGCCATGATTATTTAAATATAACCATTATAAATTATATTTTAAATTGGTGGGGACAAATAAGATTAAATAATTTACGAAATATATATAAAGTTCTCTCCCAATATAAATTTATCGATAAATTCTTATGAAATAAGCACTTTATTTTTAATAGACATTTTATTCTTCAAAATAAAAAGGTTTTCTTATAAAATGACTTTTATTATTTTTCAGGAGAAAATATTATAGTTTATTTCACAAATTTTTTGAATTTTTATTTTGTAAAATTAATTTTAGTTTTGCAATAATCAGGTTAAAAGTAACTTTGGGTGAAATTTTGGGCAATTTCTAAAATAGTTTTTTTATGAATGGTGAAAATTACGGATTTTTAAATATTTTTATTTCTTTATTTTATATAAATTAATTTAAAAGTAAAATTATATTTTATATGTTAAATTAATTTTAAATATTAACCATTTTATTTGTAATAATATAATTAATTTCATTTGAATTATAAAATTTCATCATTTTTATATGTTTATTTTTATTCTTAAAAATGTGATTTTCTGAAAATAGTTTTTAAGTGCATAAAGTTTATACAATTTAATTAAAAAAATAAACCATAATAAAGAAAAATTTAACCTTAATGTGTTGATTATATATCTATTTATAATAATTTATGTTCATATAATGATTATTTATAGCCATAATGTCAATATAAGATCATCTGTTGTTTGAAAAATGTATTTTTCCCAAAAAACCACTTTTCTTCCTATCTTGTGGGATTATTTTAAAATAAATCACGAAAAATACATGAATTGAATTTTATAAAATTTATTCCATATTTTAAATTATTATTATTAATATTATTTAACAAGTTCAACTTATTTTTTAGTTATAATTAATTAAAATAAAGTAAAAAGTTATTACTATGGTTAAGGTTAAAACATGTTTATAAAAGGTTTAAACTAAATAGATTTCGATGTGAATATTTAGACCCAATTTCAAATATTATTTATTAATTTTCTATTTTTGATCCATTTTTTGTGAATAAGACATTTTTATATTCTATTGTTTTTCAAAACATCCATGTAAGTCCTCTCCCCCATTTATAGAAGGACTCCGCCTCTACTCTTAAATCCAAAACTATAAATCCTTTTGGATTGAAAAATTCCTATCCAGATCACATACTTACTTCTATATAACCTTGGTTTGGTTATAAATATATCAAAATGATGATTTTTGTTCAAAGTTAAAGAGGTTGTCTGAAGAAGAGGTATCACTCTTAACCGAGCATTTTTGTTTTATTTCTTCTTATTATTCATTAAAATATCATTAAACAATTATGATAAAATAAAATAAATATATATTATATAATAATATTTTATTATGTTAATTACATAACCTAAATCCTAATCCTCTTCTATAAAATTGGAAATGAAACCATCATTCATGTGTATGGAATACTACAGCCTCGTGAACTGATGTGATTTTTTCCATCATCGCCTATCATTAGTATTTTTGATGATGGATTTAATGTATATATATGACATTAATTAAATATTTATAATTCTAAAAAATTAATATAGAATATATTTTATTACATTTCCTTTCATTAAAATATGATAACTTCATTCGTACACATGTGTGGATTACCACCTCCTCAAAGTGATGTGATTTGTTTTTCATTACCACATCAAGTCGATGGTATATATAAGTGTATTTGAATAAATAATATGATATTTATGATATTAAGATAAATATTTAAAGATATAATAATACTTTTCTTATTTACATCTTTTTCAATGAAAAATGGAAACATTATTCATGCGTATATATAATCTACTGTCACCATGATTGTAACATTGTTCATCTTTTAGAAGTATACCTGATAATTGTTTTTAAAAGTTAAATTTATGGATAATAATAAAAATAACTTAATTATTATTATTATTTATATGATTAAATAAAAATATATTGGTCCTCATTCAACTCCCCAAAGTGATTTTTAAGATATGAGACAGATATCCTCAAACTATTTGACATAAAACTAAATGATTAAGTAATTGAATATTAAATGATAATAAATAAAATAAAAAGAATTATAAAAATGGGAAAGGTTATTAAAAATTTAAATAATTATCATATGTTTATTATTTTTGAAGATAAATAACACATGTGATGATTCAAACTCAAGGTGAAGGATCTCTCTAAACCACCTTTTTCTTTGGGTTTTGACCATTATCTCTCTAACTCACATTCTCTATCTCTTTAAAGTTAGGGAATGATTCTAAATTATATATATATATATATTTCTCTTACATATATAACTATATTATTCTAATTTAATTTTATAGGGTAATATATTCCTTATGTTCATTTCTGAAATGCCTTCATTATGAAATTTTTATTTATTATGATCTGAGGCAAGATTATGCAACCCATTTTCTTTACATGGGTAATTCTTATGTTTATTAGTTTTGATTTTTTCCTTTTTTGATACAGTTAATCATGAACATGGTATGATGTGTTATCCCATATATCACTCCAATGGATATGAGCTCTTATGTAGAGGATTTAGGGAGTAAACCTAATCCATTATAAGACTATGCCCACCATGTGACGCTGTCTTGATAGTTTTCCTTGACTTATGATTATGTAATATTTTTTCTTTATGGTCAGATTTCATGTATTTATATGATATTATGATACCATGTTCTTTATCTTATTATTACATGTGATAACTCATGATCCTCTCTTTTTATGGTATTATGTTATACCTTTGACTCACGTGTTATTTTTCCTTATAATGCTTATTTCCTTTCAGGGGTTTTTAGCTCACCAATTTGTTTTATGTACTCCCTAAGTTATCCTATGGACTTTTAAGAGATTAAATAAATATAGTATCTTATTATAGAGAATAAAATAAAAATTTCATGTTTTATTTTCATTTTATGTATTATGATACTAGTCTTGTAAAGAAACTAGGCCGCTTGACCTTTGGGTTGTACTTATTAGAATTTTATATTAAAAATTATGGAATAATATTCACAAAAATCTAGGCTCATTGTAATTGGTATTAGATAATGGTCTTTTTATTTTTGGTCTTATTAATTGAATAATTTATTGAGAACCCTAGGGATAATTTTAAGTATTGGAAAATATCCTATAATTTTGGGGATCCTCAAAGCGAGTGATTTTATAGAAATTAAATCCCTATCTGGATACTTCAAGTGGATGTAAATCTAGAAAAATTGTACCTAGGGATAGTAACTACAATAAAGGTAAATTTGGATTTTAATAAATCATCACCTAGTTCGTAACAAAGAGTAATTTCTACACACATGGTCTAAGACTCCTAGGGGATATGATTTGGAAATCCAAAAACTCTTTACAATCCTTTATGAAGGAAAATAACAAATTGTTAGGCTAGAAAAATTAATAAGAAACATAACCATGGAAAAACTAGATTGAAACCTAAGGACTCATTAGTTAGGATATACTTACCATTTATAAGTTATTCCTTCTAAGTTTATTATTTTCCATTTTGTATGTTTGTTAGTTAATTCATTCTCATCTTGTTTTCTTATTTTTTATTTAATAGTGAAAAATAAGAGAAACCGTACCAAAATATAACGTGATTCAAAATGTGATTATTTCTCCAATTACATGCCTAAACTTATGGGAATGTAAGATGATAAATTCTTGTTAGTACTGGATCAAATGTATTGAGTTATTAATAATAACGTGAATCATGTAGAACTCCCTCCTTCTCCCAAAAAGATAAAGTTGTAGTCCATTATTTTATTCAAAAAATACCTCATACCTTTAGTGGATTTAATAATCCCATCATCATGGAATAATGGATTAACTAAATTGGAGGATATTATCTATATTCTAATACTTATAACCAGAGTAAGTTGTGTTGGCCATTGATCACATGGACTGGGAAGCCGACCAGTGATGAATTCTAATTAAGAACACAAAGTCCAAAGAGGATATTGATTTGATGGAATGGGAAGACCTCAATAAAATAATTTTCAATTAATATTTTCTCTTAACCATTCATCATAAAATGGAGAGGTTTTTTCTCAGACTATCGAATAAAGAAGATGAGTTTATATAAGAACCTAGTTTTTACTCAAGTATAGATCCTTTAAATTTTTCTCTAATTCATTTTTTGGACCTAATATAGATACCTAATGAGTTTGTGAAGGTTTTGAGGGTGTATCCATCATGTTTGGATCCCAAAAACCTGATTTTTGGGAAAATAATTTTGGGGTATAGTTTATAGTAAACCGTGTAGGAAGGCTACATGGTTAGAGTAAACTATGCAGGTGGCATGTCTTTGGATAGAGCCTTACCGCATGGCTGGCACACAGTTTCCCAAACACTGTGGCCTAACCATGAAAGTGACCCTTTTACCAAGTACCTGTTCATGGTTTGTACATGATTTTTCAAACCATGTGGACAAACCATGCACAGGATATGGTCGTGGTAAAATGACCATTTTACCTTAATGATCTAATTAAGCCTCATCCTTCTTCCCCAATCCAAATTCCTATTGGATTGACCTTTTTTATATCATTTAATATATCATTGAAGTCCTAAGGTAGGGATTGAAAGATATATTTCACCCAAGATCAAATTGAGCTTGTGTTTGTCATGTTGGATGTGCAACGGTAAGTACTCGAGTCCTTTTTAGCCATTCTTCTCCTCTCTTCCTCTTGACCTAGTTATCGAGGTGTGATCAATTTTCCAGTTTTATTAGATCTACTCTATTATAAGACAAATACGATACTGATATTTTAGGAGGATATTCATAAAACCCTAAGGTGGGTGTTCTATAACTCGTCCCTCAAGTTCATTGATTTTGGAATTATCGTGTAGGGATTACCAATTACATCTGGTGTCATTTATAGAATTTATATGTCATTCTTATAATCATTATAACTGTATGGTAATGATATTTCTAAATATGTGATTACTTATTGGTGGTTACACCCACAATGCCCAAAATCCCATTTAGTGTAATATTATATAGTTAATTTAGTGTTTTGACACTTTTGATCCATCATTTGGATGTGCTTGAGATTTACCACAAAAATGGTAGGACTCCTTATCATAAATGATTGTTTTATCATGTAATGTTTAATGGAATTTACCATGTCACATCCAATTGAATCTCCTATGTTAAGTGCTTCAAATTGATAATTAAATGTGAAAGGGATGTTGGAAAGTATACTAAGTATATGACTTGACCAGATTAAATGTGAATCATTAATAGGTTGCATGTCTGTATAACCCCTTACAACATTATTGGAAGGTAGTAGAATAAAACATTATTATTTAATATTACTTAAATGGAATTAATAAAGGTTTCATGCTACTTGGACTTGTCACACTAATAAAAGGAAAGCCTTGAACCAAATTGACTTATTGATCAATTATTACTAGACTAAAAGGTTTCATGAGACTTGTACTTATCACACTAATGAAAGGAAAGGATTGAACCTAATTAAATATTACATGAATATATAATTAAATAAAATTTTACAAACTTTAAATCACCTCGAATTATTATCAGATAATTCCTTAAGCTTTGGGGAACCACATTCCAATTCAAGGATACAATTTACTTAGGTTGAGACCCACCAATATCCTGATCCTTGTCTATTATTGGATTCCTAGTATGAAACTATAGGATCCATCACATAGTATTAAAGGATTCCTTGGATACACTCCTTGAATCCAATATTGACTAGTAGGTGGCATGGTTATATCCCATAGAACCCTATCTTTAAATAGCCCCGTTTTACCTTGTATGATCACCTTGGATTTAGTTGGCACCTTATTCTGGAATGCCTTAGAATATTCTCCTTGTATTAGACTCTTAACCCTTATATAGACTCAGATACTACTGAGTTAGAGTCCCTTTAGGTCAACATTGGCTTGATCATTACCTTGGAACATCAACATTAAATATCATCAATCATGGGTTCCTTGTTACATCTTGGAACCTTCACTATTTATATTATCACAAGGCAATATTAGTGCAGGATATACCCCACATGACCTATCAACATAAATTTTGAATTATTAATTAATGATCTGGTTACATGTTTTGACACTAGCTAAGGGATTAATTAGTTACTTGGGTATTTAGTTACATTGTACCACTTAACTTTATATATTCATACTTTCACACCATTACATTTCCATTATATAGGATAAATTGTTACAGGCATTGTTGGTGGTGGAACACTGAGATTTATCTCACACCCTCTCAGGGAACTCTTTTGTACCCGAAGTATATTAGATGCATGCATGTGTTGACAAAGGGAAGCACAAAACTTCAAACACTTGATATATAGATGTTAGTATAGTGCTTGATATCAGATGATGGAGGTGGAGCTTGGGATGATTGGGATAATTATTTTATTTCTGTTATAATTTTTGGAATATTTTATGCCTACCATTTTTACATGTTTTCCAGTTTTACAGTGAATTGACATATCATCATCAATTATTCCATTTATTTCAGTTATTTTTACTACTATCCTTATTTCCGCTATGCCTTATGTTTACGTATATTACTTTTTCTATTTACATATGTTATTATTCATACACTGAACTACACTTTCTTAATGAGAGAATATACCCCCCATGGACACACCATAGTTCCTCACTACTAGTGGATTGACTCTAACATTCGAGGAGTTGTGCTTGAGGCCATGTGGACCACCAGGCTCCAGGAACATATTAAATGGAATTCGAGTTCGGGTCGTCATAATGTGGTATTATTGGAGGTTTCCTTTTATTATTTACTATTTTGATACCCTACTCAAGAGATTAGGAATTTTTTTGACTTTTTCATAAGACATGTTTTGGCGTCATGAACCCATGTTCGGGGTAAAAGCCGCGTTGCCTAAATTATAATTATTGTTCCATTGTTTCCTATTACAATTCACATTATTTCACCATTGGGTGATGCACATGCTATGTGGTGTTGTTTATTATTACTCTTTTTGAGGATTTTATATCATTCTTGGCCTAATTATATGAGTGCAAGGAGGATTGTTACATGCATCATTATAGGAACTTAGAATTTTTATGCCATGCAAATTTCCATGCCATATAGGTGAATTTCACAATTTCTCATTGCTTGATATGACCATGGTTGTTGGTTGATGCTGTGAGATTTATATTTTTCTTGTATTAATTTGTTTTGTGAATGAGTGATTACCTGTCTCATTTCATGAGGTGTATGGGTCCTCATGGGATGGGATGATTAATTTACCGATTAAATCCTTTATCCTATAATTAAATGTGTTTTATTTTTAGTGGTAAGATGTACGGGAGGGAGTGGGTATCAATTATAATTTGAATCATGAAATCTAAAATGAAATTGTTTCACATCCTCATCTCACCTTATCATGTTTATAAAAGTTAAAGGAGTGAACCTAAAAATAAAATATAAAATGAAATGAAACATTTAATTGAGAACTTTCCAATACCTGGATATCTAAGCAGGTATTTAGGCTAATATGCCTTGGGTAGCGAGTTTCTTACATTTATATTTCTATAGTGATGCTATATTTCTACTTAATATAATTGTGATGCATGTGGTTGGAATCTTTAGACCAATGCCTCCACGACGTCCTCATATCATATGACCGGAAGGTGTCAATAACCATGCAATAGATGTGATAGGCCCTAAGCGGTATGTCTTACCCCCAGGAGTGCCATCCAAGGAACCACCTCTTGCACCTAAATTGGGAACTTACTCCCAAGTTCATGACTGTTTAATACATGATGCAGTCCATGAATGGTGATCCATGACTTGTACTTATGATGGATGATCTAAACTGGTGAGTTCCAATAGTATCATCCTCCTACATTTTTAGGGGATGGTAGTCAATGGGATGCTGAGTCTTTTCTGGAGGCCATCCTGTCTATTTTCAAGCATCTGGAAACACATCTAGAGTGGAGGATTGATCTTTATACATATATGCTTCGGGATTTGGGCAAGATTTGGTGGGATGTGGTTACTCAAACTGATCTCAATCAAGGCATGGTATGGTGGTGATTTCAAGACTATTTTCTATGACCAGTTCTTTCCTCAGAAGATGAGGGTTTACAGATCTTGAGTGTTCATGAATCATGAATAGGTTTCTATGTTAGTTATGGAGTATTCAGTGCATTTCATGGTTTTGTAACACTTTGCACTGCTTATATCTGGTGATGAAATTTTGCGTGCTAGAAGCTTCAAGGATGAGCTTGTATACACCATCCATATGCTGGGGAATGTATTTCACCTGTCTAATTTTTGTAAAATAGTAAATCAGTATCTTATCAATGAGCGTAACCTAAGAGAAGACAATAATATAGGTCATAGAGGACCAGTGATGCGACCTGGAAATAGTTCATCTAGATATAGGAAGCATTCCCTTGAGGCTACTCATTGGGGTAGTGAAAACCAGACTAACCATTTTTATTTCTTCATGGTGTGTCATCAGTGTGTAATATAGGAAAATATGAGGCCTTAGTGTGTTAGAGGCCCACTTGTGTGTTAGGATTATGGAAATATGTCTCATCTTCAGAGTTTCTATAGGACCTTTCAACCAGATTTGAGTGGAAAAGGATATATGCAAGCTCCAACATTCATAGAAGGTTATTTTGAGCTGCATAACGTGGGGAGTTAGAATAAAACTGACTAAACTGGATGTGGAGGAGGTCATGGTCCTGGTATCTAGACCCCTGATCACCAACAGTGATAACATAGTAGTTATGATCATGGTAGTCCAGGTATTTCATAGGTCCATGTATCAGGTCAATTGCATGCACTACAGGAAATACCCAAGGATCAGGCTGCAGGGCCATCTACAGTACGAGGTATTATTTTTGTGGCATAAACTATAGTATATAATTTATTTGATATATGTTCTTCAAAAAATTTTATATTTTTATCTATCATTGAATGTCTTGGAAAGAAGATACAATATTACTATGGTGTAATGACCCTAGATACGCTGTTTGGGGTGCGAACAGAGGGCATACGCTAGTGTAGGGAGTATCCCATTAAGCCAGGTAGTTACCCTTTCTTGTGGAACCTATTAATTCTTGATATTATAGGATTATATGTCATTCTTGGGATGAATTGGTTGGTTCAGTATCATTATTTTGTAGATTATTATCACCATAGGGTATCATTTACATCACCAAAGGGAAATAATTATCTACATAAGGGTGAGTGTAATGTACATGATAGTAAGGTGGGACTAGAGAATCATGGGCTAATTATAGTGAATGCACAGATTTAAAACCTCTTAATGGAGGATTTGGGTTTACTTGAAGCTAATTTTCATCATGTAGTTGATAATTTTAGGGACATCTTTCCTGACGGTTTTTATGGCTTACCTCCTAAGAGAGAGGTAGATTTTACCACCAAGATTGTTTTTGGAGAAGCTCTAGTGCCCATTCCTCCACAAACTATAGAACCTATAGAGATTCAGAAGCTCATGTGTAAATTAGAGTATTTAGAGGCTAAAGAATTTTTATGGCCCAATACATCCTCTTGGACTTCAACCATGCTTTTCTCCAAGAAGGCATATAAAACCTTACATCTATGTATAGATTACAGAAATTTGAACTATCGTACTGTCAAAAACCAATATCCACTACCTCGAATATATGATCTCTTTGAAAAGATATGAGGAGATAGGGTCTAATATAAGATAGACCTAAGATCAGGTTATCATCAGGTGTGAGTCAGGACATCAGACATTAATCATACAACTTTTTGTAGAAATTACGGTCTGTATGAGTACCTTTTTATGCCATTCAGTCTTACAAACATGCCTGCCATTTTCATAGAAATAGTGAATAGGGGTTTCTATCCCATTATTGATTCTTTTTTCATGATCTTTGTGGACGACATCATAGTGTATTCTCATAATTGTAATGAGTATTATAAACATCCAGATATCATTATGAGTACAATTAGAGAGGATAATATTTACATCAATATTTCTAAGTACCAATTATGGATAAAAAAGTTCACTTATTGGGTCATATTATCTCAGTATCAGGCATACCTATTGACCAAGAAACGTTTAGTGCTATATTTTTTTGGGAGAAACCCAAGAACATGTGTGACATACGAAGTTTCATGGGACTGGATGGATGTTACATGAATTTTATAAAGGACTTATCAAGTCTTGATTCACCTCTTACTATCCTTACCAAGAAGGGTGTTAAGTTTATATGGTTATAATCTTGTGATAAATCCTTCCAGGAGATGAAATGGAGGCTTGTATCAACACCTATTCTGACTCTTATAGAGCCAGGGATAGGTTATACCAACCTCTGTGATGTATCCAGCATTAGCCTAGAAGAATTACTGATACAAGAATACATATTCATTGCATATGGATTTCATCAGTTGATGCCACATCTGAGAAATTACCAGAAACATGACCATGAGCTAGAAGCAGTTGTTCATGCCTTACATTTTTGGAGACACTATCTTTTAGTAGAGCACTTTGTGGTGTACAAAAATCCCAAGAGCCTCATATATATATATATATATATATTATTAGCGTGAATTGAACTTCAGACTTCAGATATGGGTCAAATATCTAAAATCCTTTAATTTTGAGCTTGCCTATATGCTTGGGAATGGAAATGTGGATGAAGATGCACTAAGTCGAAACACTAAAAAATAATCTATAAGTGAGGCCAGTGATGAATTGAAGTTAATGGAACTATTTTATGAACTATATCTAATGTTTCATGATAGTCATGAGCAGTCTTAGATATCATCTATGAAATTTACCACATTATTACTTGAGAATATGAAGTGTAGACAATTTTTATATCCTGAAGGCTTAGTACTCTGTGATGGTATACCATGAGATAACCTGCCTCTGAATTGGTCTGTGGATAAAGATGAAATTCTATGTATTTGTAGACATGTCTCTATCTGTACAGGTATGAGATAATATTTTATGAAAGAGTCCCATGACTATATATGGGCAGTTCATCTAGGAACCTTGAAGATGTATCAAGACATGTGACACCAATATTGCCGGAATAGGATGAAACTTTAGATAACAAGATTTATAACAAGGTGTTCCACCTATCAGTAGGTGAATGTAGAGCAACAGAGAACTACTATCTTGATACAACCACTTTCAATCCCGTGATAGAAATGTGAATATGTTTTTATGTAATTTTAGAAATTTTACCTAGGTCACCTAGAGGTATAGATGTTTTATGGGTTTTCATTGATATACTGGTGAGCGTATACCACTTCATTCCTATTTAGGAGACTTTCTCAGTTGATGAGCTTGGAAGACTGTATGTCTGTGAAATCATAAGATTACCCAGGTTTCCTCGTACTATCATTTCAAATAGGGATTCTAGTTTTATGTCATGATTCAAGAAGGGATTTTAAAAGTCTTCGGAAACAAAGTTTCTTCTAAGAATGACTTTTCACCCTCACACTGATGGAAAACTAAAATAGACAGTAGAAGTTCTAGAGGATATGCTTTAGAATATGTCCTTGATTTTAGTTGTTCTTTGGAGAAGAATATCCCTATCATTGAGTTAACCTATAATAATATATTTTAGGTGACAATTCAGATGGATACTTTTCTGGAATTTTATGGTAGGCCATGTCATTCACCCACTACTAGAAAAATACCCTATACCAACGGTTTGGAATTGTTGGTATAGGCCCTCAAACCGTTGGTATAGCCTATACCAACGGTTTGGAGGACCGTTGGCAAGTAAGCCGTGACAATAGACCTATACCAACAGTTTTGAAAACCATTGGTATAAGTAATATGAAAACCTATACCAACAGTTCTCAAAACCGTTGGTATATGTATTTCAAAAAAAACATTCAGTGGGATCTGATCCCACGACCTCTAGTTTATAATTGAATGACTTAACCACTAACCTAATATGACTTTTGTGAACATAATTTCATAAATATATATATGTATTGTTATAATAATTTTAAATTTTGATTTATATAATGTTCTCGGTAAGAAGATTCAATTAAAAATCGAAGGACCTATACCAACGGTTTGGCCAAACCATTGGTATAGGGTCTCTATAATGGACCTATACCAACAGTTTGGCCAAAACCGTTGGTATAGGTCCTATAGGTCCCTCCCTATACCAACGGTTTGTCCAAAACCGTTGGTATAGGTCCATATAAGTGACCTATACCAACAGTTTTGGCCAAACCGTTGGTATAGGTCCAAATTAATGAACTATACCAACGGTTTGGCCAAAACCGTTGGTAAAAGTCATATTTCCAGTAGTGACCTCTATATGGGCTAGAGGTAGGTGATTTAACACTACTAGGTCCTCATCTCGTTCAAGAGACTTTAAAGCATGTTCAGCTGATCAAAAGGTGTATTACTAATACTCTATCTAGAAAAAAATATTATAGTTATTGTCATCGAATTCCTATATAGTTCGAGGTTGGGGATCTTGTTTTCTTTCAGGTATCACCCAGAATAGAGAATAGATCATTACTAAAGTAAGTAAATATATCGTCTTGTAATGTAGGGCCATTTGAGATCCTAGAGAGAGTTGGGGTAGTAGCCTATCGGTTTCTATGGCCTTATATGTGCCATTCCATGCATGAAATTGTACATGCATCACATATTTTTTGGTATCATGTTAAAACATATCATACCTTTGATCCTGAGGATGTTGAGTTATATGCCGATGCTACCTTTGAGGAGTATCCAGTACGCATTGTTGACTGGAGCACCGAGGATCTACGAGGCCAGTCTATCCCTCTATTACAGGTGATATGGTAGCAGAGCCGTGTTTAGGACAAGACATGAGAGAGGGTGGCCGACATACATTTTCAATTTCTAGAGTTGTTATCATACATTATTTCTCCACCTGTGGAAGGTGAACTTGGGGATGAGTTCTTTTAAGGGGGAAGACTGTAATTACTCAGTTTTTCAGTTAGTTACAAATCCATTGAATTTTATTCTAATTATCTATTTTGTACCTAATATGGATTCTTAATGATCTAGTGAAGGTTTAGAGGGTGTCTCAAGAATGTTAGAAGCCCAAAACCTAGCTTTTTGGGAAAACATGCTTGGTGCATGGTTTATAGTGAACCATACAAGAATGCCGTATAGTCAGAGAAAACCGTGCAAGTGACATGTTATTGGACAAATCCTTATCACATAGTTAGTGCATATTTTCCCTAACTGTGTAGCCTAACCAAGAGAGTTCCCCTTTTTCTCAGGTACCTGTGCATGGTTTGCACATGGTTTGAAAAACAGTGCGGGCCAAATGTGTAAAAGTTATTTTATTGTTAAAATGGTCATTTTGAACTTAATGATGTAATCAACCCTTCTTTTTATTTTTTAATATGAATTCCTATGGGATTAACCTTTTTTATCTAATTTTGGAGATCTTTGAAGCCCTAGGTAGGTATTGAATGATATCTTTCATTAGGTATCCAATCGAGCTTCTGTTCATCACGTTGGATGGGTAATGATAAGTACTCGAGTCTTTTTTAGACATTATTCTCCTATCTTGATCTTGACCTAGTTATCGAGGGGTGAGAGTTTCCCCCTTTTTCTTAGATCTACTCCGTCCTAATCCAAATAAGTGGAAGATATCATAGGATGATAGTTGTCTGTCCCCAGGTTGGATGGTCTATAACTCATCCATAAAGTTCCTTTATTTTGGAATTTTCATGTGGGCCCCATAGATTTATTCAAGTGGTTTTTATAGAATTTATATGTCAGGATTATAATTAGTAGAATCACATGGTTATTATCTTTCCAAATATGTGATTACTTCTTGGGGGTTACACCCACAATTCCGAACATCCCATGTGGGATGATATTCCATAGTTGAGTTTTTAGTGTTTTGACACTTTTGAGCCATCGTTTGGATGTTCTCAAGATTGACCACACTAATGGTAGGAATATTCAACATAAATTATTGTTGTATCATTTAATTGTGAGAGGAATGTACCGTGTCACTTCTACTTGACCAGCCCAAGGAAAGTTCTTCAAATTGATAATTAAATGTGAAATGGAAATTTTCAAGTATACTAAGTATATGACTTGACCAGATTAAATGTGAATGATTAATAGGATTAATGTATGTATAAACCCTTAACTCATTCAAGGAAGGTAGAGGAATGAAACTTAATTATTGAATAAGCCTTAAATTTTATTAATAACGGTTGCATGCTAATTGACCTTGTAAAACTAATGAAAGGCAAGGATTGAACCAAATAGACTTATTGATTAATTATGACTTGACTGAAAGGTTTCATGCTAATTAAAATTATCTCACTAATTAAAGGAAATTATTGAACCAAATAGAATATTACATGACTTCATAATTAATCATATGTGGCTTGACTCAAGTTTTCCTTGGATTCTTATCGAGGAATGCCTTGTGCACTCGGGAACCCCATTCTAATTCAGGGATACAACTTTCTTAGGTTGATACCCACCAACATCCCTATACTTTTCTATTATTGGATGAATTGTATGACACTGTAAGATCTCTCACATAGTATTAAAGTATTTCTGGGATATACTCCTTGGATCAAACATTAAAAAGTAGGTTCCATGGTTACATCCCATAGGGCCCTATCTCTACATAGAACTGTTTTACCTTGTATGACCACCTTTGATTTAGTAGGCACCTTATTGTGGAATTAATTGGAATATGATCCTTGAATTAAAATATTACCCCTTATCTAGAATCAGATACTACTAAGTTAGTGACCCTTGAGTCTACATTTCCCCAATCATCACCTTGGATCTTCAATATTAAATATCATCAATCATAGTTACCTTGTTATGCCTTGGAACATATACTATTTGTACTATGACGAGGTGATGTTAGTGATGGATATTCATCACACAACTTATTCTCATAAATTGGCAATTACTTAATTAATGAACTAATTACCTATTCAGACACCAGATGAGGGATGAACAGGTGCTTGGGTATTTAGTTACATTATACTGATTTACTTTATATATGCATTCTTTCACACAATTACATTTCCATTATACATTCTAGATGTTATAGACACTATTGGTTGTGGACCACTGATATTTAACTCACACCCTCTCTAGGAACCATTTGGTACCCGAAGTAGATTATATGTATGTAGGTGTTGAAAAAGAGAAGCATAAAACTTATAACACTTGATTGATTTCTGTTAGGATAGAGATTGATAACAGATGACCGATCCAGAGATCATAATGCTTGGGATAATTATTTGATTTCTGTTATTCTTTTGTAGAACATGTTATTCCTTCCATCTTGTATCCATGTTTTCCAATTTTCTAGTGACATGACATGTCATCATATATTATTCCAATTACTTTAGTTATTGTTACTACTATCCCTATTTCTGATGTTCCTTCTGTTACCTTATATTGCTTCCAATATTTACCTCTATTATTATTTATCTGTTGTGCTACACTATGGTAATGAGGTAATTGTATCCCCATAAACACATCATAACCCCTCACTTCTAGTCAGCAGCCTCTAGCATTCAGGGAGATGCTCTTGAGGCTATGTAGCCCACCGAGCTTGGGGTACCTATTAAGTGGAATCAGGGTCCAGAACATCACAATTTATCAGGATGTTTGAGATAAACTTTAGAAGGATTGCATAGTGTAACTCTGACATCATCATCAATACTGAAATTAAGATATGACACTTATTTAGTTGATTAAATAAAATTATTTGAAAATAATTCGAGATGTAGGACATTGATAGTTATGAATAAATTGTTCAATTTTCCATGAAAATGGATGTAGATATTGTAGAATCTTAGTGGTCTCATGGTACAGAAGATAAAAATGATAAAATCAAGTTTTCTTAAGGGGTATCAACAGATAGATCCCATGGAGGAAAGAAAACCCAAAATCCCACTTATCAAAAGTGTAGGAACAATCATCCTAGAAATTATCTGAATGGAATTGGGTGATATTTCAAATGGGGAAAATAGGGAAATAATACTAATCAGTAAAAAACTGAAATAAAGATTCCCATTAATGGGGAATAAGAAAATAATGTTTAGATCAATAGGTAGACTACATTATGGTGTTTACCCTATAAGGAACATGGGAATTATGCAAGAAAATTTTCAAAGACAAGTATTTTTAGAGAAAATTAATGAAAATGACCTACAAAGCCTAATGAGAAAGAAAGGGCATATGTTATCACTACTAATGAAGTAGGTCTTAATAATGATATGGTGATAGGTACGTTGGTTATTCATTAAATAATAGTAAGTTTAAATTTTTTACACTGGTTCTAAATAATATTTCATATCATGAAGGTTTAGTAGAACTATTAAAAAACCACATTAAAACATGGGAGTTGAGCTATCAGTGGGAATAAGAAATTGAGAAATTGTTGCATCGCAAGTATATAACTCTTCCCCGATCCCTTTTTTGGACTAAAGGTTCCATATAATCTCATCTTACTTCCTTTAGTAGAGTTTTTTTTATATTGGTAATTTTTTAACTATATTTATGTAAATCCATAATCAAAATTTTATAGAGGGAGATCACTGTTCACATTTGAAGTCATACTCTACTTCTGTTTAAATGTATTGAGGATAATGAATCTACCTTCGAATCTTCTTTTCAATCATGGATATTATTGCCTTTTGAGAAATAATATTTAGCCTAAATTATTTACACACATGATATAATCATGTTTATATACATGCTCATTGTTAGGGATTGCATTGATGTATTCCCTAAAAATATTCACGGTCTTCATCATGGATGGGAGGTTGAATTTTAAATAAAACATATACCTATATCTTTACCCATATCGAAGACTCCATGGATAATGGGCACCATTGAGATGGGAGATATGAAAAGTAGTTATAAGATAATCTATGAAAGTGTTTTATATGTTCTAGTGTTTCACCATGGGGTGTACTGATCCTCTTCATTCGGAAGAAGTATGGGTCCATGCCCCCTCTACATTGATTATTATGCACTAAAAAACATGGTATAAAAAAGTGTCCCCTGACATATATACATGATTTGTTTAATCAAAAATGTAGGGACTAGTATTTATCTATGTCAAATCTTTGATAAAGATATAAATAATTAATGGTGAAGAAGGAAGATATTCCCAAAATAGATTTTTGAAAAAGGAACAGACACTATGAGTTCATAGTTATGCCTTTTGGAATCAATAATGATCTAGAGATATTTATGGAGTTAATGAATAGAGTCATTTAATTTTACATCAACAAATTTATGGTTGTATTTATAGATGATATTATAATATAATCTAAAATAAATGAGGAGAATGATAAGTATCTAAATACTATACTAAAGGATTCACAAAAAGAGAATATATATTAAAAATACATTAATTGTTAATTTTTGAGGAAGTAAGTTTCATTCTTAGGTTGAATTATCACAAAAGGGTTATTTTTGTACCCCTATAAGGAAAATATAATTTAGTAGTGTCCTAGAAAAACATCTCTAACATATATCCATAGTTTTATTGGATTATCTTGTTATTAGTGATGATTTGTGAGAAAATTATCATGATTTTAGAACCTTTCAACCAAGATAATTTGAAAGGGGTTAATATTTCTATGGACTAGTGAATATGAAGATAGATTTAAGGATATGAAAAAGAGACTTATCGCTGTAGAAATCATCATAATTCCCTTTGGTAGGGAACTTTTCATGGTATATATAATGCTTTAAATAAGGGATTGGATTCTGTACTGATGAATAAAGATAAATTAATAGCACACACCTCAAGTTAGTTTAATGATAATGAATATAACTATAAAACACATGATCTAGAGTTTTCTGTAGTGACCTTTGTGTTAAAAATCTAGCGATCTCATCTCAACAGGGAGAAGTGTGAAATATATATTGATCACAAGAGACTCAAATATATATTCACATAGAAGGAAGTTAATATAATTTAATAAATATGGTTATAGATGATCTTGGACTATTACTACTCAAACTCTTACTATCTTTGGACAAAAAATAAATTAGAAGATACTCTATGTTGAAATAATAGAAAAACTATCACTGATTTTTTTTGAATGATCCAATCTTCTTAGACATACAAAGGATGGACATGGGAATCATGAAGTAAGGAACACCATAATTATTTTTTAAAATTATTTATCAAGAATTCATTATAATTATGATAAAAAATTCATAAAGAAATGATGTGAAAATTTAGAATATGGGAGAAGCTGTAAGAAAATGGAAATCCTTAGATTTAAAAATTGATAAATATAGAGTTGTAAGATTTTGGTCATGAATGTGTATTTAATAAAATCATAAGATATTTAAATATATATTTAATGATGCACATATCTTGACATTCTCTATCTACCCAGGGAGCATGGAGATGTGTTGAGATCGTTAATAGAACTATTAGTGGGACACAATGAAAAAGGAGATCATCTGATATACATCAAAGTTTCTAGTTTGTCAGTAAGTGAATGATGAAAGGAAAAAGTCAAAGGAATTGATTCAGCAATTATCAATACCCATACGGAAAAGAGAAAACATTACTATGGACTTTATCACTAGTCTTCTAAATACATAGAGAGGAAATAATACCATTTGGGTTATGTTGGATAATGTTACAAAGACTGCTCAATTAATTTTAATTCGAGTGAACTTATCACTCAATCAAATTGTGAGGTTATACATCAGAGAAGTTTTGAATATTCATGGAAAATCAATATAGATTTTACCAAACCAATATATGATATTTACATATATATTCTATAATATTATCCAACATTCTATGAATATTGATTTGAAATTTAGTACAACATCTCACCTTGAAACTGGTGGCCAATTTGAGTGGACTATTCTAAAACTAAAATAAATATTGAGAGGGTACTCAACGGATGTCAACGAGGGATGATATCAACATATTACTCTAGTCGAGTTATTCTAGGGATGATGGATTCTAGAGTGTAATCCCGAGAGATTCTACACACTAAAGAAGATGGAGCCTATGTTTTCCTTTATTCCTGGATTTTACATATTTTATAGGGTTAAAATTGATTTATGATAGGGTGGATTCACCGATGGATCTAGGTTATTCAGTGGGATATAAGTTTATTATGATTTCTTTGAATGTTAATGCTAGAAATTCCTCATCTTTGCAGAATCCATGCCCAACTCATATTATTTTTTACAGATATTCTTCTAGAGAGTTAATAATAATGAATGAAGAGGAAGGTAAGTCTTTAGCTTCCTGAATAACTTTCTCATCCTTCCACAATGCTAAATTTAGTCAGATATTTTAAAAAGGGGACACTATTTGTGTAATTATGAAAAAAAATGTGGTCTCTGAGAGGCTTACTCTATATTGTCACTTGATTTTCAGATGTGGCTTACTTCCAAAAGAGAAAAATCCTAGAAGATAGAGGATATAGTAAGAAAATTTTCATCAATATAGGTTTCCCCTAACTAGAAATGTATTCTAAAATGACATGGTTTCTATTATATCCTATTTCTAGATTCATATTCAAAAAAGAATTCCTGGGGATTTGGTTTTGTTTCTCTAAAATTAAAATCCATTCAATTTCAATAGTGGAGTCCTAGTTTAAATCCCTTTGAGGTAATGAAATAATTTATGCATGTTTAGATTAATATTTTTGGATTTAATTGGATATACTGGAACCCAAAAATTATTTTTGATATTGTTTATTCAATTGGAGTGCCAATCAAAATGGATAAAACAACTAAGCAGGATATTTTTGGTTAATTTTTTTGAGTTCTAGTAGTGTTTCATTTTAGTTTAGTATTAAATAAGAAAGAGTCACTTTCTACTCAAACAGATGATATGAATAATCATGTTGAATATGAAAATTTAACTTCCTTCAAAACTTTTTGTAATGCTATTGGACTTGCTAAGGATTCATGTAGGAAATCATTAAATTGTTCAGTCTGCCTCATCTATGTGAATAATGAATATACATGTAAGAGATAAATGACTAAGCATTGTGATAGGGATGATAAATATTTTGGAAAGATACTTGTGTCAATGGTTGTGGCTGATTCTTTGAAGGGGAAGGCCTTTAACTAGTGATGAGGCATGTTCTTGAGTTTACTATTGGCACAAACATTCCAAATCCTAAAATGAATGCTAATAATGGGGAAGAATTGAATCAATAATTTATGGTGTAACAGGAAGTTACTAGTCCTATATTGAATGAGAATGTGCAGGTGGATACATCCTCTACTAACTTGTGTGGACATGGTATACAACATGTGATGTCAGCTTCTGATAATTTATAGAGTTTGATTTTTTCCTATTAGATTGAGGATGTTCAGCCTAGGGCAGTTCAAGAGAATTTTACTACTAGCAAGGATATAAAAGGGCCATCAACTGATATAAATTTTATTCATTAGGATATTTTATGAGACATTTCTACATGGCCTCATTTAGTAAATGGATGCATACAGTTGGTGGATTCTAATATTTCAGCCTCGTAGGATGACAGTTTCTATCAAAATTATTCTAAAAAACAGGTTTATTAGGATTAGTAGATTCATAAAATCTTTAATTACTCTAGAATATTTGATAAGTGGAGAATGATTTCAAATGATTAAGGGGTGGAGGGTAGTACACCCTAAAGGCACCGGGTAGTGGTGGTCATGCATCTTTTAAGGTTGCAATCATAAATGGAACGAAAACAGTGGTTGATATTGAGGGTTTCACTCCTACTCCTTCAAAGAGAAGGTCATCAAATGACTATTACAACCTTCCACGGACTATATCTACCAGATCTTCTTCTAAGGTGTCAAAGAAGGCCAATGTAGAAATCCTTAGGAACTTTAATCAAGGTAAGTCTCAATCTGAGTGGGAAACTACTGATAATTATGAATATGAAAATGACATATCTTATTATGATCGTTAACTCTATTGTTTGATGGATAAGGGTAGGTGCCTTTGTTTGACACACAAATTTCCTTGTGTACCTTTTTAGTTCATTTTTAATAAATAGTCAAAATATTTTCTTCTGGATGGATTTTTTGGTGTCTTATGGTCAAGTTCTCATATTATAATAGTATTTACTCTATCATCCAAATGTCTCCTTATGAAGCCCATTATAGGATGTGATATTGAACACCTATGTTTTAGCTTGCAGTTTGGTGAACGTAAGTTGTTGGGACATGAAATGGTAAAAAATTTAAAGACCATTAAGAATCACATAATGACTTATCCACATTTATGGAATTACTATAATGAAAATCATGACTAATAACTAGAGTTTTTGGACTACGATGAAGTATTTCTCTACACATCTCTATGGAAGAGAGCCATAAGATTTAAGAAGAAGGGAAAACTAAGCCCTGTGTAATTTAAAAGGCCTATTATATTTTTGTATTTGGTATTAAAGTAAAATACAATCGATTTTATTTTGAATAATCTAATTATTTTTATTTTAAGCAGTAATTTTCATGATTTTGGTATAAGTTTATTTTTTTTCCATAAAAATGTGCTTTTCTGAAAACTATTTTTAAGTGCATAAAGTTGATCCATTATAATTATTAAAAATAAACTATAATAAAATAATTTTAAATTAATTTTAAATTTTATATATCTATTTATATGAATTTAAGTTCATGTAGTGATGATTTTTAGTTAAATAATTAATATAAGATAATATATTTCCTAAAAAATGCATTTTACCTAAAAACCCACTTTTCCTTATGTTTTGTGGGATTGATTTTAAATTATATTCTAAAAATTTTGTGAATTTTATTTGATAAAATGTATTTTATATTTGTAATTATAATAATTAATTTTAGTTATTATGATCTAATTAATTTTTTTTCATAAATAATCATAAATAAAATATTATCACAGTGAGGGTTAAAACAGGTTTACTGGGGGTTAAAATTAAGATAAAATTCTCAAAATTACCGAAAAACTTTTACAATTTCTATTTTTATCCATATTTTTACCCTACATAATCTATTATTTTTTACGGAAACATTTTGAGCCATTTTTGGTGAATAAAAATTTTATACATTTTATTATTTACAAAAATTCTAAGTGGATCCTCTGCCCCACTTATAAAAGTACGACTCCTCTCCTATAAATTACACACTTCCAAATTCTTTTAGTTCATCCATTACCTAACAAAACTCACTATTTAATTCCATTATAATGTCCTAGAATATTATGTTTTATTATAAAACCATCATATTAAGGCTATTGGTCCAGACCTGAAGAGGTTGTTCGGAGAAGAGGTATCATTATTAATAGATCATTTTTGTTTTATTTCTCCACCACATCCATAAAATCTCATTAAACAATAATGATGTAAGAAACTCATATTCTACCATATAATATGATTTTACTATTTTAATTTAATAACCTTTATCTATATCCTTTTCCACCAAATGGGAAACGAAACCATCATTTATGTGTACGACATACTACCTCCTCACGAACCGATATAATTATTTTCCATCATTTCATATCACAAATATTTATGATGATGGATTTAATGCATATATATATATATATTTTATTCATGAAATATTTATAATTATTTAAAATTAATATAAAATATATTTCCTTTTCTTTCCCTTCATTAAAATATGATAATGTCATCCGTGAGCATGTGTGGATTACCACCTCCACAAAGAAATGTGATTCGTTTTTCATTACCAAATCACATGGATGGAATATATAAGTGTTTTTAATGAACTAATGTGATATTAATAACCTAAATTTCATTATATATTGATTAAATAACACTTAAAATATTTTTATGATGGCTGTTTAGAAATATAATCATTACTCATGCGTATGTATGACCTACCGTCTCTAGGATTGTAACATGTTTCATTTTTCAAAACCATATTTATTTATTGGTTTGAAAATTAAAATTGATATATCAAAATAATAATTATGATAATTTTTTAATTATATATATGAATATATATTATTCTCTTTGATATTATTCAACTTACCAAATTGATTTTGGACATATGAGCCGAATATCATCAAAACAACAGACATGAACCCAAATGATTAAGTAATTGAATATAACATGATAAAAAATAAAATAATAAGATTTATAAACATGAAAAATATTTTTAATAAAGTAAATATTTTACATAACTTTATTATTTAGGAATATAAATAACACATGTGATGAGTCAGACACAAGGTAAGAGATCACTCTAAACCGCCCTTTTCATCTGGTTATGACCATTATCTCTCAAAATCACTCTTACTCTCACTATATATATTTTTAAAGTTATATAATTCTTATAAATTATATATATATTTCTATCACATATATACCTATATTATTCTACCTTCCATTATTGGGGAAATACATGACTTATATTCAGTTGTTAAATTCCTTCATTATGAAATTTCCTTTGATTATGATATGACGCAAGATTATGCAACCGATTCCCTTTGAATGGGAAATTATTATGTTTTTAGATTATGATTTATTTTATGTTTTTGGAATATATAATAATGAATATGTTATTATGGAACCTCCTAGATAGAGATCTAATTCATAGGGTAAATATTTTATATCAGGAGATGATATGTATGAGTTTTAGGGAGTAAACGTAATCTATTACGGGACTCTATCCAACATGTGATTTTGTATTAGAAGTTATCCTTGACTTGTACTAATATCTTGTTTTTGGTTTCTACTACATTTACTATTTTTCTAGGATGTTATGATTCCATATTCATAATTCTATTATTCTAGGTTATTACTCATGAGACTTATCTTTTATGATATCATGTTATTCATTTGACTCACTTTTTGTTTTTCCTTATCAAGTTTATTCCATTAATAAGATTTTTAGCTCACCCCTTTATTTTATATAATCCCTAGGTTATTATATGTAGTTTTATAAGATCAAATGGATTTAAGATATCAATATGGAAAATAAAATAAGGATTCCATGTTTTAGTTTCCTTTTTATGTATTATAAATCGAGTCCTCAAATGAAACTGGGAATCATGACCTTTGTTTGGTAGTTATTTGTTATTTATATTAAAATCATGTAATAATATGTGTAAAAGGTTTGGTTCACTGTACTGACCCTGTTGTTTGGAGATTCATTCTGAGCATGGTTAGATAATTGGTAAATGCTCTAGATTTTGGTACTGATGTTGGCTAGTAGGTAGTCTTCTGGTTTGACATTGGAATAATTGAGGTTACCAATTTTGAAGAGGAGTGCATAGGGTGACCTATTTAGAAGGAATTTACATGCTATATATAATTTCCATCCTTGTAAAATTGTTTTCTACTGAAGGAATGACAAGTCAAGATTCAGTGATTAGGTGATATAGAAGTTTATTCCAATTATGTTTTGGTGAATTTATGGTTGATTATTCTCATTAATTGTAGTGACTACAAAATATTAAAATCAGTGACGACCTTGTGTGATAAGAGGGATGGTGGTTTATAATCGAGTTATTAAATCTATATTAAAGGAGACATATGGGGGGAGATGAATGATGAGGAGGGAACCATCAACTATTATATGTAATGAATCTATTTATTGAGGGAATTTCTATAGATTTCATGGATAACACATCCATGGGATATGAATATGTTGTAAATTGATGTTCCTAGTTAGTGCTCAGTCATTAGTGACCTTGGACACACTATTTATTATTTTTGGTAACTAATGTAGCATGGGCGGTGGTGATCTAGTTTTTGGTTCAGTAGGGTGGAGATATATGTAATACTAAGGTAGCGAGTATCATATTAATCATGGGTGTGTGACCCTAATGTGGGAGGGGTAATAGATACATAATAACATCCATTGGATATTTTTATTGAAATATTAATTTTAGTTAGTAAATAGATCCAAATTCAGCCAGATTTTTTTGGAGAATTCCATATATTACATTGGATGTGATAGTGGGTGGATTCCTATCATAGAAGTAAGGCTCGATTTGGTTAATGATGATATAAATGCATTAGATCGAATTTGGATCAGTTCTTGGTTGGGAGAGTGATGATGGTTTTGGATGATTTCTATCTGAACTCTAGAATTTCACTGAGATTCAGACATGGGTTTTAGTGAGTGTGTTCGACTAAGGGGGGTGGGGTGGGGTGGAGTTTTGATTATCATTTCACATGTAATTTAATGTGATGGAGTAAAAATTACATTAATAACATCATCTTGAATACAACATGTACATTTTAAGATTTGTCCATGTATTTTTGTGAATAATTTTACATGTTTTTATTTTTCTTATATGGATGGAGAAATTTAAATTTGACTTGGATTTGTAAACTAATAATTGATATCGATGTTTTACCCAGGATCTCATATGTTTTTAGTTGTGTAATTTTGGAAAAAATGGTGAGTTAGATGTTGGATAACTGAGAATGTGTTTAAGAAAACATTTTTGATTATTGGGATGCATCATATTTCAGAATTGGATTTGTAAGCGGTACCCTATGGTGGGGAGAACCATATACTATATCACAAATTGAATGAATATAAAAAGGTTTACTTTTTATTTATAGGTACTGTGATTACCATATCGGTGTTTTTTTCTTGATGATGATACTTGGATCATGCTTCTATGGCTTTGGTGCATTAGGTTGAATTACACTAAATAAATTAATTTGGAATTGAAGGATGGGTTAAGGTTGTTTGGATTGAAATTGATGATCAATGTAAAATGGGTGATGTAGTTAGATAACTAAAAATAATTCTTGGGGAATATAAGTTTTAGGGTTGGGAGTTTTTAAGATCTTATGTCCTACAATTTCAATTTTTTTGAAAATATGAATTTATGAATTAGTGGAAAGGTTAGACTTTACACAAGTGTTTAGAATATAATTCTGAGAATAAGAACATCTAAACTATGTATTTTGGTGTTATATTTATATTAAATAGGTTGATGATAGTTTTAGGGGAGCATTTAAGAAATGGTATGGTAGATGGACTAATAGTTTTCTATTTCCTACAACCACCAGCAAGTCACTGGTAAGCTACAAGCTAGACAATGAGTCCATACCAGCTATCTAGTGGGATTATGGTGAGTTCATTTTAAATAAAGGTAGGATGGTCATTTTACTAGCTGATCCATTGGGTTTTTGAAAAGAATAAGGTTCTGGGGAAGGCCACTCAGCTTAACCACCACTTCATTACCTCATTGGATTCCCCTTCAAAGGGGATGATTTTTTATTATGTTTTAAAAATAATCCGAGTTTAGTTCCTATATTCTCTTATTTTAATTTAATTTCTATTCCCATACTCTAATTTTGGTTCAATTTCATTTTAGCTCAACAAGTATCTTTTACAAGAGGATAGTGAAATCACCGATTTTCTGATGGGGATTTTGTTTTTCTTAGGATAGGGATATTCCTAAATAATTCCTGCTCACTACCATTCATCTATTGAAAAAAGGAATGTTGTTCCACCAATTTATTTCTAGTTTTTTTGATTTAAATTAAATAAATAATTTAATTAGTTATTTTTTATGAGTATTTTTCCTAATATAAGACCAGGGGTATGTGGTGGGACTTCCAAGTACCTTTGGTCATGATTTTGGTGCAATTGAATTACCCAATGATCATTTTGTCTATTATGCTTAAAAATATAAATTATTATGGAATTATAAGTTTTTTATAATGTCAAGGTAATTAATTATTAATGTTTTATAAATAATTATAGAATATTGGAGTGAGTTATGTTCCTGAGGTGTGATACGAGGTGTGGGTGATGTTTTCTGGTAGCTTCCAACCACAAATTAAAACGGAACCTCTTCTCTAATGATGTAAGTGGCCCTGATACTTGTCATATGGCATGATGATTTTTTTATAGTGAATGTGGATTCTTATATTTTACACTATAAGTAATAAAACCTTATTTAATAATTAAATTATTAAATTTTAATTAAATGGATTTATTTTCATGTAAATCTTTAAGAATACAAAAAGTGTCATGGACTAGAAAAAGTGCAATGGGATATGAAAGAACCTTGATCAATAGCTTAAATAACTCGACCATTAATGGATATTATCTGAACTATTATTGGGAATCCATGTGACATTCATAACCTTTGAGAGGTGTGATTGGAGTGATTGTGACTTAGTGGTCCACATTTAGGAGACCATTGAGACCTCTTGTCAGACGTAAAGTGATCAAGAAGTTTTTTAGACCCAGGATGTACATGAAAATAATGATACCTTGGATCCATTAGAATCATTGAATTGAACCTAGACAGAGTGTACACTCCCGTTGAGATGCGAATACCCTTGTGGGTAGACCATTCATAGGCTTCTGATATGGTGGGGTTTGCAGACCGATCTAGAAAGACCCTATACATCGAGGCGGCCCATGAGCCATCAATATAGACTATTTCTTGTATACCTTACTCTATTATTTATATTAGGTCAGGTTATTTTTATTTATTTTTTGAGGTATGAGATACCATATGAGTGTTAGAGTTGATTTTAGAGCCATACTTGAGACACGGGGACCATTATGAGGTGCTCTAGATATGATAAGACATTGTGGACCTTGGGGGGGTACTCTAGTGAGTTGATGAGCCTAGTAAGGGGGTGTTTATTTCTATTTTGTTGTTTAGTGACGAGACTTCCCCTAAGTTATTGAGTTTTAATTATTTTTAATGATTATTCTTGTGATTATGAAATGAAAAAATCTAATGGTTGATATTTTGTTATAAATGGAAAACAAACTTATGGATGGTTATAAAAACAACCTTTTGAGTGGTCTTGAATACTCCCCATGTTAATGTCATGAAAACATTTATTGGTGAGGTCATGAAAAATTCATATGGGGATATCATGAATACTTCTCTCATAGAGTTCATGAAATCTCCTTTTAGAGAGGTTGTAAAAACTACCTTATGAGAGGTTGTGATACTAAAGAAAAATACCCTGGTAGGGAGGTCTATGATACTTATAGTGGGGATTCCATGGATTTGGATCCTAGATGAATGTTTTTTTAGAGGAGAGAGTTATTCTATGTGTTATCTATTGTGGCCTTGTTTGGTTTTCTGTGTGTATGGTTAAGTCTTCCACATTTTTGGGGATCTACTACGAGGAACCATTCTATACTATGGTGGAGAATTACTAAGGGTTTTATTATAAGATGGTGTATTACCTAGGTTATTATACTTTATAATAGGGTTTATTAGGCACCCAAGGAAATATTATAGTTGGAGAGGTCATCACAACATTCTCAAGGACACTCTAGAACTGGCCACAACAATTATGGTTGATTGGGGTCTCAATCCTAATGATTGATGGTGGTTTATTTTGTTTAATTATTTTTCTATAATTTTTTTTTATTTTTTCCGAGTGTATCAATTGAACATATCAATGAATTCAATATATTTGTAGAAATGTGTTGGTGGATCCATATAGAGTTTTTTAGTCACACCAAGTTCAAGTAGCTATTGCACCTGGGTACCCAAAAATACTTCACTTATTGATAGTTTATGTTGGGTAGGGGATTGAGTCTGATTAAGGTTGAGTAGTTCTATTGGGGTTGGATATTGGGACGTGGTATAGATCATTGATGTAATAGGGCCCAATTTTTTTAATCCTATTTATGTTATCGGCCTATTGGTAAATCAATCTTGTATGCTTGAATGACTATATTTTATATTGTTATAGCATGCCCAATTTTTTTATTATTCCAATATAAATTGGTTTGTATGATTCTTAGTTGTTTATTTTATGATTGTACACTCTGATATAGAGTGTATAGTTTCTCCATGTTGCCTCCATGGACCCCCAAAACCGGTCAACAACCTCTAGCGTATAGTGTAAAGGCTCTGACCATAGTATCCTAGAGCTGGTTGTAACATTATAAAATTGACCTTAGAAATAATAAATATCATCCCAAATTATTGAATAGTTTTTCAATCTTGGTAAACTAGAAACATACTTGAATCTCACATTACATTAGAAAACACAAAATACAATATTATATTTTTATTTCATAAAAACATTATTTCCTTTAGAATATCCCAACCAATAAATCATAATACACTTTTTATAATCTTGGGGAAAGGAAATATAAGAAATGGGTGATCTCAGATTCTTTGTAAGACTATGCATTCAAAGTAATGTATCATGAATAAAAAAGGTATAATAAACATGGATAGGTAAATATCTATAAACACAATACCTTTATTCAATAAATTTATCATGAAGAATAATATGGTAGGAGTAAATGATCATAAAATAATTCCATATAAAAAATATCATGAGCTGGAAACTTATCCATGGATATTATAATAAATAAAATAATAATATATAAATCAATAATTGATTTCATAATGATGGAATAAAAAATTATAGACATCTGTAACATCCCATCAAGGACTGGACCAAGAAATTTGTAAAAATCATCAAGGCCTTGTTCCATGAAATAAAAATAAATGGGAAATTCCTCAATGAAAATCTAATATAGTTTTTGTTATAATAACTACCAATGTATCAAGTGGCTGTGTAATTTTAGGCCCCACCATCAATTAAAACTTCCAATGCATTCTTCATATGGAATGAGTGAAACATAATCATTATAATCATTGTTATAGAAAAACTATTATATGAATTGTTAATAAATTCCAATATCAATAAACATAATAAAATACAATCTGAATTAATATGAATAATTGTATCAAAATATTACATCTCCATTCAAACCGATCATAAAATATCCACACACAGAAGTCGTATGAATTCATTATAGTATACCTTCAGTATAACATTCAAGAATGGATTTTGATACGGATTAAAATACTTTAAAAATATCATTGGAATATTTCTTGAGTAAAATACCCTTTTCACATTAAAATAAGTTATCTAAAAATTTCCAAAATATTATGGAAAATAATTTATTTCAATGGAACTTATAAAATTATAATGGAATTTTCAAAGTATTGAGTGGTGATAAAGGTGTTAAATTATGTTCATGTCATATAAGTTAAAAAAATTCTTTTCATAATATTTTTAAAAAAGTTAAAAGGTATATAATTTTGAAAAAAATACAGGAATATTACTTTGAAAATATTTTCTTTAAATTTAATCATTGGTAAAAAATATTTTAAATAATCATGGGATAATATTAAAAACATTCATAAAAATATTTTTAGAAAACATGAATATTAAGAAAAAATATTTTTTTACCGAATATAAAAATATAGTATCCTTTTAATAAATATATTTTCTTAAAATTTATAAATTAAAAAACTCAAATAATCTTCAAAATGTATACTTAAACACAGACAATCTAGAATAATGATGAGATAGTGAAATAAAACCTTACCAATGTGGTACCTTTTGAATCATAACCCCCATGAAAGGAATAACATAAAATTAAACATTAAATATAATTATGATAAATATATTCATGATATAAAATATCATATGGTATGTAATTATACCATAAAAAATAAATAAGTGTTGAATATGACATATGTATTATGGAAGTAAAATTTAGACGAGAAACCATTAACTAAGGTCCGAATTCCTTCACATGTGTTCAGAACTCTTATATAATAAATATAAATGTTTTATAAATATATTAATAACCATAAAAATAAATATCATACCATATATGCTTTACTTATAACCTTTTATCACCCATTTATTAGTAATTCGTCATTAAAATCACTGTTCTTAGTGATAAGTGTTTTATTTTTCATGTATGTTTTAGTTCGGTTGTTTTGATCCTTGTACATATTTCATGGTTAAATCATAACCACAATGTTAATAATGATATAAAATTATATATATTCATTATATATGTTTTTATATTAATTGATAAAATTTATATATAGAAAAATTAATAACTCCATTCATGGAGACATTAGGCCATATGTACACATCAAAGTTTCTTCCATTTTTCAATGGATGAAACGAAAAAGGTAAATAATAATTATAATTTACAGATTAATTATTATATCATATAAAACATATATAATTATAAAATCCATACATATTATAGTCCTTGTTAATAATAAATGAAAAAACCATCATATCGCTTCATATAGTTAGTAGTCAACACATGCGCTTGAGCAATTTTATCATTTTCAATGGATTTTAATTTATAAAAGAATATATGATATTTTAATTTTAGAAGAATATTTATGTAACATAAGTAATTTAAATTAATTATGTATATATTTATAATCATCCAAACGAAACAATGTTGAAAAACAAATTACACCTCTATGTGGAGACGATAAGCCATACATTTACTGAAGCAATGTTTTTTATTTTCATTAGATGGAACAGAGATGAAATAAGATTATAACATAATAATAATAACATATTATTATATTTATTATACCTGATAAACCAACTTATTATGGGTAAAATACTTTAATAGGAAGTAGAATAAAAAATAAACTTGAAGGACTTGGTAAATATAATTACCTCTTCTTTTGCAGACTTCCTTTATATATCTTTTGAAGGGACTTAGAGTATGTCTTTTGGAATACAAACCTCTATATAAATTATATAAGGATGTTGAGAATAGTAATGGTATATTGTTGGTAAACCTATATGGATCAAATTCATGTTAATATGTAAGGTAAGAGGTTCCCTTTTATAATTGAGGCGAGTGATACTTTTTCAATTTTTAAAAGATTAAATTATAATACAATAATTATCAAGAAAAATGCATCCAAATTCCAAAGGATTTGATCCTAGGGGATAACATGGTTAAAATATCATCAAATAAATAAATTTTTATAGATTAATGTGGCGTTTCAAACAATATATTTCATTTTAACCTCTTAAATTACCTATTTTAACATTAACCACGGAAAGATATGTTTCACTCTTAAAGGGTTATAATTTTTCATATAAGGTAACTATTTACTCATAAATGGATAAGGGATGATAATTTCAACCATATATCACCCCTTGTCACCTTTAAAAATTTTAATTATTTTTTAATAATTTGATAAAATATTATTTTGATAAATTATCATTAATGTCATTTTTAAATCTATTCATTCAATTTCAGTTCAAATACATCAAGAATAAGTTAGATTAAGAATATAATTCATTTATATATCACTTATATATCACATTCATCTATAAAATTTATGTAAATCTATAAATCACTCAAATTATATAACTTCTAATGTATTTAAGATCATTTTTATTATTCTATTAATTAATAAATATTTTATTAGCATTATGAAATAATTAAAGCCAATTATATAATGATTAAATAAATAAATAAATTATTATCATGAATATAATTTCATTATTTACAAAATTTTTATTTATATTCTTTTATAAATTTATTTTTCCCCTATTAGGGAACATAATATGTACTTAAAACTAAGAGAGTGACATTTTGTAACCTTCTTTGATTTAAATATTATATTGATAAATTTCATAGAGAAATGTACACTAAATATATTAATTTCAAGGTAAATGTGAAAATGGTAAAATTAAATTCATATAATAAAAATTTAGATGAAAATTTATGACTTTATCACTTACTTTTAACCTCGATTAACCAGATTTACACTTTACTGTGGTGATAAATTTTACAAAGATTACTATTCATTTTGAGAAAAATAAAAGGGGAATATATACAGAACTTGAAAATCAGGATTCCAAATATGGAATTTGTTTTATTTAATTTAATACCTATATGTGACAGAATTTAATTTAAAATAAAAATTCAAAATGTAATGAAATGCAGTTTTTCAAAAAAATCACTTTTACTTATAAAAATGTTTTTATACCCAAATAAATCATAAAATTTATTATAATGAAATTAGTTTTTATATTAATAATATAATTAATTTTAGTTTTAAATAATTTTATGAAAAAATGGAAGTTTTTAAAATTCTTAAAATGAAAATATAGTTTTCAATAAAAATTGGTATTTTTAACTATTCCTTAGAAGATCAATCTTTTTAGAAACCATTAAAAATGTCACCTGAAGATAATTTTTATATAATTATTTAAAATATTATATTATATATATAATATAATTTATATAAGTTATAGAAATTAATTATAATATTTTAACACAAACATATATAAATATAATTTTTAAAGAAAACATATTTCTGAAGCATAAAATAACTTTACTGAAAATTGAGTATATATTTCATAAGAATTAATCATTTAATTTTTATTGAGTAGGTAATATATAGATAATTCATAATTTAGTTATTAATATTCATTCCCTATATTTAAAATACTAGGTTATAATGGAAATATTTAAATATTAATATTTCATTGTTCACTTATGCTCGGCGTTGCGTATCATGTACATTATCAAACCAAATTTTCTTCTTCCAAAATATTACGATGTGATATTATCCCCATTTAATAAATTTCAACGTAAAAATTCAGAATCATGTTTAGTAATCAATGTTTTAAAATTTGAAAATTCCTTTTTTGAAAACCCACATCATAAAAAGGTTAATAAAACTTCCTCTTGAAAGAGTGAAAGGGAAATATAGAGGTCATCTAGAATACCATATAACCAGGTTTCCTATTATAATAAAATTATAGGGAACTAAAAATATGGACATGGATGAGAAATATAATTCCCAAGGACTAATAAAAAGTGATATAGAACATGTCCATGAGAATTCTAACCATCACAATACCATAAATCTATGATTGGTAAAAATACCATTGATGTCTCATTTATAAAAGTAAATAGATAAAATTTTTATTTTAGGGATTTTTTTCTAAAGTCAAGGGTTTCATTAAATATCTAGATAAAGCACTAAAGAAATTAAAATTTCTTGATTTCCTTCCATGTCATAAGAACAATCTCATCCTTTTGTTATGATTCAATCAATTTTAAATTCATCTTGTACTCCCGAAAATGAATTTTTGATTTGATTGTTTTATTCGTGAAGCACTAATATAATTATATAACAGATCATAAGATCCATAATTCCTTTTGAATCTGAACTTTTACTAAAATTAAAATGGTTATCATTGGTTATCTAATATGATTAATCATGATTTAACCTCAAATCATACCAAAAGTTCAACATAATCCATTCTATAAGCATTTAAACTTAAGGCTCCTAAAATATATATATATAAATAAATTCCAAAATCAAAAAATTTTCTTATAAGGTTACTAAATATCCAAAATCTTCTTATCATTAACCATCTATAAAGAGACTCTTAATGTGATAAATAAATATATAGATCACATGGTAATAACACGAGTCACCATAAAATCTTATTTAAAACATGCATGCTTCCTAGAATTAAATCTCTCATAATTCCTTAAATAAATTACCATACTATAGAATATAATTGAAAAATGTAATATACATCATCATGAATTACTTTTTTATCAAATCACTAGCCATTTCAAGTCAACAATGTTATCCCGTTTTCTTCTTAAATGTCATTATTCTCTCTATCCAAAATAAAAATTATTATATCAATGTCATGAATGTATTATGGGTTATCTTTTCCTTATTCATGTATTCTATACATATATAACCTTTCCACTAAATCAATTTTTATGGCTATCAGTACCATTCAACATATTCTTTTAAATCCATAAATAAAAATACTATAGTACAATCCTTATACATTTCATGATTTTTATAACTAGGATATCATTGATAAAAATAATTCTACAAAAGAATTATTGAATCAAAATACAAAATAACCTTAGTCCTTCCACTTTAGAATTAGTAATATCACAAGCTTTACTTGGATCCCATAGTTTCTTTAAGGTATATTCAATTGACAATTAGGGCAGTCATTTGTGTAGTTCCCCATATCTTTACAGTTGAAACACTGAATTTTGGAGGTTTATTTATTACCCTTACATTTATGTGTTTGATGACCTTTATTTTCACACTTGAATAAAACTCCCATCCCCTTCAAGTAAAGATTGGGGTGTTTTTTATAATTATCACACGTTTGAAAGTAACTCTTTCTCTTCTTCCCCTTATCAATTTTTCCCATACATCAACTTTTTCACTTGCATTCCTTAAAAACAATAAGAATTGGATAATTATTCTTTTATCTTTATAACACATGATACAATATCGTAATATTTTGTAATTTTTGGGGGACAACTAAATTTTTTTGGGATGAATTTAAACTATCAAATGAACATTCAATATTTACCTTTGGATTATTTATGTAGAATATTACTTGCCTTGAAAACCTTATAAAGTTGGGTTCGTACTTGGGAACATTTTCACCTTATTTTTTTAAACTCAAGAATTGAATTTTTATATCCACTCATTTCCCATGAGGAATATTTTTCAATGAAGAGTACTATAAAATTATTCCACTATATACTTACTATTATTTCTGCATCCGCAGTATTTTGAATCAATAAACACTATTGGGCCACATCTTTTGAGAGATGAAAAACTAATATGAACACCTTATCTATTTTGTTACTTCCAAAAGTGAAAAAAATACTGTCTAGGGATCTTATCAATTACTCACCTAAAAATGGATTTTTAGTATCATTGAATGATGAATTTTTCCAATGCATAAATTGGTTTGAAATTATTACACCACATTATGGATCGACATGTTGATCCATATGAGATAGGGTATTTGTCCAAACCTGAGTTAAATACCAAAATATAGTCATGATTTGTTCAGCTCCAGATACATCTCCAGTTGTTTTTATCTTTCATATATGTTAAATCTATACACGAATTATGTTAATTGATATGGTTTCTATTCCTTCTACTATGTGCCATTTATAAAAATTAGTACCTTAGATTATGACATTAGGAATCATAATGTATCATTTAAAGACTATTTAAAAATTAACATAAATTGATAATTAATGTACAACTAATCTCAAAATCATATTCTCAAAGTAATTTCATAAGGCTATACTCCATAATATGTGTTTTCGTAAATCTTGTTCCCAAGGTTTCTATTAAAATTTCTCCAATACCAACTGTAATAGACCCAAATCTAGCATCCAAGAGATGGTGGTTACTTTATTACCTTGGGAATAGATAGAAGAAACCACATATGAATGTAATTAATGTATAATTGTCTTGGTAAACTATATATATACTTGAATATCACATTATATTAGAAAACATAAAAAACAACATTGTAATTTTCTTTGTGAAAACTGTTATTTCCTTGATTATATCACTGAAAATCAATCATAATACAATTCCTAAAATCCTGGGGAAAAGAAACATAAGAAATAGATAATCTTAGATTCTCATTAAGGGTATGCATATAGTGAAATCTATATTGAATAAATAAGGCATAATCAAAATGAACATGTAAATATATGAAAATACTTTCCATTTAATCAATAAATTGAACATCAATAATAATATGGATGGATTTTATGATGATCTGATAATTCCATCTAAATAATATCATGAGATAGAAATTTATACATAGATATCAAAACAATCATATAATCAAATGGACGTTAGTAAATGATACTATAATCATGCAATTCATAATGTCAGACACCAAAAACATACCATTGAGGCCTTGGCCAAGACATCTAAAAATACTATAAATGCCCTGTTCCCTAAATTCTATATAAATGGGTAAGGCCTTAGCTAAAACCCAATATAATTTTTCTCACGAAACCTAATGATGTATTAGGGGACTATGTAATTTCAGGACCCACACCTCACATAATAATCCCAATTCATTCCTTATATAAAAGGGGTGAAATATAATCATTTTAAATATTCATATTGAAAAACTATAATATGAAACATTAATAAATTAACTAATCAAAAGAAATAATAATAAACCATCCACTGTAATATAGAGAATTGTATCAAAATATTACATCCCCAGTAAAACTGATCATAAGAAATCTATAGAAATATGGTGTATGGTATCATTAGACTATATATTCAGTATAATATTCAATAAATAATGTTGACATAGATGAAAAAACTTAAGATCACGAAATTTTTTCTTGAATAAAATAACTTTTCATTTTGAAATCACTTATCTAAAAATTTACAAAATATTATGGAATATAGTTTCCTTGAAAATAAAATTTTAAACTTATAAAGTAATCTTCAAAGTAATGAGAATTACTTATTGTGGGAGATTCCATTAATGTTGTATATTTTATAAAAACATTATTTTTATACCTTTGTAAAAAATTTAGAAGTACCCTATTTGATAAATAAAAATGTGATTCATTTTTAATTTTTTTTAAAAACTAAAACATGGGTAAAATGGATCTAAACATTCATTGGATAATATTAAAAACATCCTTAGAAACATTTTCGTAAAACATGGATATGGAGGAAAAATGATTTTCGACAAAAGAGAGAAATTAAGTCAGCTTTTGTTGAAAAAATTTCGTAATCATTTTATGTGAAAACTAGAGGAAATTTGTATGATTACATTAAAATTTAATGACTAAATATATTATAATAATATATATTTATTTTAATATATAAATTTCGAATAATTCCCCTAATGGACACTTGAACATAAACAATCCCAAATAATGACTAGATTGTGAAATAAACCCTTACTATTATGGAAATTTTTGAATCATAACACACATGAAAGGAATAACATAAAAAAAATTAAATAAAATGAAGAGAAATATATTAATGATCCAACATATAAAAGGGGAAGAATATACACTATATAAAATAAACAAGTGGTCAATATGGAATATGTCGCATAGAAGTAAAAGTTAGACAAGAAAACCATATCTATTGTGAAAATTCATTCGTACGTGTTCAAACATCATGTATAATAAATATAGATTAATTATTCATATATTAAATAAATATAATCATATATATCATACCATAAATTATTAACGTAAAACATTTTATCACCCATTTACTAATAATGCTTTAATGAAATCATTGTTCCTAGTGATAACTACTTCATTTTTCATTTATGTTTTGGTTTGGTAGATTGGATCCATTTACTTTTATCACGTTTCAATCATCTCCATATTTCTAATCATGATATAAATATAATATATATTCAATATATATGTATTTAAATTAATCAATAAAAGGTTTAGATAAAAAAAAATTACATTGTTCATGGAGACTGTATGTCATACGTTTGCATGAACACTGTTTCCATTTTTTGAAAGATGCATTGAGAGAAAGGTAAGTAATAATTATCAATTAAAAAATAATTATTATATCATATAAATCATATATATTCTCCAAATAAATACTTATTACCATCCATATAAAACATAAATTAGAAACAGATCACATCACTTCATAGAGGTGATAGTCCACATGTACGCATGAGCAACATTGTCGTTTTCAATAGATTGGAAGGTAACAATGTATATATGACATTTTAATTACATAATAATATTCTTATCATTAAATCAAATATATTCCTAATTTAATTCATTATAACCATCAATGTGAAATTGTGATGAAGAAAAATTACGCTTCTATATAGAGACGGTAAGCCATATGTACGAGTGGTGTTTTTTATTCTTTGTCCATAAATTACTTATTTTTTATTAATTTATGGGAATATGTAAAATAAATCATGGGGGCATAAAAAAGTGGAGATTGAGAGTTTCCATGATAAAAATATCGACTCCTCTTAGGGTAAGAAATCCTTGGATGGAGAACACCATGATGGGGGAATTCTGTGTAGCGATAGAGTACAAGAAATCAGGCACACAATTTCCTTCACACAATGTATGGAGGAGAACAACATTAGTGGAAAAAGGGATTTCACTTATGAATCAAATAGGTGATTGGATAGGGGTAGAAGATTCACGTTTTAGAGAGCTCTAGATGATTTTATCATTTATCTCCATAGTATATAACTGAATGATTTTTGATTGATAAATATGAAGGCCATTAATAATGGATAAGGCCTCCACCTTTAAGGAGTCACTATCCCCAAAGTAAGATCTAAAGCCACACAACACTAAACCAGATGAATCTCTATCCACTCCCCCATATGCCACCACGAATATAATCACTGTTAATATTGAATTTCAGGCCTTGGGGGGAGGGGATATCATCACTTATAATGGAATATATGGAAGATCTGGATGGCACATATTGGAGCCTATGAGAATAGTAATGTATGATAGATAGGAAAACCTCTTGGTGCTTCAAATGAATTGAAACTTTGGCTACAAGACATCTGACCCTCTCTAGCAGTGCCATTTTTAATGGGGGATGGCCTATGTGTCGTGACTGGTTTCATGCCTTCCATAAACACCACAACCCACTATAATGGGGATAAACCATGTTTCCTTTTCCTGTTTCATCATGTTGTTTCTCCCAACCATTGTCGAGAGAACCACTCAAAGGATCCAACCACTCATATACTACCTATGAATTCACCCAAATCTCCCCATAGAAAGCTTTCCCACTCATTTTTCAAAAAAAGGTGTGTTGTGGTATTCCCTTTAAGTATGGGGAGACAAGAAAATTTTTAAGCCAGAAGAAAACATTTTATCTTCACAGACCCATCAGTTGGAATCTTATGGAGGAGAATCATACACACTAAAAAAATAAAATGTAGACATGATGGATTTTCACTAAATTCATCACCCGTAAGGGTCACTAGTAATTTGTATGAACAAAAAAAATTTATAAACCTTAGAAATAAACACTCTTGATGTAGAACCCATGAAAATACACTAGTCATGAGACCCATCCAGCCTAATACTTTCAAATTCACTTTACTGGTAGGAGTTTATGATTTCTTTGGTGAAGGATGTAAAAGAACTAGCTTATTTGAAGGTCATTTCAGGTACATGATACCATGGATACCCAATAATCCTACCGCTCTAGTTACACTCCAAAAATTTGATGTCACCATGTCCCATGATCCACTTGTAGTGATCCAAACGTATCACGATGTAGCAATGTAGAGACTTCCATATAAAAGAGGGGTTATCTAATTTCTCCCTTAGGTCATATCCATACTCTCCTTTTATAAACCTTCTCTATAGGGAATTATCCTCAATAACTTTTGAGGCCATCTTGCATTGAAGGCAATGTATATCCTCTCCCACGTTCCTTGAATTATTACCCCCATGGTCCATTGGTCTCACAAGTTTAGTCCATGAGTCCTAGTGACTTCTACCCTCCCATTGAGAATCCCAGTTAAAACCATTAAAGTGGTTATAGATCTTCTTATGGATCATATTAAAAACCTTGATCACTGACATAATATGCATGGGGATGGATGAAATCACACATTTTACCAGGTTAATTCTACTCTAGAGGGCACAAACGTTTTTTTTTCCAATTATTGATGAGATTAATCATCTTGTTAACCATACCATAAAAGTGCATGATACAAAATTTTTTAATAGGAATGGTTGCACCCAATTATTTCATTAGAAAGTTATTACTTCACATTCTTAATTTGGATTCAATGCTATTTTTATGCCTATTTGAGCAGGAGGATGGAAGAAATATCCTACTCTTTTACCAATTGACCATTTAACCGATACATTTGGAGTAGTCTCATATAATATTTTACAATATTCTAACTAAGGAGATATGTACATTAATGAAGAAAACCACGTCATTCACAAATAGAAGGTGGGACACTCTAAATTAGTGATACATTCCATGGAAACATTGGAGATGTCCACACTGCATACTGGGGGAAACATATCTACAAAAAAATATTGAGCCTTGATAAATACATTGGATGAGAGTGGATCAACTTTGGTCACCCCCTAACCAATTTTAGTAACCCAGTGTATCTTCCCATGAAAATAGTTTCATGCGAGGGCATGGTATAACACAGAACCAACAGATCTGAATCCCATGTTGGGAATCCCATGTGTATCATGGTCCGGATTATGAAACCCCATTCAAAGAGGTTATATAACTTATCCCTATAAACCTTGATGACAATGTTTTATCCTAAAACCTTCTTGTTGATCTCCTAACTATTTCTTGGGAAATTCCCACTCCGCCCTGGATAGACTTACCTTAGATAAAAGAATATTGTTCATCAGATAACCGGTCATGGATATAGTTAGAGATCCTTCTTTTGATGATGGAGCACAACACCTTATAGGATAAATTACACATGATTATGGGTCAATAGTGGTTAATGGAGGATGGGTATTTTAATTTTGGAATTAGGATCATAGAAGGATCCTAAGAAATATGAGGGAGCCCCCTCATGCAGAATTATACATGGATAGAATAGATGAGTTTATCCTTGGTAATATTCTAGGAGATGACATATAAATATTCTAGGAACCCATCAGGTCTAGGAGAAATCTCCCAATTTAGGGAGCTGACAGATTCCCACACCTACTTTTCCTTTAGAATTATTTCAATATCACTATTGTTTTAGGATGAGAAAACTCTCAAAAAATATATAAATAGATCAACTCATCTACTTTGAGGAATTTATTACAAATCAGGGTTATGATCACACATTAAAGAATTAAAATGATCTTTTAACATACCACCAATCTCCTCTATATCACTAGTATAGGATCCATACACAAGCTGGATGTTTGGAGAATGGATGCAACATTTCTTCTTTAGGCAAGCATGAAAGAAAGATGTGTTCCATTCACCTTATCTAAGACAGGTAGCTCAGGATCTATCATGAAGGCACATTTCATGTTCCATCTCAATCAAATTAAGATATTTCTTTTTAACCCCTGTGAAAACTAAGAGATATCAATCCCATGACTCCTCCAAGATAGCCTCAAAACTATCAATTTCTATTTTAATATCATATAGTCTTGGATGAGCCGAAGGGAGGGAGTTCATCCAGTTCATGAGGACCTATTTCAGGAAACCTAGATTTTTATGGAAGCGAATCCAACACCATCCCAGGCTCAGAGCCTCCTTGGAGATTTTTACTATATTTAGGAACCTTAGATATTCTTACCACTAGTTAGAGAATAAGAATCATCTATCCCCAAAAGTTCCCAGATTCAGGAAAATGAGTACTGGTGAGTGATCCAAAAGAGCCTGACCCAAATTGAGAACATCAGTGTTTGGGAAGTAATAGATCGCATGGAGGTTAACAAAGCACCAATTCATCCTACACTAAGTACTATGGTTACCTCTCTGATTGTTGCACTAGGTTAATCTCTCACAAAACGAGATCAGGGCCTAGGGACCCTCCCAAGATGAAAATTATAATAAGGCAATCCTCTCACTATGAGGAAAAGAGTTCCCTCCATTTTTCTCAACTTCCTTCATTATTGTGTAAAATTATCGTCCATCCAACCAAGGAACGTCTCCTAGATTAAAGGATATTAGGTCAAGCTAAAGCTATTCAGGAAGCCAAGAATCACACCTATCAAACATGAAGGAAAAGAAGCACCACTAATTTACATCTTCCAATTTAAAAAAAATATGTTGGTCTATATCCACCTAATTCTCCAAGAATATTGAGTTCTTTTAGAAAATCCATATATAATTCTTTATAAGCTCACCTTGAAAAAAGGACCGATTACAAGCTTCTACTTAGAGTAGGTGCATTGGAATTGGAATAAAAAGAACCTTTAAAACCAATATAAGGATGTTGATAAGTGGATTAGTTAGTGTTTGGTTGACCTATATTGATATAATTTTTTCAAAGAAGTTAGGTAGGAGGTGCACTTTTAAAATTGAGGTGAGGGAATCTTTTGTAAATTTTTAAAAGATTAAATTATAATAAATTATTTTTCTGGAAAAATGAATCCAAATGTACATGGACTCGAACCTATGGTATGATATTGTTAAAATATTGTAAATAAATCAAATTTTTATATGTAGATGTGTTTTTTTAAACCCTATATTTTGGTTTAACCCCTTAATTGACATTTTTTAACATTAATAGCATTACCATATTCTTCACCCATAAATGGTTATAATTTTAAATATAATGAAAATATTAACCTAGTAATAGAAAAGGGATGAAAACTTGTTCCATATATTAACCCCATTATCCTATTTTGAGATTTTAATTATTTATAAATAATTTAATAAAATATTATTTTGATAAATTTTCATCAATAAATTTTTTGACACTATTCATTTAATTTGACTTCGAACACATCAAGAAAAAATTGGTCTTTGAATATAAATCATTTAAATATAACTAATACTACAAATTCATATATAAAATTCATGGAACACTATAAATTTATCAAATTATATCACTTTTAATATTTTTAATTTAATTTATTGTATTTATCTATTAATTGAATAAATATTGTATTAGTGTTGCATAAGAATCTATGTTAATTATATAGTCAATAACATTTTATATAAATTATAATAATAAATATAATTTAATTTTTCAAAAAAATAACATTTATATTCATTCTTAAAATTCGTTTACCCCTATGTAGACACATAATAAATATTTAATGGTATGAGAGTGACATTTTGTAACTTTATTTCATTTAATTATTATGTTGGTAATTTTTATAGAAAGGTGTCTATTAAACATATAAATTTAAATAATTAGCTGATAATGGAAGAATTAAATTCATCCTATAAGAATTAGGATTAAATGATATGACCTTATCACTTAGTTTTAAGCTAGATTAATCAGATTTACCCTTTACCAAAGTGGTAAATTTTACCACGGTTATAATTCATATTGAAAACAAATAAAAGGGGTATATTTATCAAAATTTTACTTACTAATTAAAAATATTGAATAGTTTTATTTAAATTCAATAATTACAAGTGGGATAATTTAATTTAAAATTAGAACATAAAATTCAATGAAAAGTAGTTTAAAAAAAAATATATTTTTATGTAAGAAAATGTTTTTATACGAAATTAAATAATAATATTTATTTAAATTAACTTAATTGAATTATTAATATTAGAAATAATTTTATTATGAAATAATTTTAATGAAAAATGAAACTTTTTAAATTCATAAAACAAAAATACAATTTTAAATAAAAATAAATATTTTTCACATAACTGTAAAAAATAATTTTACAATATGGGTGTATAAAATTTTATGATGTGAAAAATTATGGAATAAAATAATATATTTAATTGATTATATAATATAGATGGATCATCCACATGTTGAAAAAAAACAAGGAAAAAATTATAATAAAATATAATAGTATGAAAAATAATATTTTATTGATAATTTGTGACTAAACAATGATTGATATAAAGCCCAAAAATCAATATTTTTCACTAATAATCGTAAAAACAATCAATTTAGAAAAATTTGAAAATTTCACCTTAAGATAATTTTTGAAATTTTGATTTAAAAAATAATTATAATTTTATAAAATATAATTCATATATGTTACATAAATTAATTATATAATTTTCTCACAAAAATCAGTAAAAATTAATTTGGAAGAAAACATATCTATAAAGTATAAAATAACTTTAGTGAAAATTGAGTAATTATTTCCTAAGAAATAATCAATGAATTTATATTGGGTAAGTACTATAGATATATTTCATAAATTGGTTAATACTATTCAGACCCTCTATTTTAACGACTAGGTTATAGTGTTTATATTTAAATAATAATATTTTGTGGTTTGTTTATGTGTCATGTACACTATCAAACCTAATTTTATTATTTTAAAATCTTGAGGTTTTAAATACAGGGAGGCATATATGATGTCACATGGAGACTTCTTTAGTTACTGTTGAGGGTGAATCTATTTGAGATTTTAAAATATACTCTGTACTTCTGTTGGACAACTTTCACTTATGTACTATCCTTATACCTTTTAATTCCTTAAACTTCTTCATTTAACTACATTCCACAATTATTATTTAGTGATTTTTCCCTTCAGATTTCTAAATACAAATCTTTCTTTGGAATGTAATGGATATAATATCTATTCCATATTTAACTCTCAATTTTCTTCTAGAGTTCACCATGTGATCCTTACAATCCTTCTTGATATTCCCTTTATTATTGTAATTCCAAAAATGGGTTGGATCTAGTAAACTTACCTCTACATATATCTCTATACTTATCTTCTTATTTCTCCTAACTTTCCTTCTAGTTAAGTGAGTATCCTATACCTTCAACATTCAATGAAATTATTATCATTTCTTAAACATCCCATCATCTAAGATCCAAATCCAGTATTATGTTCCTTACATCTTTAAACACTAATTTAGGTTTTCTACTTGAATTACTGACAATAGTTTTCATCACCCCCTAAATCTCTAGTATAAATCATGAAAAAATAAATGCTTGACATATAAAATGAACTTTATTCTCATTGAATCATGTTGTATTTAGATAATGTTGACATCATTAACATGTTATTATTTATATTTTTATCTGGTAGCATCATTCTAAACAACCTCTTCACTATGAATACTTTAATCAAATTAGTTTGTTTATCATACATGTATATCAGGTCCTTTATTAGATCAACTATAGTTTTCTTTTCCTGGATATTAATGGTATCATTTCCCACTAAATATAGAATAATCATTATAAGTTTCTTTTAATTTAACCACCACCAATCTAATTTTTCCATCTTCTCTAGTATAATTCTAATCAATGAAACTTATATGTCATTTTGGATGAGGAAATCATCCATTTTAATCCTCTAAAAACCAATATCAATTTTTTAACTTTTCAAAATGTACCATACCATCATCCAATTCTGTTTCCTCCACTAACTATAAACTATTATTAAAAATGAAATAAATTTAACACAAAAGTAAATTAATATACCCGAGTATGTTGTAAGTGTCCATAATTCCTATATAAGGGTTTTGATATAAATTGTTTGGGATAAAGGACATAAACGAAAGAGAACACTTGAAATTGATTGAAAAGAACTATGATCCTTCAATCCATGAAAAATTAAACCACTATAAGTGAAGAAAATAAAAAACCACTTCACTGAGATTAGTGTGCTAGATCCTATAAATATGAAATCAACCGAAATAAATACTCTATGTCTACCAAAATTTACACACACAAATAAATATAAAAAAATATAAAAATAGTAAAGTAAAGAAAATTTTAGTTTTTCATGGTTCGAACATTATGTTCTACGTTAACAAGAGAACAGTTATGTATTTTGTTAATTTTATGCAAGATTAAATAGTTTATAACAACTTGTTAATATACCATCACATGGATTAATAATACTATAATACTCACAAGCCACATGTGAGGGTGGCATTACCTCACTTTTATTGAGAGGTTTAACTATTATTATTGAATAACTGACTTTCAAATTTCACTAGGGTCCTTCTATTGAACTATTATGAATTTTTATATTCTATAAAATTCCTTGGGATAACTACTGACAACTAATAGAATAACATATCACCCACTTTATTTAAATAATCATCTCACAAAATCTCATATTTCAAATAAATGAACTATATATATACTTCAATAAAAAACTAATAACTTCGAATCAACCTTTCAAATCTTGGACTTCTACTATTAATGAATGAAAATTCATGGAAAAATTATTTTTCAAATCCTCACCATATGGTTAATTCAACCAGAACATGAAAATAATATTCTATACTCCTAATAATATACACAATATATGTAGAGATTTTTAGAATCATGATCATATGTGTGGATTTATTTCTTCTATTCCACTTTAAATTGAGTATCACCTTACTTCTAACTTTTATAATCACTATTTACATTAATATTTGATTTATTCCCCTTTAATGTTTTTCAAGATCAATTTATCCTATATAAGCTATAATAAACCCATTTTTGTATTTATATGACCTTAAAATATAAAAAATATATTTTAATATGATTTTGATGAACCTAAAAATAAAAAGCACCCATTTTCATTAGATTTTTATATCCTCAAACTAGAAAATAAATTTATTAGTCCCTATTTTATGACTCTAAACTAAAAATGACCCATTTTTCTAAGTTATATTAACTTAAAATTATAATGAATTATCTTGATCAGTGTTTAATAACAATAAATATTTATACAACACACCATCCAAATCTCAAGAACATAAACAATAAATAAATTTATTAAAGTCATATTAGGAAATAAATATGTAAATGTCAGTTTGAGAAAAAGTTTAGTATTCCAATACATGCCTCCCTTTTTGTATATTGATTAAAATCTATAGTATGATGGAAAAGAGTCACAAAGCTAACATGTACCATTTAACAGTCCTTGAAAAAGATGATATATAATTTATAGAAGAAAAAACTAAGATAGAAATCAGAGAAAACATCTACATATGTTCATGGTTTTGAGATTAAATTATTGCAAAATACCCTATAAAGAACTCACTATCTGATCAGATTTACTTTCTTACACTATTGATTTTCCCAATTTATATTGACTATACTTCATTCACATTAAAGTTAAATAAATTGTGATAGAAATTTTATCAAATTTTCATCACTATATATGATACAATATTATTTAAAAAATATAGGTAACACAAATTATAAAATATTAAAGGGTAAAATAATGGTACAAAAATAAAGAAGAAGAAGTTTAAGAGAAAAATGTTTTACATGGTTCAAGAAGAATTCCTTTGTCCATGGAGATGTATTATAATTTCACTGTTTTTGGGGAAAAATTGTTGGTCACATAAAATGTCTGAAACATAATCATGAAAATGATATAATGAATTAACACAATAATATATTAAACTATATTTCTACAAGACATAGATCCAAATAGTACCCTAAAATGCTATAATACTAAGGCTGGTAAAGTCCCTTATGATACAATACTAATGTGGATAAAGTATTCATTGTTTTAGTACCTGTTTTTAGTGTCAAAAAATGATATTTTATGGGATGGTGTTTAGTATGGATTTATAAAACTTGTATGAACTTGATATAATAGATTAGGATCCACCATTATATCATTTTTTATATTCTTAATTCATAACGGGGATTTAATCTTTTAGAATTATCTCAATGTTCCAATCCTTAGTGTTTCCATTTATTTAGATTCTTTCTGAGTTTCTATACATTCTAATCATTTTTTTTAAAAATTAGTTCTCCATTAGAACATGATTTATACATGGTTGAAGAATATTTGGGAGTTTTATCTGTCATTGAAAATTTCCCCATGCTATAAAAACTATTTCATATATTTAATGATTGGGTCACAAATCCTTTTATCCATATATTCAAATTATCCCATTTAATTAGGTAAAGGAATAAGTTAATATGAAAATAATACCCATACAAAGAATATATATTCCAAAGGAAAACCTAACATAATATCATATATGATATTGACACCCACAATGAGGTTAAGGTTTAACAACCCATGAGCTAGAAATAACCATATTTGGATTAATTTTAAGAGAAAATCCTCCAATAATCCTCATCCATTACATATGTATTTTTAATCCTTTATTTACAATTATATAATTCATATATTCATACATATTTTAATTCCTTTAGTATTATGCTCCCATGTACTGTGTATTTTCTTAGGAAACATCATACCATCTCACTTTCATTCTATATAATTTACAATATGAGTGTGTAAAATTTTATGATGAGAAAAATTATGGAATAAAATTAGATATTTAATTGATTATATAATATATATGGATCATCCACATGTTGAAAAAAAACAAGGAAAAAATTATAATAAAATATAATATTATGAAAAATAAAATTTGTTGAACCCTCTGGAATTAAGTGGCTTTATTGTGTTTTGATAATCCCAACCATACTCTCTTTATATATTGATTATGCTTAATAAATTCAAAATATACTTTAATATATGTTGTTGATTTCATTATGCTTAAATTAAGTCTTTTGAATTATCAGATATATGTTTACTATGACTTAACTCATTCTGCTAAGTGAATGCTCAAACAGTTTTCAGCTACCGTTACAAACTATCTACCGATACAGAGTAGAGCAACTGTTAGACAGTAGCTACACTCAGAACAAATACCTACCGTTACAAGCGAGAAACCGTTACAGCTCACAGCGATCGATACAGCTGGGTCTACTGATATGTTGGAGCTACCGCTATAAGAGAGCTACCGATACAGCTACCGGTACAGCTACCAATACCCAAAGTCCATAGCTGCATCAAAATATACTGATAGAGCTACCGATACAATGAAGACGACAGTTACCTCTACAGAAAAGTTGACAGTTACCGATATGCTGAAGTCCACCGTTGTGCAAAGTCTACCGATAGAGAGCTACCGCTACCGTTACAAGGCAGAGCCACAGCTACAGATAGAGAGCTACCACTACCGATACAAGGCAGAGCCACAGTTACCGTTACAAGTTCACCGCTACTGATATGATCAAGTCTACAGTTTCGACTACCGAAACAAAGTCTACCGTTACAAATTAAGTCTACCGACACAGACACCCACTCTAACATAAGTCTACCGATATCAAGAGCTACCATTCCAGATACAGAACCCGACACTGCTTTAATTTCTTTATCTTTGTTTAATCTAACCAACGGTCATATCAGGTATATTTTAATACACTGACATTTATTTAATATGTGTTGTTTGATGTCATGGAACCGTACCTCATACCTGCAAAAAGCAAATCATCTTTTTCCAGAGCACGTGCTTTAAATAAAGGAAGTATGTTCTACTAAAAAGTGTGAGACACATAGACGAATACACAGAGATACAGATCACAAGGTGTGATGGAAGAACAACTGAGTGTGAATGCAAAGAGACGACTGAACTTACACGAAGAACTAATTCATTACTGTATACGAGTGAAGAGCTGAGAACGAGAACATAACACAAGAGCTTCATCGACTGTCTCTACACCTGGAAGTCAAGGAAACAGACGATACTTTGTTTTCCAGAAAAAAACCAGAAGAGGACTCAGAGCAAATTCTGATCAATCAAAGGAGTCCATAACTGCACGACAATCACTAGATCCATTTCTAAACTCTAAATATTTGATCTGTGATTTATCTTTTTACATATTGAGCAGTGTGTGTTATATGATGTATTTTAAACACACACTATCTTCTGTACTCTAACTGGAAGATTTGTAAATCCTCACTCAACTCTCTTACTTTTTGTTTTTCCCACTGGGATAGTGGTAGAGGTCGTGCGTGACCTGGATAGCTGATTGCTGTTGTTTTTGTCCCCATGGATAACAGTGGTAGAGTTCTTGGACCTGGACAGTTGTATACTGTTGTAAGCCTCGATCTAGGGTGTGGATCACTTTTATATAAAGTTTTGAGAGGAATAAGTCTCAGCTTGAGACTGAACCTCTTGGTTAAATCTGTTGTTCTTCTTTATTTTCAAAGTTATTTTTATTCCTATGCTAATACTTTAAAACCAAAATTGTTTTAAAGCTACTTTGATAATTAAACTCGCAAGTGTTTATATTAGTTGTAAATCAGTATGTTAAGTTTCAAAAGTTAATCAAGTCTGCTGATTTGATTAACTGGGAACTAATCAATCCATGGAGAACCTAACTGAACATTTACTTTGATATAAATTCACTACAGTTTAATTCTGTATTCTATTTGAGGGATTTTAACTCAAAGTTTTAAACAAAAATTTTAATTGGAACTCAATTCACCCCCCTCTTGAGTGTCCACTCTGACCAACATTTGGTATCAGAGGTTGTTTAAATATTTTCTAAAAGTAATCTATTTTTCAACTGTGATTTTAGTTGTATTTTAAAGTTCTTAAAATTTCTGTTATTTCTATATTTTTATCTCTTTAAAATCTTTACTTAAATTTAGTTATCATGGACAATAGAATTGAAGGTGTTGATACCAATAGACCACCCTTTTTCAATGGCACCAACTATGCTCAGTGGAAAATCAGGATGAAAGTTCATTTAGAGAGCATATGTTTTGATATTTGGACTGCTATAGAATCTGAATAAAAAATACCAACTACTGTTAGAACTACTTGGAATGAAGCTACTAAGACAACCGACAATAATAATTATAAAGCTATGAATTATTTTTACTGTGCTCTAGGATATGAGGAATTTAATAGAATATCTGCTTGTAAAACTGCTTATGAAATTTGGGATACCTTAGCTGTTTCTCATGAAGGAACAACTAATGTTAAGGAGATGATATTGAATACCTATACTATTAAATATGATAATTTTATGATGAAGCCTAATGAACCCATTTCTGATATGTATCTCAGGTTCAATGAAATTGTCAACATAATGACTTCTCTGGGAAAGGATGTTCCTGCAAAGGAAAAAATCATGAGAATTTTGAGATGTCTACATGAAAGATGGAGAGGAACCTCTGTCTCCATTAGAGAATCGTGTGACATTGGAGAACTTCCAGTCAAAGAACTAATTGGAAAACTGATGATGTATGAAGAGGAACTTAAGGTGAACAAAGAAGAAGATGATGAACCTAGAAGGAAGTCTGTTGCTTTCAAAACTACAACTTCAAAGAACAAGGATAAGGAAAAGTTTCATGTTATAAATGAATGTTCAAGCTGTGAAGACAGTGAGAGTGATTCTGATAGTGATGCTGAGATGGCTCACATTGTCAGAAGATTTAAAAAGTTTTATAGGAAGAAGAAGTATTTCAGAAAATCGAATTATAAAGGTAAGTATGACAACAAGGGACATTGGAAAAAGGATTGGAAGAAATCTGATAAATTAGATGAAGTTGTCTGTTATGAGTGCAATAGGAAAGGACACATAAAAGCAGACTGTCCAAAGATGAAATACAAGAAGAAGTATGAATACAAGGATAACAAGTATAAGAAATCCATGAAGGCTACTTGGAGTGCTTCTGAGGACAGTTCTAGTGAATCTGAAGTTTCTGAAACTGAAAACAGAAACTAGGCGAACATGTGTTTTATGAAAAACACTTGTGAGGTAACTTCAGAAACTTCTGCTTCTAATTCATATTATTCTGGAGATGATTCTGACTCTGATAACATGTCAAAAACTGAATTATTTGAATATTGTGATATGTTAGAAGAAACCTGTAATGATATGAAAGACAAATACAAGGTTTTAAAGAAACAGTATGCTTTAACTGTTAAACATAAATCTGATCATGATATTGAAATGGAAAAGAATGCTCAGTTTCTTAAAGAGAATACTGAACTGAAATTATCTAATGAGCAACTCAATAAAGACTTAGAGAAATTTAGCAATGGTAAAGATACTCTTACTCAAATTCTAGGTAAGCAAATAGCACCTATATACACTACTGGTATAGGATACCAACCTGGACAAAGGAAAATTACCCAAACTAGATTCATTCCTAAATCTGGACTGAATGTAGCTAGCTCTGGAACTTCATATGCTTCAACTATTTATATTCATTGTTATGGATCTAATAAGGTTTATCTTTCAAAATCTGTTGATTCTAGAAATTTTATGAGACCCATTAGACAAATATGGGTACCTAAAGTGTTTTTGGCTAACCTGCCTGGACCCAAGAAAATCAGGGTACCAAAATGTGTGGAAGAATCTTTTCACATTAAGTTTGATGAAACTGATCCACATGAACCTAAGACCTCTCTTGAAATTCTTGAAGATAATCTCTCTGCTTTGAACCTTAATGATAAAGACAGTGGACCTATAGTTAAAACGTCCAGTTTTGGAAATTTCCTAGAACCTGCTCCTGTTAAACCCCAACCTGTTGATGAACCTGAAATCTCTAGCCCTACCTTTTCAAGACCAACAAGGATTCTAAAGAACCATCCTTTAGATGCTGTTGTAGGAAATCTAGATAGAGGAACACCGACTAGAGCTTCTCTTAGAAATCAGGTTGAACATCAAGCCTTCTTATCACAGCTAGAACCTAAAAATATCAATGATGCTATCAATGATGAATTTTGGGTAATAGCTATGCAAGAGGAACTAAATCAATTTGAAAGAAACAAATTCTGTAAATTAGTGGAAAGACCTAAGGACACTATAACCATAGGCACAAAATGGGTGTTTAGAAACAAAGTTGATGAATCTGGAAACATCATTAGAAACAAAGCTAGGCTAGTTGCACAAGGTTACAATCAAGAAGAAGGAATTGAATATGAGGAAACCTTTGCACCTGTAGCTAGATTAGAGGCTATTAGGATCTTACTTGCTTGTGCATCACATCTAAATTTCAAGTTATATCAAATGGATGTGAAAAGTGCTTTTTTAAATGGTTTTATTGTTGAAGATGTTTTTGTAGAACAACCACCTAGTTTTTCAAATCCTCATTTTCAAAATCATGTTTTTAAACTTTATAAAGCTTTATATGGTGTAAAACAAGCTCCAAGAGCTTGGTATGAAAGACTTTCAAACTTTCTTATTTCAAAAGTATTTCCAAAAGGAATTGGTGATATAACTATTTTTAGAAAAATAATTTCAAAAGATGTATTAATAGTAAAAATCTATGTTGATGATATTATTTTTGGATTTTCGAAAAATTCTTTATGTACTGATTTTTCAAAGGTTATGCAAAATGAGTTTGAAATGAGCTTAATGGGAGAGATTAAGTATTTTCTTGGTTTTCAAATCATTCAAACTAAAGATGGTATTATTTTAAATCAAAGTAAATATACTAAAGATTTGTTAAAACGTTTTGGTTTGGATAGTATTAAATAAAGTGATATACCTATGAGTACCACCTGTAAATTGGATGTTGATGAATCTGGGAAACCAGTTGATCAAACTAATTATAGAGGAATGATTGGGATTTTACTTTATCTTACTGCTAGTCGACCTGATATTATGTTTAGTGTGTGTATGTGTGCTAGATTTCAAGCTAATCCTAAATAATCACACTTACTGGCTGTTAAAAGGATTTTTAAATATCTTAAGTGTACTATGAATTTAGGTTTGTTTTATCCAAAAGGAAAATCTTTTGACTTAACAAGTTATTCAGATGCTGATTTTGCTGGCTGTAAGTTAAATAGGAAGAGCACATCTGGAACATGTCACTTACTTGGAAGGTACCTCGTATCATGGTGTAGTAAGAAACAGAACTCAGTTGCATTATCTACTGCTGAAGCAGAATACATAGCTACTGGTAGCTGCTGTGCACAGATTCTGTGGATGAAACACACACTAATGGAATATGGATTTGACTTTAAACATGTTTCAATTAACTGTGACAACACTAGTGCGATCAACATCTCTAAAAATCATGTGTCTCACTCTAGAACTAAACATATTGATGTTAGACACCATTTTCTAAGAGATCATTATCAAATAGGTGATATAACACTTGATTTTATAGGCACTGAACTTCAATTAGCTGATATTTTCACAAAACCTTTAAGTTCAGAAAGATTTAGTTTTATCAGACATGAATTTGGAATGATAACTTACCCTTGAAACAATTAGATAATCCTCACCGTTAGGGAGACCTCACCATTAGGGAGACCTCACCGTTAGGGAGACCTCACCGTTAGGGACACCTCACCGTTAGGGAGACCTCACGATTAGGGAGACCTCACCGTTAGGGAAACCTCACCGTTAGGGAGACCTTACCGTTAGAAGACTTTACCGGTACATTTGCGCGCTGTATTATTCTTTAAAGTCGAGTCATCGAACCATTGATTATTTTATTTATGATTTATGTGATTTATAAATCCTAAATGATATTAAAACTCGAACTAGACTCACTCAATCTCACCGTGAACCTGTCTGCTCGAACTCTCCTAAACCTAAACCTCTCGAACTTCAGAACCCTAGCCTCAAATCCGTAATGGCCCGCGTCAAGAGACCTCAGATGATTGATGGAAGTGAGGCGCCGGTAGCGAAGAGACAAAACATAGCTAGTACTGATGCCAGTGGAAGTGAAAGTGGAAGTGTAACTCAGAGAAGACCAGTAAACCCGCACCTATCGAAGCGTGAGATTGTTATTGAAAAAGTGGTGTGTGCAGAATGGCTGATGGAAAGCAAGTAGTTAGTTCTTAAGGTTTTACAAGAATAAGGCTGGGTAGAATGTTTTTCGAATATTAATGGACTTTATTATCCAGGACTGGTGAAACAATTCAACGAATTCATTCGTTTTGGAAAGACTGAGGAGGAAAGCAAAATGGTTTCATATGTGAATGGCCAGGAAGTATCGTTTACTTCAGGAGAATGGGCTGAGAACCTGAGAGTTCCTCATGGGGGAAATTTTACTTATTATTCCATGTCTGTACCTTCAACCATTGATGTGTTTCAATATGAAGATGCTTTGATGGAACTCACAGGGAATGGGACTCCTAGAAAGGTGATTGCTGTAGAGATGGTAGGAGAAGATAAGTTGTTGTTTAAATTTATTCAGCATGTTGTTAGTCTGAGAAGAGGGGAATTTTCCACTTTGAGATTCCAAGACATATATCTGTTACATTTTTTGAAGCACAGTGTGAGAATAAATCTTTGTAGATTGATTATGGTTCAAGTGGAATAGATGACTAGACCGAAGTCAAAATAAAATGCCTTGTTTTTCTCAAAGCTAATTTCTGTGATGCTGAAAGTGAAGGAGATAGCTGGACCTCAGGATGAGCTGGTAGTGGTTAAGGATAATTTCTGTATTACAAGAACTGTCTGTAAATACATGAAAGTCAGCTGGAATCCTTGGAAGAAATCATGGGTAAATGATGATGGAAATATTTATGACAAATTCACTCCTGTGGATCATCCCTCTAGACCAAAGGATGTGAGAGATCCTGGTCTTGGACTATATGAGCCAGAACCGATCTATTTTGATGATGAAACTGAGGAATAATAGACATCAGTTGAGTAAGTAGGAGACCCAGACTTACCCCTTAGTCCTGTGCATCAAGTTATTTCTTATGGAGCAGCCGACCCTCCAAAAGAACTACCAAAGAGAGAAACTGTCTTGAAGGAAAATGATACAGAGACTACAGAAGAAGGAGATGAAGCATGCCATTATGTTTTCAATGACACCTCTGAGGAGGATGAGACAACCGAATCTGATCATGGAGAAAAGGAGGCTGATGGTGAAGCAGATGATGAGGAAAATGTTGAAAAAGAGCTCAGTTTGATTCCTCTAATAGTCAGTACAGTCAGGACAGTGGATGATCAGGAAGAAGTAGCAGCAACACCTATTGATGAGAGAGTCATTAATGACTCAGAACAAATGGATATTGAATCTACTGTGGTTGTAGAGGAAATTACAGAATTACCTTAGGAAGAACAGTTGGAAGAGATACCTCAGGAGAATGTTCCAAGTGAGGGAGAGAATATTGGCTCAGTATCAGTATTATATGACATTGAAGGTTGGACATCAGATCCCGGTTATATGATTCTTGGACTTTCTTATGGATATTCTTATGAGGAAGACCAACCCCAAAAGGAATCAGTTACCTTACCCACTATGGCCGAAAATGTGGCAACCAAGGAGGACCTTAAGTCTTTGAAAACCGAATTGATAGAAGAAATAAGAGAATCAGTGGCAGATATGAAGAAAAGTATGGTTGAAGAGATGAAAAGCGTGGAGTAATCCCTTGAGTTATCCATTGGATGTAGTGTTTCCAGTCCTATGAAAGTAATGGTGGATGAACATAAGGTGTTCCACACTCAGATTGAGAGTTGGACAGGAGATGTAGTTGCTCCTAGACAATCAATTGCTTCATTGACTGCTTTGTACAGTTCTCAAACCCAAGTGCACATTGACATTCGTTTTATCAAAGAAGTGGTCAAACAATTTGTGGAAGTTTTTGAGGCCTTTAAGAAGTCAGTCAAAGAACATCTGAACTGTCAGGATGAACTTGTTCAGAAGGTAGTTAGTAGTCTGACTCAATCATTCAAGGAGACAGTGCCCTTCTCAATGAAACCTATTCCCTCAACTAGCTCCAGTGTGAACCTTGAACAGATCCTCACTATTATTCAGGATGAATTGTCTAAGGCCTGTCTTAGTGGTGCATTAGATACTCAGATTCTTTCTACCATTAGGGAAGTTAGTAGTTTTGTTCGTGATCATCTGCGGGCAACTACTGCTTCTCAAGAGGAAATCAAAAATAAGGTGGATGCTTATTTTGAAAAGGTTTATACCAAGCACCAAATGAAAAACCATTTCAAGCCATTGATGGAGAATATGAAATTAACTCCAATTACCCAATCCTTCAGAGAACAGGTTAGTAAGATCAGAGAGCTTACTCCTGCCTTGGACAAATTTATTGAGAACAGATATGATTTTGTATCTGCTATGGAGAGAGGTGGAAGCATCATCATGGATTTTAGGAATCTCTTGCTTCCTTTCCTACATGTGGATGCTCGGCTAGTTATTGTACCACCTTCCCTTACACCATCTGCCTCTGGGGGTACTCCTCAACTGACTCCAGTTCAAGCCATCAGAAGATTGACACCTTTGATCCCTCAGAGGGAGACAGATTACAGATCTGGTACTGTATCAGTTGCTGATCCACCAGTGGTTCTTTCGGGAATTCCTAAGCCTGCTGACTCTACCTCTGCACCATCTGCTGATACCAAGGGAAAGACACCTGTTCAAGAGGATTATTGAGTGATTATAGCTCCATTTTTGATGGGATTCATTGTATTTTTGTACTTTTCTGATTTTCCCAATGTATCTTTTACTTATCAATACAATACTTCATTCCTCTCTTCACTGTCTATTTTACTCTGTATATTTTCTTTCCTAGTCCTCTTTTCTATGATACCCTCCTTTTTGTTAATCACAAATGGGGAGAAATTATTGGAAACCTGTACCCAGAGAGAGAGAGAGAGAATGTTGTTCACCTAAGGGGACAAAGGGGGAGAAAATCACTACTTTGGAGGATAATCCTGTAGTTAAATTGATAGGGGGAGGAATATGTGAATCTTTTCAAACTAAAGAATATTTTTTTTGTTTTTCTTTTTCCTCTGATACTATTTTATTTCATTATTTCTTGATATATTCCTGTTTTCATATTTTTCCTCTAATACTATTTTATTTTTGATATCAATTGCTGAATTTTTTTTCCTCTGATACTATACTGTTGATATCATACTTTGATATATTTTTCCTCTGATATTACTTTATTTTGGCATAAGTTGTAATTATCAAAAAGGGGGAGATTGTTGAACCCTCTGGAATTAAGTTGCTTTATTGTGTTTTGATAATCCCAACCATACTCTCTTTATATCTTGATTATTCTTAATACATTCCAAATATAATTTAATATATGTTGTTGCTTTCATTATGATTAAATTAAGTCTTTTGAATTATCAGATATATGTTTACTATGACTTAACTCATTCTTCCAAGTGAATGCTCAAACAGTTTTCAGCTACCATTACAAACTAGCTACCGATACAGAGTAGAGAAACCGTTAGACAGTAGCTACCGTCAGAACAAATAGCTACCGTTACAAGCGAGCAACCGTTACAACTCACAGTGACCGATACAGCTAAGTCTACTGATATGTTGGAGCTACCGCTATAAGAGAGCTACCGATACAACTACCGGTACAGCTACCGATACCCAAAGTCCATCGCTGCATCAAAATCTACTGATAGAGCTACCGATACAATGAAGTCGACAGTTACCGCTACAGAAAAGTTGACAGTTACCGATATGCTGAAATCCACCGTTATGCAAAGTCTACCGATAGAGAGCTACCGCTACCGTTACAAGGTAGATCCACAGCTACTGATAGAGAGCTACCACTACCGATACAAGGTATATCCATAGTTACCATTACAAGTTCACTGCTACTGATGTGATCAAGTCTACAGTTGCAGCTACCGAAACAAAGTCTACCATTACAAATGAAGTCTACCGATACAGACACCTACTGTAACACAAGTCTACCGATATCAAGAGCTACCGTTCCAGAGACAGAACCCGAAACTGCTTTAATTTATTTATCTTTGTTTAATCTAACCAACGGTCATATCAGGTATATTTTAATACAATGACATTTATTTAATATGTGCTGTTGGATGTCAGGGAACCGTACCTCGTACCTGAAAAAAGAAAATCATCTTTTGTCGGAGCACGTGCTTTAAATGAAGGAAGGATGTGCTACTGCAAAGTGTGAGACACATAGAAGAATACACAGAGATACAGATCACAAGGTGTGCTGGAAGAACAACCGAGTGTGAATGCAAAGAGACGACTGAACATACACGAAGAACTCATTAATTACTGCATACCAGTGAAGAGCTGAGAACGAGAACATAACACAAGAGCTTCATCGACTGTCTATACACCTGGAAGTCAAGGAAATAGAAGATACTCTGTTTTCCAGACAAAAACTAGAAGAGGACTCAGAGCGAATTCTGATCAATCAAAGGAGTCCAGAACTGCACGACAATCACTAGAGCCACTTCTAAACTCTAAATATTTTCTCTGTGATTTATCTTTTTTACATATTGAGCATTGTGTGTTATATTCTGTATTTTACACACACACTATCTCCTGTACTCTAACTGGAGGATTTGTAAATCCTCACTCAACTTTCTTACTTTTTGTTTTTCCTATTGGGATAGTGGTAGAGGTTGTGCGTGACCTGGACAGCTGATTGCTGTTGTTTTTGTTCCCACGGATAATAGTGGTAGAGGTCTTGGACCTGGATAGTTGTATACTGTTGTAATCCCCGATCCAGGGTGTGGATCACTTTTATATAAAGTTTTGAGAGGACTAAGTCTCAGCTTGAGACTGAACCTCTTGGTTAAATCTGCTGTGCTTCTTTATTTTCAAAGTTATTTTTATTCCGCTTCTAATACTTTAAAACCAAAATTGTTTTAAAGCTACTTTGATAATTAAACTCGCAAGTGTTTATATTACTTGTAAATCAGTAAGTTAAGTTTCAAAAGTTAATCAAGTCTGCTGATTTGATTAACTGGGAACTAATCAATCCCTTGAGAACCTAACTAAACATTTACTTTGATATAAATTCACTACAGTTTAATTCTGTATTCTATTTGGGGGATTTTAACTCAATGTTTTAAACAGAAATTTTAATTGGAACTCAATTCACCCCCCTCTTGAGTCTCCACTCCGACCAACAAAATTTTATTGATAATTTGTGACTAAACAAGGATTGATATAAAGGCCAAAAATCTATATTTTTCACTAATAACCGTAAAAACAATCTATTTAGAAAATTTTGAAAATTTCATCTTAAGATAATTTTGAAATTTTGATTTAAAAAATAATTATAATTTTATAAAATATAATTCATATATGTTACATAAATTAATTATAAAATTTTCTCACAAAAATCAATAAAAATTCATTTTGAAGAAAACATATCTATAAAGTATAAAATAACTTTAGTGAAAATTGAGTAATTATTTCCTAAGAAATAATCAATGAATTTATATTGGGTAAGTACTATATATATATTTCACAAATTGGTTAATACTATTCATACCCTCTATTTTAATGACTAGGGTATAGTGTTTATATTTAAATAATAATATTTTGTGGTTTGTTTATGTGTCATGTACACTATCAAACCTACTTTTATTATTTTAAAATATTGAGGTTTTAAATATAGGGAGGCGTATATGATGTCACATGAAGACTGCTTTAGTTACTATTTAGGGTGAATCTATTTGAGATTTTAAAATATACTCCCTACTTCTCTTGGACACCTTTCACTTATGGACTATCCTTATACCTTTTAATTCCTTAAACTTATTCATTTAACTACATGCCACAATTATTATTTAGTGATTTTTCCCTTTAGATTTTTAAATACCATTTTTCTTTGGAATGTAATGGATATAGTTTCTAATCCATATATAACTCTCAATTTTCAAAACCACTGAGTGTAACTAATTTTTTTAGTCTTTCAGTTTCTCTACTATCCATTATAAGTATGTGTTGAAATTCATTAAAAAAACTTTATACTAGTCATATGACTCTGGAATATCATCAAAACTAAAGACATGAACCTTATATTTTAAGTATTATAAATTATGACATTCCATATTCTATATTCTAATATTCTAGAACTATGCCTCAGACATATATCCCCTTGAGCATTCATTTACATCGTCTCATGGAGTAATTTTTAAAAAATATTTCCATCATCTAAACTTTATTGATAATGTTAAATTTTAGAGATTCTGTTAGATTTATATAGACATAGAATATTGAATTTTTGTCCTCTAATTCAGTCTCTACCATGTTCAAGACTTTATATAAGACCATATTGTTGGTCGGAGTGGATACTCAAGAGGGGGGTGAATTGAGTTCCAATTACTATTTATCTAAAAAACATTTCTTTTAAAATCCCCCTATTTAAAGAAAAAGTTAAACTGTAGTGAATTTATATAGAGTGTAAATGTTCAATTAGTTTCTCAAAGATTGAATAGGTCTCAGTTAATTTAATCTGAAGACTAAATTGAATTTTGAAACTAACTTAGTGGTTTACAATAAGTATAAACCCTTGCTAATTTAACTATCAAAGTATCTTTAAAAACAGTTTTGTATTTAAAAGTAATAGCGGTGGAATATGAAATATATATAGTATACTTATGACTTAATCTAAAATGCATAGAAGATGTAACCAAGAGGCTCAGTCTCAAGCCGAGACTTAGTCCTCTCAAACAATTTATATAAATTGATCCACACCCTGGATCGGGGTAAAAAATAGTGAACACACTGTACAGGTACAAAGACCTCTACCACAATTCTATGTGGGAAAACTAACAACAGCTCACAGCTGTCCAGGTCTTACTCGACCTCTACCACTATCCATAGTGGGATACAAAAGAGTTATAGAGTTTGAATGGGGATTTAAGAATCCTCCAACTTAACTCAGGAGACAGTGTGTGTGTAAAATAAACAGGATACACACACTGCTCAAAATATAAATGAAAGAATCTCTAAAGTAAGTGAGAATGAGTTTAGAAGAGATTTAATGATTAGTAGGGAAGCTCTGGACTCGTTTGGTTGATCAAAAAGCTTCTGATTCCTTCTCTGGTTTTTGTTCTGAAAAACAGTGTATCGTTTTCTTCCTTGGTTCCAGGTTCATCTAATCAGTCTGAGTGCATGGAGTGTTTGATGTAGTTCCTCACTCAAGATGCATCTTGTGTTCCCATCTAGAGAAGAATTACTTCGTGTATGTCCAGTGTTCTTGGAGTATGGATGTAGCCTTGCAAAAATGCATCACGTATGATGTTGAGCCTTTTTATTTTTTACCCTTCATGTGTCTTTTTAGTTCCTTGATTCTTTCTCTATGCACACCCCATGTTCTTTTATTCTATGTTCACTTCTTCTCATTCAGTCTCTGTGTTCGATCTCATGTTATCTCCCTGTTATCTCATCCCCTCCAGCTAGGTCTTTATCTTCCATTTTATAGATTTCAGCTCCGGAAAATGGTAATGATTACCTTTTTCATGGGTACTAGGTACGGTTCCCTGACATGGCAATAGAGATTATTAAAAAACATTAACTGCATTAAAAACATCAAATGTAACCGTTAGCTTAATAAATAAATAGTATTGAGAGTATAGAGTTTGACAGGTTGGTCAATCAGTAGTAGCCTCATGTTGTAGACGTGTTCTGTGGATTTTGTGTAGCAGTGACCTTAAATCAGTATCTCTTTTAACTTGCATCGATTTCTCTTTGAACTTGCATCGATAGCTCTTTGCGTCGGTAGCTCAAGGTATCAGTAACTCCTATCGGTTGACTTACTCTATCGGTAGCTCGGTAGACTTGTACTATCGGTAGCTCAAATCTGTCGGTAACTGTCTATATCGGTTGCTATTGGTCAATCAGTAGCTCTATGTATTGGTGTATGTATCGATAGCTTGCTTAGTTCCAGTGATTATTTGTATCGGTGGACTTATGCACATCAGTAGCTTCATTCTGTACTATTATAAAATTTGACAACTCTTGTATAGGTAGCTTGTTCTATGCTTATCGGTGGGCTTGTACATATCGGTAGCTCTGCATATCGGTGAACTTATCTTATCGGTGACTCTATCTATCGGTAGACTAAGTGTATCGGTAGACAAAGTACCGGTAGCTCTGTACCAGTAGCTATAAGCAGATCAGTGACTAACACTTATTTGTTTTATGAAAAACATATCAAATTTGGTTATAATTACTTCAAAACTTATACAAACATGGATAAACATTGATTAACATATATCAAGGACTATTTTAATATTATTATCTTCTTGATAATAGAATATCATAGATTGATCGAATTTAAATATAGATAAACATTAATTGGGATTATCAAAGATATGTAAAAGCATAATTGGGATTATCAAAGGTATGTAAAAGCATAATTGGGATTATCAAAACAGGTGAGGTCAACACATATCAATGAAGATAACAATTTGTTCTTAGATTATCTCTTAAAGGACATCATCATGGAGTTGGATGCCAATTTTTTATTTGCTATAGAAAAAAAGTAACATACCTAGTACTTAGCCTCCATCCCTTCCCAATAATTAGTATCAACATGAAAATATAAAAAACTCCTAAAAAACATTGAAGTGAATACTTTACACTTGTTTATGAGACCAAAACTGCTCAATCATATCCCGCCCCTTTGGTGTCAATGGTCTTTGATTGACTAGGTATTCTATATAATTCAATTCTTTCCAACCATATTTCATTGGACATTTTAGAGTGAAATATCAAGATTCATGCCTTATGAGTCTAATTTATATTAATATTTTAATACCCACCATTTTTTAAAGTGTTATTGATATACTTTTCTAAATTATGGTTCCCTTTCTCTGTAAGTAGTTCATAAATCCCCTTGTGCTATATTCACCTCTTTTATTAGACCTTATATATTTTATTTTTCTTGAAAATTACTTTTACACCATGTATTTTTATGAAATTAATACACCAAAAACATCTGACCTGTGTTTCTGGAATTATACAAAAACAATCCTTTTTTGAATCATAAATAAATTTGACAGTATACATACATTCTATGTGAGATTTAAATAGGGATGGTACTCAAACAAATAAGTGAACAACTTCTAGTTTTTGGATTCAAGTCTTACCTTAATTCAAATTAAATAAAATTTTTCTCTAATTCATGAGTGTAAAGCTTTCACATTTTTTGAATCAATATGATAAAGTTTCAGTACACCATTTTCTGTTAAAAACATTATATTCTTCTCACTAAGAAGTAAACTTTTATAGTACCATAACTATGTAATTATTTAAGTCAATGTTTCATCCATCATCAAACCATTTCAACTTATAATGAAATAAAAATTTGCATAAATTACACATATTTCCAAGACATTGGACCCTCAATTAATATTATGTACTCCATTATCAAAACTTTTTTCATAAAAATTCTTATATAGCTATCCAATGGAAATGTGAATTTTTTATAATCCTAGGATGTGTCAAATTTCATTCTACTATAAAATACATCTATTTAGAATATAAATATTAACATTTCCATTTTTGAAAATTTCAATTTCCTCTTTACCTACCAGGTGAACCTCAAAAAATCATTAGGGTACATAATCCAATATGCACCTATGCTATGCTATGTAATGGAAGGATGCACTAAAATATGCTAATAATGGTTCCACTAGATCATTGTATATTAATAAAAAATATTCTAATACATTCCACCGAATTAATAGAACTTTAGATTTTGATATATTTTCTTCTAGAGTTCACCATGTGATCCTTACAATCATTCTTGATATTCCCTTTATTATTGTAATTCCAAAAATGGGTTGGGGCTAGTAAACTTACCTCTACATATATATCTATAATCATCTTCTTATTTCTCCTATCTTTCCTTCTATTTAGGTGAGTATCCTATACCTTCAAAATTCAATAAAATTATTATCATTTCTTAAAAATCCCATCATCTAAGATCCACATCCAGTCTTATGTTCTTTACATCCTCAAACACTATGTTAGGTTTTCTACTTGAATTACTGATAATAGTTTTCATCACCCCCTAAATATCTAGTAGAAATCATGAAAAAATAAATGCTTGACAAATAAAATGAACTTTATTCTCAATGAGTCATGTTGTATTTAGATAATGTGGACATCATTAACATGTTATTATTTAGATTTCTATCTAGTAGCATCATTCTAAAAAACCTCTTCACTATTAATACTTTAATCAAATTAGTTTGTTTCTCATACATGTCTATCAGGGCCTTTATTAGATCAACTATAGTTTTCTTTTCCTAGATATTAATGGTATCATTTCCCACTAAATATAGAACAATCATTATAAGTTTCTTATAATTTAACCACCACCAATCTAATTTTTCCATCTCCTCTAGTATAATTCTAATCAATGAAACTTATATGTCGTTTTGGATGAGGAAATCATCCATTTTAATCCTCCAAAAATGGATATCTATTTTTTATCTTATCAAAATGTACCATACCATCATCCAATTCTGTTTCCTCCACTAACTGTAAACTATTATTAAAAATGAAATAAATGTAACACAAAATTAAATGAATATACCTGAGTATGTTGTGAGTGTACATAATTCCCATATAAGTTTTTGATATAAATTTTTTGGGAGAAAGGATATAAACGAAATAGAACACTTGAAATTGATTCAAATGAACTATGATCCTTCAATCCATGAAAAATTCAACCACTATAAGTGATGCACATAAAAAAACCACTTCACTGAGAGTAGTGTGCTAGATCCTATAAATATGAAATCAACTGAAATCAATACTCTATGTCTACCAAAATTTACACACACAAATAAATATACAAAAAATATAAAAATAGTAAAGTAAAGAAAAATTTAGTTTTTCATGGTTCGAACATTATGTTCTACGTTAACAAGAGAACACTTATGTATTTTGTTACTTTTATTTAAGATTAAATAGTTTATAATAACTTGTTAATATACCATCACATGGATTAATAATACTATAATACCCACAAGCCACATGTGAGGGTGGCCTTACCTCACTTTTATTGAGAGGTTTAACTATTATTATTGAATAACTGAATTTCAAATTTTACTAGGGTCCATCTATTGAACTATTATGAATTTTTATATTCTATAAAATTCCTTGGGATAACTACTAACAACTAATAGAATAACATATCACCCACTTTATTTAAATAATCATCTCACAAAATCTCATATTTCAAATAAATGACCTATATATATACTTCAATAAAAAATTAATAACTTCAAATCAAACTTTCACATCTTGGACTTCTACTATTGATGAATGAAAATTCATGGAAAAATGTTTTTTAAATCCTCACCATATGGTTAATTCAACCAGAACATGAAAATAATATTCTATACTCTTAATAATATACACAATATATGTAGAGATTTTTAGAATCATGATCATATGTGTATATTTATTTCTTCTATTCCATTTTAAATTGAGTATCACCTTACTTCTAACTTTTCTAATCACTATTTACTTTATCATTTGATTTATTCCCCTTTAATGTTTTTCAAGATCAATTTATCCTATATAAGCTATAATAAACCCATTTTTGTATTTATATGACCTTAAAATATAAAAAATCTATTATAATATGATTTTTATGAACCTAAAAATAAATATCACCCATTTTCATTAGATTTTTATATCCTCAAACTTGAAAATAACTTTTTTAGTCCCTATTTTATGACTCTAAACTAAAAATGACCCATTTTTCTAAGTTACATTAACTTAAAATTATAATGAATTATCTTGATCTGTGTTTAATAAAAATAAATATTTATACAACATACCATCCAAATCTCAAGAACATAAACTATAAATAAATTTATTAAAGTCATATTAGGAAATAAATATGTAAATGTCAGTTTGAGAAAAAATTTAGTATTTCAATATTTTCATCCCTTTTTGTAGATTTATTAAAATTTTTAGTATGAGGGAAAAGAGTCACAAAGCTAACATGTACAATTTAATGGTCCTTGAAAAAGATGATATATAATTTCTAGAAGAAAAAACTAAGATCGAAATCAGAGAAAACATCTACATCTATCCATGGTTCTGAGATTAAATTGCTCCAAAATCCCCTATAAAGAACTCACTATCTGCTCAAATTTACTTTCTTACACTATTGATTTTCCCAATTTATATTGACTATACTTCATTCACATTAAAGTTAATTAAATTGTGACAGAAATTTTATCAAATTTTCATCCCTATATATGATATAATCTTATTTAAAAAATATAGGTAACAAAAATTATAAAATATTAAAGGGTAATATAATGGTATAAAAATAAAGAAGAAGAAGTTTAAGAGAACAAAGTTTTACACAGTTTAAGAAGAATTACTTTGTCCATGGAGATGTATTATAATTTCACTGTTTTTGGGAGAAAATTGTTGGTCACATAAAATGTCTGAAACATAATCATGAAAATGATATAATGAATTAAAAAAATACAATATTAAACTATATTTCTACAATACATAGATCCAAATAGTACCCTAAAATGCTATAATACTAAGGAAGGTAAATTCCCTTATGATACAATACTAATGTGGATAAAGTATTCATTGTTTTAGTACCTGTTTTTAGTGTCAAACAATGATATTTTATGGGATGGTGTTTAGTATGGCTTTATAAAACTTGTATTAACTTGATATAATAGATCAGGATCCACCATTATATCATTTTTTCTATTCTTAATTTATAACAGGGATTTAATCTTTTAGAATTATCTCAATGTTCTAATCCTTAGTGTTTCCATTTATTTAGATTCTTACTGAGTTTCTATACATTCTAATCATTTTTTTAAAATTAGTTCTCCATTAGAACATGATTTATACATGGTTGATGAATATTTGGGAGTTTTATCTATCATTTAAAATTTCCCCATTCTATAAAAACTATTTCATATATTTAATGATTGAGTCACAAATCCTTTTATCCATATATTCAAATTTTCCCATTTAATTAGGTAAAGGAATAAGTTAATATAAAAATAATACCCATACAAAGAATATATATTCCAAAGGAAAACCTAACATAATATCATATCCGATATTGACACCCTTAATGAGGTTACGGTTTAACAACCCATGAGCAAGAAATAACTATATTTGGATTAATTATATGAGAAAATACTCCAATAATCCCCATCCATTACTTATGTATTTTTTAATCCTTGATTTACAATTATATAATTCATATATTCATACATATTTTAATTCCTTTAGTATTCTACTCCCATGTACTATGTATTTTCTTAGGAAACATCATACCATCCCACTTTCATTCTATATAATTTACAATATGAGTGTATAAAATTTTATGATGAGAAAAATTATGGAATAAAATAAGATATTTAATTGATTATATAATATAGATGGATCATCCACATGTTGAAAAAAAACAAGGAAAAAATTATAATAAAATATAATATTATGAAAAATAATATTTGATTGATAATTTTTGACTAAACAAGGATTTATATAAATCCCAAAAATCAACATTTTTCACTAATAACCGTAAAAACATTCTATTTAGAAAAATTTGAAAATTTCACCTTAGGATAATTTTGAAATTTTGATTTTAAAAATAATTATACTTTTATAAAATATAATTTATATATGTTACATAAATTAATTATAAAATTTTCTCACAAAAATCAATAAAAATTAATTTTGAATAAAACATATCTATAAAGTATAAAATAAATTTAGTGAAAATTGAGTAATTATTTCCTAAGAAATAATCAATGAATTTATATTGGGTAAGTACTATATATATATTTCATAAATTATTTAATACTATTCATACCCTCTATTTTAACGACTAGGTTATAGTGTTTATATTTAAATAATAATATTTTGTGTTTTTTTATGTGTTATCTTCACTATGAAACCTAATTTTATTATTTTAAAATCTTGAGGTTTTAAATATAGGGAGGCGTATATGATGTCACATGAAGACTGCTTTAGTTATTGTTGAGGCTGAATCTATTTGAGATTTTAAAATATACTCCCTAATTCTGTTGGACACCTTTCACTTATGGACTATCCTTATACCTTTTAATTACTTAAACTTCTTCATTTAACTACATGCCACAATTATTATTTAGTGATTTTTCCCTTCAGTTTTTTAAATACCATGTTTCTTTGGAATGTAATGGATATAATTTCTATTCCATATATAACTCTCAATTTTCAAAACCACTGAGTGTAACTAATTTTTTTAGTCTTTCACTTTCTCTACTATACTTTATAATTATGTGTTGAAATTCATTAAAAAAACTTTATACTAGTCATATGACTCTGGAATATCATCAAAACTAAAGACATGACCATTTTATTTTAAGTATTATAACTTATGACATTCCATATTATATATTCTAATATTCTAGAACTATGCCTCACACATATATCCCCTTGAGCATTCATTTACATCCTCTCATGGAGTATTTTTAAAAAAATATTTCCATCATCTAAAATTTATTGATAATGTCAAATTTTAGAGATTCTGTTAGATTTATATAGACATAGAATATTGAATTTTTGTCCTCTAATTCAGTCTCTACCAAGTTCAAGACTTTATATAAGACCATATTGTTGGTCGGAGTGGATACTCAAGAGGGGGGTGAATTGGGTTCCAATTAGCATTTATCTTAAAAATATTTCTTTTAAAATACCCCTATTTAAAGACAAAGTTAAACTGTAGTGAATTTATATAGAGTGTAAATGTTAAATTAGTTTCTCAAAGATTGATTTGGTCTCAGTTAATTTAATCTGAAGAATAAATTGACCTTTGAAACTAACTTAGTGGTTTACAATAAATATAAACACTTTCTAATTTAACTATCAAATTAGATTTAAAAATAGTTTTTTATTTCAAAGTAATAACAGTGGAATATGAAATATATATAATATACTTATGACTTAAACTAAAATGCACAGAAGATGTAACCAAGAGGTTCAGTCTCAAGCAAAGACTTAGTCCTCTCAAACAGTTTATATAAATTGATCCACACCTTGGATCGGGGTAAACAACATGGAACACACTGTCCAGGTACAAGGACCTCTACCACAGTTCTATGTGGGAAAACAAACAACAACTCACAGTTGTCCAGGTCTTACTCGATCTCTACCACTGTCCATAGTGGGATACAAGATATTTATAGAGTTTGAATGAGGATTTAAGAATCCCCCAGCTTAACTCAGGAGACAGTGTGTGTGTAAAATAAACAGGATACACACACTTCTCGACATGTAAATGAAATAATATCTAAAGTAAGTGAGAATGAGTTTAGAAGAGATTTAGTGATTAGTAGGGAATCTATGGACTCATTTGGTTGATCAAAAAATATTTTGAGTCCTTCTTTGGTTTTTTTTTCTGAAAAACAGAGTATCGTTTTCTTTCTTGGTTCAAGGTTCATATTATCAGTCTGAGTCCATGGAGTGTTTGATGTAGTTCCTCACTCAAGATGCAGCTTGTGTTCTCATATAGAGAAGAATTACTTCGTGTATGTCTAGTGTTCTTGGAGTATGGATGTATCCTTGCACAAGTTCACCACGTATGATGTTGATCCTTTTTCTTTTTCACCCTTGATGTGACTTTTTAGTTCCTTGATTCTTTCTCTATGCACACCCCGTGTTCTTTTATTCTATGTTCACTTCTTCTCATTCAGTCTCTGTGTTCGCTCTCATGTTATCTCCTTGTTATCTCATCCTCTCCAGCTAGGTCTTTATCTTCCGTTTTATATATTTCAGCTCCAGAAAATGGGAATGATTACCTTTTGCGTGGGTACTAGGTATGGTTCCCTGACATGGAAACATAGATCATTAAATAACATGAACTGCATTAAAAACATCAAATGTAACTGTTAGCTTAATAAATAAATAGTATTGAGAGTATAGAGTTTGACTGGTTGGTCAATCAGTAGTAGCTTCCTATTGTAGATGTGTTCTGTGGATTTTGTGTAGCAGTGACCTTCCATCGGTAGCTCTATTAACTTGCATCAATTGCTCTTTGAACTTGCATCAGTAGCTCTTTTTGTCGGTAGCTCTAGGTATCAGTAGCTTTTATCAATAGACTTACTCTATCAGTAGATCGATAGACTTGTTCTATCGGTAGCTCAAATCTATGGGTAACTGTCTGTATCAGCTGCTCTTGGTCTATCAGTATCTCTATGTATTGGTGTGTGTATCGGTATATTTCTTAGTTACAGTGATTATTTGTATCGGTAGACTTATGCACATCAGTAGCTTCATTCTGTATTATCGGAAAACTAGACAACTCTTGTATAGGTAGATTGTTCTATGCTTACCGGTGGACTTGTACATATCTGTAGCTCTGCATATCGGTGAACTTAGCTTATCGGTGACTCTGTCTATTGGTAGACTAAGTATATCGGTAGACAGAGTACCAGTAGCTCTGTACCAGTAGCTATAAGCAGATCAGTGACTAACACTTATTTGTTTTATGCAAAACATATCCTATTTGGTTAGAATTACTTCAGAACTTATACAAACATGGATAAACATTGATTAACATATCTCAAGAATTATTTTAATATTATTTTCATATTAATAATAGAATATCATAGATTGAGTGAATTTAAATATAGGTAAACATTAATTGGGATTATCAAAGATATGTAAATGCATAATTGGGATTATCAAAGGTATTTAAAATCATAATTGGGATTAGAAAAACAGGTGAGGACAACACATATCAATGAAGATAACAATTTGTTCTTAGATTATCTTCTAAAGGCCATCATCATGGAGTTGGATGCCAATTTTTTATTCGCTATAGAAAAAAAGTAACATACCTAATACTTATCCTCCATCCCTTCCCAATCATTAGTATCAACATGAAAATATAAAAAAATCCAAAAAAACATTGAATTGAATACTTTACACTTGTTTATGAGACCACAACTGCTCAATAATATCCCGCCCCTTTGGTGTCAATGGTCTTTGGTTGACTAGGTATTCTATATAATTTAGTTCTTTGCAACCATATTTAATTGGACATTTTATAGTGAAATATCAAGATTTATGCCTTATGAGTCTAATTTATATTAATATTTTAATACCCACAATTTTGTTAAAGTGCTATTGATATACTTTTCTAAATTATGGTTCCCTTTCTCTGTAAGTAGTTCCTGAATCCCCTTGTGCTATATTCACCTCTTTTATTAGACCTTAGATATTTTATTTTTCTTGAAAATTACTTTTACACCATGGATTTTTATGAAATTAATACACCAAAAACATCTGACCTGTGTTTTCGGAATTATACAAAAACAATCCTTTTTTGAATCATTAATAAATTTGAGAGTATACATACATTCTATGTGAGATTTAAATAGGTATGTTCCTCAAACATATAAGTGAACAACTTCTAGTTTTTGGATTCAAGTCTTACCTTAATTCAAATTAAATAAAATTTTTCTATAATTCATCAGTGTAAAACATTCACATATTTTGAATCAATATGATCAAGTTTTAGTACACCATTTTATGTTTAAAACATTATATTCTTCTCACTAAGAAGTAAAATTTTATAGGACCATAACTATGTAATTATTGAAGTTAATGTTTCATCCATCACAAAACCATTTCAACTTACAATGAAATAAAAATTTCCATACATTACACATATTTCCAACACATTGGACCCTCAATTAATATTATATACTCCATTATCAAAACGTTTTTGATAAAAATCCTTATATAGCTATCCAATAGAAATATGATTTTTTTATAATCCTTGGATGTGTCAAATTTCTTTCTACTATAAAATACATCTATTTAGAATATAAATATTAACATTCCAATTTTTGAAAATTTCAATTTCCTCTTTACCTACCAGGTGAACCTCAAAAAATCTTTAGGGTACATAATCCAATATGCACCTGTGCTATGCTGTGGAATAAAAGGATGCACTAAAATATTCTAATGATGGTTCCACTAGAACATTGTATATTAATAAAAAATACTCTACTACATTCCACCGAATAAATAGAACTTTAGATTTTGATATATTTTCTTCTAGAGTTCACCATGTGATCCTTACAATCCTTATTGATATTCCCTTTATTATTTTAATTCCAAAAATGGGTTGGGGATAGTAAACTTACCTCTACATATATCTCTATACTTATCTTCTTATTTCTCCCAACTTTCCTTCTAGTTAGGTGAGTATCCTATACCTTCAACATTCAATGAAATTATTATCATTTCTTAAACATCCCATCATCTAAGATCCACATACAGTCTTATGTTCCCTACATCCTCAAACACTAAGTTAGGTTTTCTACTTGAATTATAGACAATAGTTTTCTTCACCCACTAAATCTCTAGTAGAAATCATGAAAAAATAAATTCTTGACATATAAAATGAACTTTATTCTCATTGAATCATTTTGTATTTAGATAATGTGGACATCATTAACATGTTGTTATTTAGATTTCTATCTGGTAGCATCATTCTAAAAAAATCTCTTCACTATGAATACTTTAATCAAATTAGTTTGTTTCTCAAACATGTCTATCAGTGCCTTTATTATATCAACTATAATTTTCTTTTCCTGGATATTAATGGTATAATTGCCCACTAAATATAGAATAATCATTATAAGTTTCTTATAATTTAACCAACACCAATCTAATTTTTCCATCTTCTCTAGTATAATTCTAATCAATGAAACTTATATGTCGTTTTGGATGAGGAAATCATCCATTTTAATCCTCCAAAAACCAATATCTATTTTTTAACTTATCAAAATGTACCATACCATCACCCAATTCTGTTTCCTCCACTAACTGTAAACTATTATTAAAAATGAAATAAATGTTACAGAAAAGTAAATGAATATACCTGAGTATGTTGTGAGTGTCCATAATACCTATATAAGGGTTTTGATATAAATTGTTTGGGAGAAAGGATATAAATGAAATAGAACACTTGAAATTGATTCAAAAGAACTATGATCCTTCAATCCATGAAAAATTCAACCACTATAAGTGATGCACATAAAAAAACACTTCACTGAGATTAGTGTGCGAGATCCTATAAATATGAAATCAACCGAAATCAATACTCTTTGTCTACCAAAATTTACACACACAAATAAATATACAAAAATATAAAAATAGTAAAGTAAATAAAAATTTATTTTTTCATGGTTTGAACATTATGTTCTACGTTAACAAGAGAACACTTATGTATTTTGTTACTTTTATGTAAGATTAAATAGTTTATAATAACTTGTTAATATACCATCACATGGATTAATAATACTATGATACTCACAAGCCACATGTGAGGGTGGCCTTACCTCACTTTTATTGAGAGGTTTAACTATTATTATTGAATAACTAACTTTCAAATTTCACTAGGGTCCTTCTATTGTACTATTATGAATTTTTATATTCTATAAAATTCCTTGTGATAACTACTAACAACTAATAGAATAACATATCACCCACTTTATTTAAATAATTATCTCACAAAATCTCATATTTCAAATAAATGACCAATTTATATACTTCAATAAAAAATTAATAACTTCGAATAAACATTTCACATCTTGGACTTCTACTATTGATGAATGAAAATTCATGGAAAATTGATTTTTCAAATCCTCACCATATGGTTAATTCAACCAGAACCTGAAAATAATAATCTATACTCCTAATAATATACACAATATATGTAGAGATTTTTAGAATCATGATCATATGTGTGGATTTATTTCTTCTATTCCATTTTAAATTGAGTATAACCTTACTTCTAACTTTTCTAATCACTATTTACATTAACATTTGATTTATTCCCCTTTAATGTTTTTCAAGATCAATTTATCCTATATAAGCTATAATAAACCCATTTTTGTATTTATATGACCTTAAAATATAAAAAATCTCTTTTAATATTATTTTTATGAACCTAAAAATAAAAATCACCCATTTTCATTAGATTTTTATATCCTCAAACTCGAAAATAACTTTTTTAGTCCCTATTTTATGACTCTAAACTAAAAATGACCCATTTTTCTAAGTTACATTAACTTAAAATTATAATGAATTATCTTGATCTGTGTTTAATAAAAATAAATATTTATACGACACACCATCCAAATCTCAAGAACAAAAACTATAAATAAATTTATTAAAGTCATATTAGGAAATAAATATGTAAATGTCAGTTTGAGAAAAAGTTCAGTATTCCAATATTTTCCTCCCTTTTTGTAGATTGATTAAAATTTGTTGTATGAGGGAAAAGAGTCACAAAACAAACATGTACCATTTAATGGTCCTTGAAAAAGATGATATATAATTTCTAGAAGAAAAAACTAAGATAAGAATCAGAGAAAACATCTACATCTATCCATGGTTTTGAGATTAAATTGTTCCAAAATCCCCTATAAAGAACTCACTATCTAATCCGATTTACTTTCTTACACTATTGATTTTCCCAATTTATATTGACTATACTTCATTCACATTAATGTTAAATAAATAGTGACAGAAATTTTATCAAATTTTCATCCTTATATATAATATAATCTTATTTAAAAAATATAGGCAAGACCAATTAAAAAATATTAAAGGGTAAAATAATGGTACAAAAATAAAGAAGAATAAGTTTAAGAGAACAATGTTTTACATGGTTCAAGAGGAATTCCTTTGTCCATGGAGATGTATTATAATTTCACTATTTTTGGGAGAAAATTGTTAGTCACATAAAATGTCTGAAACATAATCATGAAAATTATATAATGAATTAACAAAATAGTATATTTAACTATATTTCTACAAGACATTGATTCAAATAGTACCCTACAATGCTATAATACTAAGTCATGTAAAGTCCCTTATGATACAATACTAACGTGGATAAAGTATTCATTGTTTTAGTACCTGTTTTTAGTGTCAAACAATGATATTTTATGGGATGGTGTTTAGTATGGCTTTATAAAACTTGTATGAACTTGATATAATAGATTAGGATCCACCATTATATCATTTTTTCTATTCTTAATTCATAACGGGGATTTAATCTTTTAGAATTATCTCAATGTTCTAATCCTTAGTGTTTCCATTTATTTAGATTCTTACTGAGTTTCTATACATTCTAATAATTTTTTTAAAAATTAGTTCTCCATTAGAACATGATTTATACATGGTTGAAGAATATTTGGGAGTTTTATCTATCATTGAAAATTTAACCATGCTATAAAAACTTTTTCATATATTTAATGATTGAGTCACAAATCCTTTTATCCGTATATTCAAATTGTCCCATTTAATTAGGTAAAGGAATAAGTTAATATGAAAATAATACCCATACAAAGAATATATATTCCAAAGGAAAACGTAACATAATATCATATCCGACATTGACACCCACAATGAGGTTAAGGTTTAACAACCCATGAGAAAGAAATAACCATATTTGGATTAATTCTAATATAAAATCCTCCAATAATCCTGATCCATTACTTATGTATTTTTTAATCCTTGATTTACCATTATATAATTCATATATTCATACATATTTTAATTCCTTTAGTATTATGCTCCCATGTACTATGTTTTTTCTTAGGAAACATCATACCATCTCACTTTCATTCTATATAATGTACAATATGAGTGTATAAAATGTTATGATGAGAAAAACTATTGAATAAAATAATATATTTAATTGATTATATAATATAGATGGATCATCCACATGTTGAAAAAAATATGGAAAAAATTATAATAAAATATAATAGTATGAAAAATAAAATTTGATTGATAATTTGTGACTAAACAAGGATTGATATAAAGCCCAAAATATCTGTTGTATTCAACCACCATTCCCCAAACTCTTCCACGGTAATATGTGCCTACTATTCCAATATATACTCTAGCGCAATGTTGATGTATTTAATGATGTAATGGATGGAATGGTGGTTGAATACATCAAATTATAACTCCATGAATAACTAATAAAAATGATTTATCATTCTACCTAGTTCACCCAATCCATTTTAGGTGTTTAGGTTATGGCTGATATAGTATACATTCCATCACATTTACTAATAATTTTAAGAAACTTCCAAGTCTAAATCTATGTAATTTTCTTGAATCAATACATTATTTAGTATAAGATTTCCTAGAGATGTTAGAACCATGAGTTTAAGATATAGAAAAAGTGATATCAATATGATCCAAAAATATGTTATCAATTCATCATATACCCAATAATTAAGTATTATTTGAACATAACTGATAATAAAACAAAATTTTGGCTATGATTCAACTAGTTAGTTATCAAAGATATTGTTGATACTCAAAACTAATCATAGTATTATCTATTTTAAGGACAGTATCATCATAAATGAATAATTATTATGTTCAAACATGATGATTATGCCAATAAATTCACTATATAATCCTTGAGTATAAGGATATGTATTTTATAGTAATACATTTGGCACTCTCCCTTACACATGGTGTGCCAAAAAAAAATAATAGAATTATATTGTGGTAAAATAGGTGATTTTTTCCCATGGAACACATCACCAAAAATAATTTAATTTAATTATGTTAATGAAAAATACTACATTTAATATAAAAAATGAAGGAAAATTTGATAATGAACATATTTATAAAATTGGACTACATACTTAAAATAAATTACTATATTATTTCATCTTTTATATCATAATTAATGAAAGATACCTAACATTCACTATTATATCCAACATTATTTAATCTATGAAAATCTTTATTATAGAGATATCTTAATAGAAATATGATCAAAACCATGAAAAAATAGCAAGCACATACTTTCAACAAATTTCGTTGTACGGTTTTCTTTAACTAAATATCAATTTCAGTCATGACCATTTGAGGTTCAACATATTAAATTTAAGTAACTACTAAAATAATGAAACACTAGATTTTAACCCATGATATGGGATATTCCCTTTAAAATAGTGATATATCCTTCTCAATTGTTATATCCCACACCATATATTTTTTGGAAATCCATATCATATATGGAATTATAGACTATAATAGTTGGAATATCTATCCTGATAGTTTATGATTCAAATACTTGGACTAATCAGGAGTGTATTACTCTTCCTTCATGTATATAACCGCAAAAATCAAGGAATTGGACATATAAAACACTTTTTCCAAATTGAGGATGTAAATACAAATTCTAAGTCTCAAACTTTGAGACCAGTATTGAGATGGAACACAATATCTGTTACTTGATTACCTTAATAGTTCTACTTTGATGAGGGTTTCATAGTAGGAGAAATCATGGGTGGAACTAGAAGATACATAAAAGGGTCAATTTTCACTTCATATTATAAAGATTTTATGTTTACTCTTTACACCTCTCTAATCCACGAGAGTTATGGATGAGACTATAAAACTATATTTTTAAGGGGAGTCACAACCCACTTAAAATGAACCTTTTTTAAAATAGGTATAAACAAAAAAAATTACTTTTTATTTAGTGGAAGAACTAGTAAAAATACACATAATTTTATAGAAGCATAACTATTATAAGGCATTATTTTTTGGATAAAATAATATTCCAGATTATAGATGTAGTGTGTTGCAAAATATAAAGAAATTTTAAATTAATAAAATAGGTAGAAAATATTAAAATTGAAACTTGAAAAAGTGTTACCACATCATTATTTTTAGTAATGAGTTACAACATGATGATGTAACAATATAAAAATCATGATAATAGTTTTTAATATATTTATTCATTCAGTTCTCTTGATATTTATTTATCAATTTTTTTATTATAGTCTTCATTTTCACCTCAATCATGAGATTAAAAAATTTTAATTAAATGTTTAGATCAAACTTTATCACTAATATATGAGTTATTCATTAGTTATTCAAATTAAATAATCATAATTCATAGAACACTGAGGATTAAACATAATCCCATGGAACAACAAGATAATGTGTTAATGATAATTGGATGTTTTATTGATACTTGTTAATATATTAGAATGTCAAAATATCTTACATATTAATGAGATTACATGTTCTCTTATTTTTCATATTTTTGTACTGTATCTTTAATCTCATGAAATTTTTATTTAATTTTACCTGTAATCATTTTTTATATTTTATAAACTTTACATTTTCCTGTTTAACCTTATGTATATTTCTTTATGTAACCCATTGATATTGTGTTACATTAAAAAATATCTTTTAGTAGATTAAGAATATTATGTTATCACTAAGTTAATATTTAAACAAAGCCTTTGAATCCATTCCATTTCTGTCAAGTCCTTAACATGAGTCCCATATATACTACAATACACACATTTTCTCAATATAGTATTTGGTTGTCTCTTGATAATAGATTGACATATATCATAATTTAAAATTTATAATCAATTTAATTTTGTTATTGAATTTATATTCCAGATATTTTATAAACATTTAATTTTTATATATATAAAAACAATGATTTAATACTATATACAAAATAAGATGTCCACTAGTACCTGGTTAGTCTATGAATGAGATCACAATAAGGAATAATTATTTTTAAATCATAAAATAGAGTCCCATTTCCAATAATACTAGAATTAGATCTTTATTTTCACATATAATGTAATGGAGTCTTCCAAATCTATAATTCAGTTATCCCTTAACATAACATGAGAACTCACTATAAGGTAAAAAAATAAAATGCAATTCGTTAGCCCAGATCACTGGGTCAAACAAAGAGAGCTACACGACCCCTGTATACCTCCCTATATAAAATAGGCTACAAACTAGAGGTGACGTCATATGCTTTAAAATAGATAGAATATTACCTCAATATAAGATAACCATCCGTGGAAACAAAATATAAGGAATAATAAATAAATAATCACTAGAAATAAATATAATGGATGATTATAGATAAGAATGTAAAATATAATATCTAAATAGAATACAATAACTAGTATAACCATTCCAAAAGGACCCCACAAATGAAATAGATTAATTTATATACAATAAAGAAATAAAAAAAATGAATGGGAAAAACATAAAGAGATACTATATTATTTATTGATATCACTTCAATACCTAATAAATCATCATGAATAATAGCTTGTTATGGGGACCTTTTCATTTATTGAATCGCTAAAAAATGTAAATACCTGAGTAGGGGTTACTATGTAGGCTGTCAATAATTAACCTCCTAGAACACCACCAAAGGGTTTGTATCATAATTTCATTAGTCATATAACGGTTTATTCACTAACATAAATAAATAAATAAATACTCAACTCCCACTGAGTAATCAGGAGAAAACCAAAACACCATGAACCCATGCTATATAGGCTGCAGTTCCATGTTAGAAGGAAGTTTCATAAATAACATTGATATAATTAAGAACATGGTTAGTTTAATTTCACTTAATACATAACCCCTCATTATGTAATCTACCTATGCATACTTACTCAAGAGAGTTTATTATCATAGATCAGACCACATTATCACTCAAGCATGGTCTCTATTTGTGTCTCAGTCAATGATTTCTTACTCAAGTTTGGTCACACATCCCATATCAAGATCTATATTATCACTCAATATTGGCCTATATATAATAAATTTTATTATTCCATTTCACTAAAGGTGGGGTTCACATCACATGCGAAGACAAACCTTATCACTCAAGGTTTGTGATGACTTTATAAATTTATCTCATCTCAGAGAAAAAAATATAAAAGATAAACCAGAAATAATTTCAATCCTTTAGGATGATCCCAAAATAGCTTCTCAAGGTTTCCCATGTATTTAACTTCACCCATACAACACCATCTAAAATATGTTCTCAACATTGGTATGAAAATAACACTCTATTGGGTCACCCAAGACTTATTCATGACTGAACTAATATCTATAAGATCAATTGATCTTAACAAATAACCCCACTAAATCCCATAGAATGAGGATAGATTCCACTATTTTCAAATCCATTTCCTCTTAGATCCCCCTTTATTGGTTCAACTACACAAACACAGACCTACCTAATCACTTTTATTCCCTAAATAAGTGTCTCATAGGTAATACATACACTCCCATGCAAGTAAATCCAGGAAACTTCTTAAAAAATCCTTAATGTGGAAATAAATTCATTCATTAATATTAATGGAGTTATATCACCATTCCACATCTATTGAATGAATCTCAAACCATTGAAACTCTAAAATCGTCCCTTAACACCCAAAATATTGGTTTTATAAGGGTTGTGAAGAATACAATGAATAAGAGATAATATAAGTCTTAGAATATCTTAGTCTTATAAAAAGAGATTTTAAACAATAAAAAACTATTAAAATAGTCAGGTGGGGAGAGTGGAGGATCTCCAAGAAGAATCTCCCAATATTTTCTAATTCACGTAAAGGTTAATGGAGAAGGAGGGAGAAGAGATGAAGGGTTCAGAAGTAAAATTATCAATATTCCCTTTAGAAAAATATTCATTGGTAGTTTTTCATGGAATTTTCAATAAGTATACACAATGGAGGCTCCATGATATGATGCATGAAAGTGTTTAAGTGACCCAATATAAACATAAGTTAAATAATACTTTAATTTCATTATTTAGTTAATATATCTTTTAATAACCCAAGATTTTAAAAAGTGGAACATCATGTTCAATAGAATATATGAAATGAACAAAAAATAATAGAACATAATGTTACTACAAAATAATTTATGATATACATACTATTAAATAAATTAAATCCCTCTAATAGCTTGTAATATACGCAACCCTAGGTTTGAACGAAACATGATACTCAATTAAAATATTATTATTTAAAAATTACCATTTTAAACTAGTTGTTAAGTTAGAGGATATGAATAGAAATAACTAATTTATTAAAATTTTATGTATTAAACCTGTAAAAAATAAATTCAATATTTATCTATTGACAATAAATTAAATAATAATGATTTTAAATATAAGGAAATGTTTTACGAGTAACTTTATTTTTCCAAAAGGCAGATTCGTTAGACATTATGTACATAATTATAATTAATTTTTTTTTACCAATTTTAGATTTCTTTTTTAAAAAAGAAAACAAAATTTTAAATCCTAATATTAAAATTATCTTAAGGTAAAATTTTGGTATTTTTAAAAAATATTTCATTTTTCTAATGAATAGTGAAAAATACAAAATTTTAATTGAAAACTACCTTTTCATTTAAATTATTTATAAACATAAATTATATTTTAAATTGGTTTTAAAGTATCATTCATTCAGTTATATATACTTTAATATAAATTATTTCATTTTAATTATTTTCATTTTAAAGTTTTATATAAAAACATTTTAAACATTTGAACATTTTCTCCTTGAAAACCTACTTTCTCATCGCGTTTGTAACATTAATTTTAAATTAAAATTAACCACTTATATGAATTTAATTTGATAAAATAAATTCCATATTTGAGATAATAATATTTTATATTTTATAATAAGTTAAAATTAAATTTTTACCATAATTAATAGTACAAACAGTTAAAATAAATTTCCACGGTTGTGGTAGAAAAGAGATTATAGGGTATTAAAATATAATGATAAGGAATAAAATGATCTAAAAGCATTTAAAAATTCTATTTTAGGGAAATATTTTGACCTTATAATGGACAAGTCTTACAAATAATTTAATTTTTACCATTTTCTCATGTGATAAATGTGAGTACACCTTTTTATTTTCAAAATAGTACAAGTGTACCACTCAACTAAATTATAAATGGCAACCCCTATCCTCTCTTATTCAAACCATAAAAACATTTTGTTTCAAAAAATAGCTAAAAAATTCACTTATAAACTTACCTCCTCTCATCCCAGAGTCATTATTTTGGTCATAAAAACAAACTTTAAAGGACTTTCGTGCAAACCTATGGAGGATACCCAAAGAAGAGGTACCATTCTTCAACAAGCATTTTTATTTTATTTATTTATCTACCTGCTTAAATTATTTTTGAACTATGATTATACAATAACCTCATTATATTAAATATACTTATATATTTTTATGTTATTTTAATTACCTACAAACACCCCCCTTCCATCAAATGGTTAACAAAATCATCATTCATTTTTACGAAAAACTATTGCCTCGTGAACCGATGTCATTTGTCTTTCCATTACCACATCTCAAGGCTGGGTATGAAGATGGATAATATATATATATATATATGATATTTATAAAATTGTTATTCCTTTATAATTTTAATATCATATATACCTTTTTTACTTTCCATTTTGTGGGGGTTATTATAACGTTGCTCGTGCTTATGACAGATGACCGCCACACGAAGCAATGTGATTCAACCTTCAATAATGCTTTACAAGGATAGTGATAGGTATAAAGTTAATGAATATATGTATATAAATTACATAATTATGATATTATAGAAATATGTATCATTCTTAAATGTTTATATATCATTTTATTTCTTACCCTTTGACTCACAGAAAGATAATAACGTTGTTCGTGTCCATGTGGACTACTTCCTTCACAAAGTGATGTGACTCTATTTTAATAAAGACATGGATAATATATATAAGTATATTTAAAGATATAGAATGTTTTTTTAAATTATTATCATTATTTAGGGATACAATATTACTTACCTTCTTTCCATAATGATCATTGATAAATGGAAATGCTTCTAATTCATATGTACTCCCTACCGTGTATATGATCGTAACATAATTATTTTATCATAAAAATATTTCATGATCGGTTTTAAAAGTATAATTGATGTATAAATTGGGAAAAAAATTCATTATTATTATTCTATATATATATAATTAATGAACTCTTATTCTATAGTCAACTTACCAAAGTGATTTTCGAGACATAATCTAAATATCTTCGAAACATCCGACTTAAACTTAATTTATCATGTAATCATATATAACATTGTAATAAGTGAAAAAATTGGAATAATAAAATTGAAAAATTTTATCATTAAATTAAACAATTAACATAATTTTATTCTTTATAAATATAAATAATGTATGTTATAACATCCCACCCCTCACCCATTGGCTTGGGAAGAGGTAGGGGGTGCTATTGGGCCTTTAGTGACATCCCCAAGACACCAAATGATAGAAATAAATTACAAGGTCTTCATTAAACATTGGTGGATGATTTTAAAATTGAAAAAAATAACCATAACCAATGAATAAAATATATGTTGAATGAGTAAAAATCAATAGAACAAAACTTTTAACCAAACAAAACCAAAACAAACTATATCTGAATACAAAACAGAAATAAAGACCAACAAAACTCAAAGTCATGGAAGACATCAACCCAGAAAATCTGAAAATTCTCCAAGAACCAACTCCAAATTCCATTCCAAAAGTATCATGACTAATTAATAAAGAAATTAGATACATTTCCTTTATTCTGTCTCAATATATAACATTTACCCACACACCAACGTACCGAAGTAAAGGGTGAGTTTAAAACTAAGTAGGTTTTCCAAAATGACTTACAAACTCATGGAACTTAGATTGAACTTGTAATAAAATTTATTATAAATAATTTTAAACCATTTAAATTAGTTTATATCAAATTATAAACAATTTATATTAAAAAAATCCAATAAAATAAAATAAACTAAACTAACCTTTAAACCTTTTTTTTCAATTTCCATTTTGTATACCCATTCATTTCCACACATCTATACATCCAAACATCCACACATGAATGATAACCATAAAACTCTCTATTATCATGAGTGGTAGGTCATAATTTCACAAATACATCACTTGGTGAACCATTTCTATGCGAAAAAATTCATGCCCTTATCCATGCCATTATTTTGATGGTGGAAACTTTATGCCCTTATCAATCCCAAATGGACCTGAACACACACCCACCATATATAAAAAAACCCATGCCAAATAAATGATAATTTTTTATAATAAAACATTTATTTTATTGAAAAAAATTCTACAACCATTTTCCATGCAACAAAATCAAACCATAATTTTAAAATCATCATTTTAAAATCAAGAACTCAAAATAGTTTCCAAAAACCATCCTATTTCTACAATTTCACAAAACCATCACTAAATAGGTTTTCCATCAAGAATCCTACATAAATTTCAAAGTTATATTCAATAAATTTAATAAATTTTAAAAAAATCCTCCATGTTATAAATAGTAGGAGTTGCGAGTGAAACCACCTACCTCACAACCATTGGAGAAACTAAATAAAAATGCAAAACTCCAAAAACCCACCTTGAAAATACTAAAAATGTCCTTAATTATTATTTATTATTATAAAAAAAAATATAATCATGAATAGAATTAAAAAATGTGAATATATCCCCAGTGGATTATGTACAGGAATCCAATATAGAGAATAAGAATATAATTGAGGAAAACAATGAATAAATACAACTTACTGATGAATCCTGCCTCTAAAACACATAAATTCGCCTTATAATAACTCTCATACCAAGAGTAATGGTCTATAATAACAAAATATAAAGAGTAATTTGGGTTATGACCAGTTCATGGGAGAAATTTGATGCTTAGGGAGTAAACTGAGTGAGAAACAAAAAAATACAGATCTAATTGTTAATGATGCATAGTTTGGAAAATATTGCGCTAACCATGCACTAGATACTAAATAAAAACATCACTCACATTGTTGGATCACAAGGTTAGACATACCGCACACCAACCATAATAAACCCCTATATATAACAAAGCATGGATTCTCCTGGGTGGCCTCATAGTTTGGAAAAACTGTACGCCTAACCATGCACCTACCCAATGCCTATTGTTTTAATTTCATGATTTCCCAGGAGGTGTTGCATGATTTCTACTAACCGTTCTAAAACCGTGTACCTCCATAAAAGCCCCAATTTTTTTCCAAAACTCCTCTGAACCTCTCAAAACATAAACCAATTAATTTATATACTTGAAATTTTTAAAGAAAGGGTTAATTACCTAAATAAGGGGGTTCTAAATTATCCCCACCATTGGTCTTTCTATCCCTTGAAAGTTAAATACCATCATTGTATTGAAATATTTTAGGCCATTTCTTGAATATTTCCCTTTAACACTCCCATGTTTTTTGATGAATCCGACCATGTTCCTATAAAACCCACACTAAATCGATGATTTTCCTCTGAAAGAATTTATCTTACTTAACTGTAATACATACCAGCATATGTATAAATGTAGAATCCATCTCTTGGTTTAGATGATCCCATCAAATCACATAGTTAGGACCAGGTTTATACCTATTCGATTAAGATATGTGGAAATCCTTATGAAATGATCTAAAATTTGGTAGAGAATCCAACCAATATGACACCTCATAGACCTATTCAAGTGTATAAAAAGGTCCTATTTATCATGCATATAACATGAACTACTTACCAAAATGAAGATGCCCCCAGCATGGAGAGATTCTCAAGAACACATGATCACTGACCTTAAATAACAATTTCCATCAATGATGTTCCACATATGATTTTAGACAACTCTAATCCATATTTATTCACTTAATGATCAACTAAATCTTCTCCATTAGCTCTTACACAAGGCTTGTTCAACCAATTTCAGGTTCACCTATTTCCACCCAACATAGTGTAGAAGAAAAAATATGAACAATGACTTAAAATGATCTCTATGAATCGAGGCTTGATAATTGTTATTATTTATGAAATCCACTAATGACATTTTATCCTCCCATGAGCCACCAAAATTCATTACAAAATCCATAAGCATGTATTCCAAGTTTTGAATAATCCTTTATGATTTTCCATCCATATAAGGATGATATGTTGTACTCATTTTCAACTGAGTCCCAAGGGATTTATATAAAGATTTCCAAAAAATCATACTTAATCCTTAGATATCAGTTTTGTATTATTGGAACTTGTATTCCATGCCTCTTTTACACCTCTCATATATAGATTTTTTACAAGTATTCCACTGTATGAGATTCATGAATATAGATGAGATGAGTTAAAACTGTGTGTCGATCCAATATCGCCGATATGGAATCTTGTTTCTGAGATATCGGTGGTAGACCTATAAAAAAATCCATATCTTTCTTCTCCCATTTCCACAAGGGAATATATAAATACTAAATCATACCCTCTAGTTTCTGTTTCTCTTTCATTACATGCAGATAGGTGTGGAAACTCATAAATACTCATCCATCCTTCATTTCCTGCCAACCAACAAAAATTGTGGTTTCAGTGCCTTATACATATTTTTTTTCCAAGATAAACAACCCATCTCAAATGGTTGTAAGCATACATAATTTTTTCCTAACAAGCCAAAGGTATGGCCATCCAATCTCTAAACCAAAAAAATGAACTCCCATCTAATATCCATCCCCCAATGGTTTCCCCAACATTGACTTTTGACATCATAGAATCATATTCAGAGTTGGTTGTTTGTGCCTATTTAACTTTCACAACCAAATCGAGAATAAAATAAATTGGAAAGAAAACTACAATACTACATCAGTCTTCACATTCCAAGTGTATATTAGCTATCACTAACATCAAATTCCAATGATATAAATCCTCTTTCACCAATTTACTATATAAATATCTTCTTAATGCATCCTCTACAGAATTTCCTTTACCCTGTGTATATATCAAGTCAATTAAAAACATTTGGATATACTATATCTATTTTTTTTTGTCTTAGATTCAAATATATCTTTGAGAAAATGTTCTTCAAGCTCATATGATCTGTAAACACTTTAAAATTTTCACCATAGAGGTAATGATTCCATTTATTCAAAGCATACACTACAATAGATAATTCTAAATTGCGTGTTGGGTTGTTCTTATAATGAAATCATAACTTTATTTAGAAATAAACAAAAGAATGATCTCATTGAATCTGAACACAACACAAACCAAACATTGAATCATTATAATAAACCACATAACCTTGTTCTATTTCTAGAAATATAAAGATTTGTGCTGATGTGTGGAAAACATTAAGTTCTCAAAGAAAATTTTCAAATTTTTTATTCCATTGGAATACAAAAATTTCCTTATAAAAGATGTAATTAGTGAATATATTCATTAAAATTAATGAACAATATGTTGATAATATCCAACTAGAACAAGGAAACTATGTATCTCAAAAAAAATTATTTAGCGGTTTCCAAGACATTGCAAACTCTATCTTTTCTAGATCTATAGAAACCAATATTTTTGAAATTACATGGTCAAAGAAACAAACTTATTATATAAACAAATGACACTTTAAATGTTTTTCATACTGACGATGATCCCGCAAGATATCAAATACCATCGCCAACTATTTCTCATGATCAACCTTTTTTCAAGGATACACTAATATGAAATCCACAAACACCACTACAAAAGAATGTCTATATCTTTGAAATATATGATTAATCAATTACAAAACGATAGATGATACATTCATTTGACTAGAAGGCATAACCACATACTCATAATGGCTATATCTTCTCTTAAAAAACGTTTTTGGAATATCCTCCTTATGAACCTGTAATTGGTGATATCATGTATGTAAGTTAATTTTAGAGAGACCATGGGATCCATTAAATTGATCAAATAGATAACCAATGCATGTGAGAGGATTGAAATTCTTTATTGTAACTTATTCAAGCTTATGATAATCTATATAATTATGTAAAGTTCCGTGCATGTTTTTTATAAAAAAAATTGATGTCGCCCAAGGAGACATACTAGGGCGAAGGAACCCTTTTATTTCCAACTCTTCCAATATAAATTTAAAACCAATTAACTATATTGGTGATACAAATAATATGGAAGTAATTTAGGATTGATTCTTTGTAATAGATCAATCTTAATTTTCACATCACCTGTGGGGTAAAACCTTGATAAATTATCTTGAAAAATGTCAAGAAACTGATAAACAATTGTGGGAAACAACTATTATTAATCTCATCCACTGATTCCAATGTCAATGATACCAAATAATATGAGATGGTTCAAAATATATGGTGCTAAAAAATATGGTCCACTTCTTTTTATATTCATACCTCCTCTAAAGACATTCTCAATGCCATCATTATTTTAAAAACTAACCCTAAAAGTATAATACCCGATGTGGTTTTTGAACATTTTCAACCAATATATATATAGAATTATGTCATATACCTTCTATCTAAAGCTTAGTGAAATACCAAATCAATTCATCCCCATCAACAATTATAAATCAATCTTTTCACATAAAGGCTCAAAATTTTATTTGTCAAAAAGGATCTTTATGTTTAAAAACAGAATGCATCACCTCACCATGAAAACCAAAAAGATCAATAGCATGAAAATAAATAAATTAATGAGATGAACCCATATCAAAAAAATTATCCATAAGGGTAGAATTAAAAATAATCATAACTATTCCCATCAAAGGTATCAATAGATTATCCATGATCATTTTTTAGCTCTATACAATTTCTTACTCGCCAACTATACTACTAATTAAACAGTTGAGATTGCACTAGTGGAGGAGTCATGATATTCCTAAAATCACCTTGGATTCCTCATTTCTGGTGAAGAGAGATATTTATAACATTCTCATCCCATTGAAACATATGATTTATGTGAAACCTGAGATGTGTCCCTAGCACCAGAATTTGGATCATTACATCAAAAACACTGAATATGTCCCATGTGGTTGCAATTATGATAGACACTAGGTGGTGTTGTATAATTTCCCTTTATGTGATCAGAAGATGCACATTGAAAACACCTCAAATAACTCTTTGGTTTGGGAGGAAGATTCACCGATCCCACTATCTGATTTAGAGTCATACCACTACCTTGGAAATATGTGTTTCTATTCCAATTTCTCTATGTGTTGGAGTTCCCACTATTTCCCATAAGTATAAAAATGATTCCTCCATGCATGATTCCAAATAAATCTCTTTATTCCCTCAGTTATCTATTGGCCATATATGTATAATTCTATATAAAAATCACAAATATATTTTATTGAATCTTATGCCTCAACTCCGATTCGAAAATTCATGCCTTTAGGGTGGCAATTTTAGCAACTTCTGGTGAAAAGATGACTAAATTCATGAATTTTTCCTTGAACTCTTTCACTATTAAGTTTTCCTAATTGAAAATGAAAAGGTTTTTTATTTATAAATTCTGTAAATGTGAGGATAGAGTTGTTTGTTAATTTTTTTTAAAAATAATCATAAGGAATTCCTTGGTCCAATTTACCATAAACATCTAAATCCCACCACTGGAATGTAATATCCTCTAATATGTACATTTCAAATTTGACATTCAGTTTAGCTTGTGTGCCTAGAGAATAGAAGATTCAATTCATTCAATTCATACACACCTATATTTTTTTACTCTAAATAACCCTGAAAGATGGGTGGATTTTTCTTTTGGAATTGAATTTAATGATCCCTTAACTTGGTTCATCCCCTCTGTTCCCTCTTCCCCTGGCCTAAAAGTCCTAGAGAGTATGCTAAATTAGCTGTTGGTTCATCAGTGGCTCATGTATAACCACATTTTATATAGCCTGTTTTGATTGGTTTCTTCTATACCTAATAAATTACATTATCTATAACCAAATAAAATTCCATTTAGTATCACTCTCTAATAACTGAAGTCTTAGAAATTTCAATTTTACCTTCTCACACATATCACAATAAGGCTTTCTAAAATTTAATAATTTTACTCTTTCAAACCATTTTTTAAAAGTCCACCTTGCTCATTGAAAATAAAACCATTTTTAATTATTTAAAAAAACACTTATTTTCCATATCATGAATCATTACTCATAATGAGATATAAAATCCTAGTGGGAAGTAATTTCTTTAAATGTATTTGATGCCCATCTCATCAGATTAAGCCATCATAATGATGTTACAAATCATAGAAGTGTCTCATAAAACTCATGTACCCAAACACCCCAGTAACTTGATATTCAGAATAAATGGGTTATATATACATCTTTGTGTTATAATTTTCATGCTATAATGATCCTACTTCTTGATAACATCCCTAGAGATAGACTAGAACCATTTCCAAGAAAAGGATCTAAAAAACAAATACTATTTGTATCAAAAGATATTTGGACTCACCAATAATAATACCATTTATAACTTTCCGTCCCTAACCCTTTGGATATGGAAGAGGTAGAGGTTGTTACTAGTCCTTATAAGAAACCAAAGGCAAACAGTAAATTCCGAGGTCTTAATAAACCATTGGGGGGGGGTGATTTTTTCCATTAAAAATAAAATTACCATATCAAGATAAACATAACAAAACAATCCACTATATTTTGCATGAGTAAAAATAAATAAAACTCAATGTATGACCAAACCAAACAAAAAACTATTTCTAATTACAATGAAAACATAAAGACTAAAAAAACTCACAGACAGGAATGGAATCAACTGAACTACTCCCAATCTACTCGAAACTCAAAATTCACATTACATGCCCAAGGTGTCACAATATATCACTAATAAAATGATATACATTGAGTTTACCTTTTTCTCAATATAAAACATCTAAAAATGTACCAATATTACCAAGAAGGGGGTGAGTATAAAACCCAGTATGTTTTCCCCAATGACTGCTAAACTCACACCATCAGGATAGAACATGTTAGAACATTTATTGTAAACACATTTTAACAATTTAAATTTGTTTTTATCAAATACAAAAACATTTAAAAAAAATTCCATAAAAGAACCCGATAAACTTTTTAAAAAAATTATCAATTTTATTTTTGGATTACCGATTCATTTCCATACATCCAAAAAGCCTCACATTCACACATTCCTAATAACCATGTACCTCCCTATACTCATGAGTGGTGATTAATCCTTTTACCAAACCATCACATGGTGAACCCTTTGTATGGGTGAAACTTCATGCCCAAATCTATCCCATTTTTTGAATGGGGAAAATTCACACCCCTATCCATCCCAAATTAACATGAACACATACCAACCATATATGCTAAAACCCATTCCAAACAATAAAGGGAAAACCATTTTAATGAAAACTATCTTTTATTGAAAAACATTACAAAATCATTTTTCATGCATTAAAATCAAACATTAATATTAAAATCATCATTTTAGAATCAATAACCAAAATAACTTTCTAAAAAACAATCAAATTTCCACAGTTTCAAAAAACCATCACTAAAGAGGGTTTCCATATAGAATCCCACATCAATTTTACAATTTTATTTAATAAATTTAATAAATTTAAAACCAACACTTAATGTTCTAAAGAAGAGGAGTAGAGAGTGAATCCACCCACCTCACAACCATTGGTGAAACTAAATAATGATATAGAACTCCAAAAAACCACCCTGAAACTCTTGAAAACTTCTTTAGATATTTTTACCTATCATCTAAACAATAATGTATCATCATTATTGTAATAAAATAATGTAAATCTATCCCCAAAATATTATATCCATGAATACATTAGTGAAAATAAGTATAAAACTAAGGAAAATAATTAATAAAGGTATGTTAAGAATGAATGCATCCTGAAAAGCACTTAGATTCACCTCATAATTTCTCATGGATTGAGATAAATGGTATTCAAAACCTAGGGATGAAGAGAAATTTTGGGTTTTTATCTTTTTAGTGGAGAAACAAGATTCACATGGGATAAAAAAATTATGATCCACAAAATGTAGATCTAATTTTTAGTAGTGCATGGTTAGGGTACACAGTTACATAAACCATATTCTAACCATGAACTATAAATTACCTACTAACAACCCTCAAATAGTTGGACTACATGGTTAGATAAGAGTTGCACCAACTATGATAAACCCCTATATCTAACAAAGAATAATTTCTATTGGGTGATAACATGGTTTGGCCAAACCATGCGCTTACCTTGTGCCGATTATTTTAGTTTCACAGTTTGCTGGGAGGTGTTTCATGGTTTCTAATAACTATTCTCAAACTGTTCACCTCCAGAAATACCCCAAAAGCTTTCCAAAACTCCTATTAAAATCCCAACACACAAATCAATTACATTATGTAAATAAAATAAATAAATAAATGGTCAGTTACTTGAACCTGGTGGTGATATATTCATGAAGTGTAGTACTCAAGGTTAGGATTTCTCCTCTTACTTTTAATTCCATGATACACACACCATATTCACAACATATTCATTTTTTGTGGTGTATATACTAGAATTTTTGTATATTATATGATGAAATGATTTACATTCATGGTATTTAATGTTTTACTTAATGTTATCTCTTTCATAGATCTTGTGACTCAAAATTTACCAAAGTTTTCATAATATCATCATTATTCAATTTTTTTTGTTTAAGTCTCTCTAAGAGGAATTATTTGATATTTATAACTTAAAATAAATATATTTTATTTTATTTTGGTAATTAATGATATTTCTCAAGTAATAGTACCATTTTTCATCTCGTTGGTGCTTAAAATGACTAAGAAAATTTTATTTCAAAATTATGACTTTATTTCACTCTTCTTCTAGAAATGTTTCCTCATCAAAACCCATGTTTCTAAAAATTTTTTTTTTAGCCTTTTAAAAATTATTTCTTAAATAGATTTTTACCTAATTTTACTTCTTAAAATTTTTTTGGAAAGGAATCGTCGTTTATTTACTAAAAAAATTTCTATTTGGATTTTACTGAAAATGTGAAAGGAATATTTGTTTTAACATGTATGAAATGAAAAAACTGTACACTATTAAGTCTAATAAATGTTTTATTGATCGTTTTTTATTTTATAAATGGTTATTTTTATATAAAAGGGTTTTCAAAATCATTTCGGATTTTTTTATGTTAAAAATATATTCTATGTGAAAATGTTATTTTCCTAAAAAATAGGCTTAAATATATTTTTATTGTATTTCTATTCATCAACGAAATAAACCCTATATTTAACTTATTTGACACTGTGGATATGTTTTATTTTTTCATCCTTATTCTTTATTTGGATGTTTTTTTATCAATTTAATAGAATATGTATAAGTTTATTACCATTCACCATATTACACTGGATAGTTCATGATTATGTTTATAGATTAGGGTAAGTATTAGTATTTCATATGATTGTTTTACAATATAAATGTTTATATTGATTTCATTTCACTCCTTTTATATTAGGAATGAATAGGAATTTGTATGTGATGGTCATGACCCTCTATAGTCTCTTGATGCAATAGTTTATCTCAAGAGAAAAACTAGATTGGGTTTTGGCCGAGGCATTACACATTTATCGAGATGTCTTAGCACATGAACTCGATAGTATTTAATTTATTAGAACAAGGACCTGGATGTTGGTTTTATATGTACAACATTAAGAATTACATCATTAAGAATTCAGTTATTGATGTTCTTTTTGATTTTTTAGAATATAAACGGTTAGGTTTCATGATCATGTGATTATTTATATGGAATTATTTTATATTACTTAATTACTACCACATTATTCTTAATTTACTGATTAAATGGATTTTTTTCAATTATTTACCACTCTATATTAATTATGCATTATTTATTCAAAACCTCTACTATAAGCATACCCTTACTAAGTATCCGAGCTCACATATTTCATATGTTTTATTTTAACTGGGATACAAGGAAGTGTTTGTTGATTGATATTATTGAATACACTGTGAGGAATATTGTTTTTCTCAAAGAAAATAATTTTTGTATTTTATGTTCTCAATTTTAATAATAATTTAAATTATGTATTTAGTTTACTAAGACTAGTAAATTGTTTGGTCCTTCAGGATGCATTTCTTTGTATCTTATAACAATGTAACAAATCAAACACGAAATCCAAGATACCCAGGTCAGGTCTCTATAGTTGGAATCTGAGAAAGTTTAGTGTAAACATTAAGGTCTAGATTTAGAAATAAATATATAAGGGAACATAACCCTTTGATATAATTTGAGGATTTCTATAAAAAACAATACAATGTTCTGGTAAGGAATATATTATGTGGTTCTTTATATAAAATATATCATTGTCTAAAAACTACAAGCAGTTGTGGTTCTAGAAAAAATGTACCTAGGGTAATAACACTAAAAAAGGTAACATTCGGCCTGACAAAATCATCACTTGGTTTATAATAATGGTCCTTACAACACACCTATTTTGACTCTCTTAGGGGATATAATTGGGTTTATTTGCATCTTGTTTACAAACCATTATAAAGGAGTTGAAAAAAAACATACACCCAAAGAAACCATTTTTATGATTATGAGATTATTCATACTAAGAATTTTCAATTTATGTTATGTTTTTTACATGTTTTTTTATTATACATTATGTTTGACAATGTTATGATCAAATATAGTTTATACCATGGAGAGATTCACCTGTAAGGGGATTTGTGCTTGGATTTCTCCCCACTGCTGCCTTACTCTTCCCCACTGCGGCTCAACTTCCATTCGATGCTTTGAACCAGTAGGTTCATGACATGTAGCATTCCTTGGGGTTTCATTTTCTTTAACCACTCGACAATTTCACTGTATCCTGGCCTTCCTCACACCCTATCCTTTGAGTTGGACAGGGCTCTTAGGCGATGTAGTGACTGTCCAAGGTTTGAGTTTTCAGCTGATGTGATGAGAATGGCACTAAAATTCCATGTTTTCTAGTTGTGTTGGGTGGATTTGGTCGTAATGTATGGGCTTGAAGGTGATAGTGGGTTTTCGGTTTAGGTTTTCAGTGGGTTTTCTTCATTCCCTAGTCTGTGATTCCTTGTTTCTTGTTGTGTGGTTTAGATGTGATGTAGGTTTTTGGTTTGGATATAGATATTTGGTTTGGGATAGGTTTGTTTGGGTGTTGCGGTGGAGATGTGGTATAAATGACGGATATGATTTCTTTTAGGTTTTCTGATTCTGACATTGTTGGAGCCTGAAGTATGGTTGAATGGTTTTGCAAATATTATGTTGTATGAATGGAGGAGTTTCAACTATTTTTGTGCAGATGTTGGTTGTTTGCATTGAATTGGTAGAATGTTATCTTGGAATTGTGAATACTTGCAGCCCTATGGTTCACGGTTTGAGGTTCACTACATCTGTCACACAAGGAGTTTCTCAAGATGGGGTTTATAACAAAGGGTTTTCTTCATATCCGCACTCAATAATTGGATGTTTGAAAGGGCAGGGATTTAGCATCAGTTGCAGGCCCATGCATTCATGCATGAGAGAAAATTCCAGGAGCGAGGAGTAGAAGTAAAATGATCTTATTGTTTTTTCTGCTGGTTAGGTGCTCTTCAGTGTTGTCTTGATGTTCTTCAGCCTTAAAATTTTGTACCATGATGATTTTGGTTGTTTTAAGTAATGAAGTTCTGTATGGTTTCTCACTTTTTCCTCAAAAGTGTTTGAATAATAAAAATTTAATTTTCTGTCAGTATTCCATTGTTTAAATAAAGAACCTAATGAAAGGAATGGAAATTATATAATGAACATACTCCATATAGGTATTTCCATCATGGACAAGATAATGATGCTATAGATAGATTTTTATCTAGAACTGATCAAATTATAACGATATTAGGGAAGCTGACTCTAGTTATAAGTAATTACCTTTTCCACATAAATAATTCTACTAATCCACCATACAGTGTAATGATGTTAGACCTCTTCATGAATCAACAACCTCCATCATCAAACATGATGAACATTCCATTTTTAGCTAAGAAATGGATACGTTCCTTGGAGAAGATATCTCCCGCTCTCTAAAGTAGTAAATGGGAGAAGTTTTTCATGGTATTTTATCATCTCCCAAGATATGTGGGTCGATGGTGGTCATTAGTTCAAAAAACCTTGTATGAGGATGTAATAACAAGTATGTAGTGGCATTATTTCAAGGTATTATTCTTAGAAAAATATTTTCCCCCTGATATATGAGCAGATATAGAAATATGGTTCTCATGTATAATATATAAAGAAAGGGAATTTTTTTCTTAGTATGAAGATAACTTTAAAAGTCTAGAACGACATGATGTGGACTATGTATGTAATCCAAATGGAATGATTGACCATTTATTTTATGGGATTAAGATAATTCTCTAAAGGATCTAGTCTCCTAAATTTTAACATCATACGAGGATATAATATCACATGAAATCATGATATAGAAATATTTTTTCAAGTATTATGGATTCAAAGGGGAGTAAGAGATGAAAAATATAAAATAGAAAAATGGATAGAGGGAATAAGAGAAAGAAGTATTTTCCCACATGTGATAATTTTAGAGGGAAATTTTGTTAGATTATTAAAATGAAAATGAGTTTTCTTCAAGGGTCGAGAAAAATACCACCGTGATAATTATTTTGATGAAAATATTCCATATTACAATTTTAAATGATTTCATTATAAGGATATAGGGCACTACAAAATTTAATTCCCCAAGCATCAAGGGAATATAACTCAAAATGAGATAAGGGGTCAGTATCAAGATTTTTCTATTAATATAGATGAAGTGGAATGATTAAAGTTCCAGTGTTTGGATTCATGAAATTTATTATATGTTTTTTTAATCAATGATATTATGGTTATCAGAATTATTAAATGTATAAGGATTTTAATGAAGTACTATTTCATTAATTATTTTAGAACATATATTGAATGGTAGTGACGATTGGGAAATATTATTCAGTGGAATTTTGAACTACTTTTATGGAACATGATTGAAGTAAAATAACTCTCAATACATTCATGATGTTAAGATAATGATGCTGGGATAATAAATCATTGATATGGATAAGGTAAATTGGATAGCATTGACTACCTTTGTTTTGATTAATGATTTGTTGAAGAAGTGGTTTATGATTTCATGGATGGAGTTTACAATATTTTTTGATTTGTGGAATATATTAAATAATCAGTGTTTTATTTAAGGATTATGTAAGTATGTTTGTTTTAAATTATGTTTTATGGTAATTCAAGTTATTAACATGTTTTAAGGCAAGAAATGAAAAAGGTATTAAAATATTTGTTATGTGATGATTTAGATATACTTTATGTTGTTTTTCAGGAAATAATGATAAGTTCATTTTGGAAATATAGAAAAGTTTCCTCCTAAAGTCTTAGATCTTAATATTTTGTAAGTTTCATAAGGTTAACCATTTATGAAATGGTTTAGGTTGAACTTTTGATGAGGTTTTAGATGTTAGTGTATTACTTCACCACATGTAGTTTTATGCGTATTAGATAACCTATGATGACCATTTTATTATAATCCTAACTAAATATCAACATAATGATTTATCATTCTATTATGAATCTTGTGATCCATTAGTGCTTCTAGAATAGAAAAGTCATCTTACTTTTTTGAGTAAGATATAAATTGAAAATTGATCAAGGCACAACCAATGGATGAGATTGTGACTATGAAATTGTATAAAATCAAGTAACTATATCATCTCATGAAAATTCATCAACTCTATTAAAAGGATATTGAAACAAAATGTTATCCTAATACTCTAATTTAGGTTAAACCGATGGTTTTTTGAAAATCATAGATTTATCATTTTGAGGTCCTTAAATTTACGTTGATCATTAAATTTCTTATGATATATAAATCAAACTCTATATAATTATTTATTATTTTTTTCTATGTCCATATCTTTATTTTTCACTAATGTTCTCATACTTAGATACCCAGTTATGTGTTATTCCATATGACATCCATACTTAACTTTATATCTTATAAAGAGGATTTTTATGAACCCTTATCACAATAGGGGATTTCAATAAATGTATTTTCAAATTTAAAACCTGAAATCACCAAGATCAACATTAAATTATTAAGAAAAAATTTATTTAGGGGGGGGGGGGCTAATGTAACACACAATTGATTTTAAAGAGAGGAAAATCGTGTTCGATAGATTATATGACCCACAAAAACAACATTATAATTGAATTTAATACCGAAAGACTTTATGATATATTTTATTTTAGATAAATTAAACCTCTTAGATATTTTTAAATTTAGACAACACTAGGTTTGAACAAAACATGAAACACTATTAAAATATTATTATTTAAACATTACCATTATAACCTAGACGTTAAGTAGGTGGGTATGAAAATTAATTACAAAATTATGAAAATTTTATTTATTAAAAAATTAAACAATAAAATAAATTTCTATTTATTGATTATAAATAAAATAATAATGATTTGAAAAAGAAATAAATGTTTTCTAATTAACTATATTTTTTCAAAAGGCATATTAGTCGTGCATTGTAAAAATAATTTTTTTTTCCAATTTTAGTATATTTATTTGAAAATATTAAATTAATTTTTGAAAATATAACATTAAAATTTTCTTAGGGATAATTATTTAGGTTAATTTGAAGTGTTTTATTTTTTGATGAATAGTGAAAAAACTGCATTTTAAATGAAAACTACCTTTTTATATAAATTATGTATAAAGGTAAATTATATTTAAAATTTATTTTAAAGTAAAATTAGTTATATAATATATCAATTAATATAATATATGTAATTTAAATCATTTTCATACTGATGTTTGATATAAAAATTTTGTAAACTTTTGAACATTTCCACTTTGAAATCCCACTTTTCACCACGTCTGTGGGGTTAATTTAAATTTAAATTTTAAAATTATTTGAATTTAATTTGATAAAATATATTAAATATTGTTTATCATAATTAATTATTTTTTTAATAATTTTGATTTAATTTTTTACAATATTTAATAGTTAAAACATTATAAATTAATTACCATGATTATAGTAAAAATGGGTTTACTGAGGTTTAAACTAAACTGATAAAGGTGAAAATGACATAAGAATTGTCTTAAATATAAAATATATAGATATTTATACATTATGATCTATAATTATCTAGAAGAATCCATTTTTATCCCTTTTGTTTTTTAAAAAACATGGGTAATCCTTTTTCTTTTCAAAAAATTAGAAGTGTGCCACTAAACACACTTATCAAATACTAACCCCTATACACTATTATTCAAACCTTAAAAAAATTTTGGTTTAGAAAATACCTCCATAAATAACATCAAAACTTCTATTATCTAATACTATAATCCTTATTTTGGTTATAAATCCAACCTATGAATTATTTTGGTGCAAAAATAAGGAGGATGCACGAAGAAGAAATATCATTCTTCAATGAGTGTTTTTATTTAATTTATTAATACTCCTATTTAAATTATTATTAAACCATGTTGATATAATATAATTAATACATTACATATATTTATATGTTTTTATGTTAATGTAATTACCTAGGACGATGCCCATATCCATAAATTGGGTTACGAAATGAACATTCATGTGTACGGTAGACTTCCACCTCGTGAACCGATGTCAAAAAAATTTTCATTACCACTGATCATAGTTGTGTATTATGATGTATATAAAGTATATATATGATATTTATAACATAATTATACATATTAAGTCATTTTATCATATATAATTTTTTTACTTTTTAATTTGGATGGCTGACGATAACTTTGCTCTTATGTATGGCGGACTATAACCTTAATAAATGATGCGACTCATTTCTTGATAACCCTTTATATAGAAGGTGGTAATTATAAATTTAATGAATATATTTTATAAAATTGAAATAATTATGATAATTCTGTAATATTTAGAATTATTAAAAGATACTACATAATCATCTTTTTTAGCTTTTGACTCACTGAAAGATGATAACATCGTTCATGTACCTATGGACTACCACCATTACGAAGCGATGTGAATCTATTTTCATCACTACATGGATGATATATATAATTTTATTTAATGAAATAATATGGTATTTGTGATATTATATTATTTATTTAATGATAAAATACTACTTTTCTCATTTCTATATTGATCATTGAAAAATGGAAACGTTGCTCATCTATATGTATGGCCGACCATATTCATGATCGTAATGTACTAAATTTCACATAACCATCATTAATTATTTTTTCAAAATTAAAATTTATATATAAATATGAGAATTATTTCATTATTATTATGGATATGTTTTTATCATAACCAATTTGACCATAGTTTACCCACCAAAGTCATTTTTGACACACAAGTCAAATATCCTTGAAACATCTAATGTGAAATTAATTGATTATGTAATCATATATAACATAGTGAAAAGTGAAATAAAAGGGATAATAGACTTGATAAAAATTATAAAAAAAATTAAATTACAAAAATAATTTTATTATTCAGGAAGGTAAAGAGGGCACGTGATGAGTCGGACTTAAGTTAAGGGCTTCTCATCTCACATTTACTTCCCCGAGACATACTATATATTCAATAATTATTAATTTTTTTTGTGGTTTATATACTACCATTTTTTATTGTTTTATAATGTATTATTTTTTAGTAATTTCATTTAAAGTGTCATTTAATGTTATTTATTTCATGGTTCTTATGATTCAAAAGTCACCGAATTAGTAAGGAATTGTTTTACAATATCATCATTATTTGGGATTATTTTTGTTTAAGTATTCCTCAGAGAGATTATTTGATACTTCTATATGAAAGTCAATATATTTTATTATCATCTAGTTATTCATGATGTTTTTAAATTTATAGGGCTATTTTCCCTCTCTTTGGTACTTAAAATTATTAATAATGTGTTTCTAAAAAAATGATACTTTATTTATCTCCTTGGTTGGAAATTATTTCTCATCAAAACCCATGTTTTCTAAAAATGTTTTCAATTTTTTTTATTCTTCTCAAAATGATTTATTAAATACATTTTTCCCATTTTTAAATTTTTAAAAAATTGTTTTAATGGAATCTTCATGTCCTTTTCAAAACAATTTCATTAGAGTTTTACCAAAAAATATTAAAATAATATTTGTTTAATGTATATGGTATGAAAATACATTTCCACCTTCATGGAAAATTAATTTTTTAAATATTATTTTAATATTTTTAAATGGTTATTATCATATAATTTCTTCTTAATACATTTTATGAATATTTATTTTTTAAAATATTTTCAAAATGGAATTGTAATTTTTCTCTAAAATGTTTTTAAAGATATTTTATGGTATTTTTACTCTTAAACGAAATCAAACCATTATTTATATTATGATACATTAGGGATATGTTGTGTTTATATCATTATTTTAATTTATTTGGATGGTTTATAATTATTTTGACTAAGGATGTACAATTTTATTACCATTAAGCATATTACTATGGATGGTTTATTATTTTTTTATTGATTGTGGAAAACATTAAAATATCATATTGTAGTTTTTCAATATGGATGTTTATGTTTATTTCTTCTACCTATTTCATATGAGGAATGAATTAGACTTTTTATCTAATGGTAAGGGACCTCTATTACCCCTTAATTCATTAGTATGTCTCATGTGACATACTAGATTGGGTTTTGGATGAGGTATTACAAATTTATATAGATTTCGTGGCATAAGGCCATGACATTATTAGATATCTTTAGACAAGGCATTGATGATATGTTTTAGATGTGAACAATTATGTATTCAATGATTATATACTTATTTATTGATATTAAATGTTATAATTTTATTAGTTATAATATCCATGGTTTTGTTTCAAGATCAAGTCATTATTCATATGGTATTATTTGATCATAATTTATCCCATCCTTATTATGCTCATGTTATAGATTAAATGACATGTGTTTTTAGTTATTTACCATTTCATATTGATTATTATGTATTTATTCATATCTTTTTTTGTACTCTTTCCATTTATAAACATCTTAGATGAACCACTTCTTATGTATTATCGTCATCAGGATTGAAGTATTTTTTTGGGACTCATATATAGGGATATACTAATGGTAATATTGGAGTTCTCAATGAAAATAATTTGTGTATTTTATATTTTATATTTCATTAAGAATTTCATGTATGTATCTTTATTACCAAGACTAATAAAATATTTGGTACTTCAGGATGAAATTCCTTATTTACTATTCCAAGGTGACAAATTAGACACTAGCTCTGTGCTACTGTGGTCAGGTCCCTACTCATCTCACAAATAGACACACAACCCAAGGAATGAAGGTTTAGTGTCTTGGATATTTTCCATTTAACAAATTATTTTAAAACAATTGTAAATATTACTCTATAATAATACTAGTATATACCTTTTCTAAAAATATCACATGATATAATCTTTTTTATAACCTAGGGAAATAAAAATATAAAAAAGGGGTAAGCTCAGATTCCTAATAAGGGAAAAATTATCATAATTTAGTATAACATAAACATGAAAGAGAAAATTATAGTGATGATAAATATTATATTAAAATATTATATAACCATATATGATATCCATTTAACATCATAAAGCAACATAAAATCATAAAAATATTATTAATGAAACCTATAAGTTATGGCATGGTTTAAAATACATCTCAATAATACTAAAACCTGAGATCTTGACATAAAAGTGAAAAATATTTTAAAAATAAGGCTTAAGAAGAAAACATGGAACATATTGAAAATGAAAAGAAACTTGGAAATATTTATTACAACCATAATAATAAGAAAATAATTGTGTGCAAACTTTCTATAACAAAGACTATATGAAGAAACTCATTATATATATATTTGAAAATGTGATCGAACTCATTACAAACACACCTATATGAAAAATCCCATCATTTTCACACCTGAATATATAATGTTATATAAACATAAACCAACACATTAGAGGGTGATCGGGTACCCCACCCATCATCATCCATTCTCAAATGTTCCACTTAAAATCAATCATCATCATATCTTAATAAACCACTTAAAAAATAATAGGTTTGTCAAAATTTTGAATTAAATGAAGTTATAAAATAATAAGATATAAAAAATATCATTTATAAAAGGAATAATATTATAATAAAAAAAAGAGGGTGATCAAAACATCACATCACAAGAGAAACCAATTTAAGTAAAAATAGAAGTGAAAATATCAAAGTTTTCGAAAAAAACATTTAAAAATTACTTTAAAATATGAAGTAAAAATTGAGTTCAAATAAATTTTGGGATATATAAAACTTTTGAAAAACCTTATTATATAGAATTATCAGTAAATAATTATTGAAAATAAATAAAACATATAGATAATAAATTGAGAGTAATTACTAATAAAAATAAATTCCTTCATTAATCTTTTTAGTCTGTTTTAGAGAGAAAACACATCAAAGAAACATTGAGATATTTTATTTCATAAAAAGGTAATGGAAAAAATAGTGAACTTAAAAGCCATTAAATATTTGGATTTCATTAAAGAAAAAAAAATTATTAGAAAATTATGAACATGGAAGAGAGGATTCAAAGGTAACAATGAAAGTTATTCTTACAAATTGTTTTACTTTTTTGAGAATATTTTAGAGGAGGGTGATTATTTATTATGAGAAGTAATTTTACCCAAGGAAAAAAGAAAATACCATATAAAATAGGGAAATGGTAAGATCATATAAATATTGAATAGTGTGTTCAGTTAAGAAATACTATGACCCAATTAATGAGAAATTGAGTTGATAAAACCATTACTATACCGGTAACATAAAAATAAAAGGTGTAACATCCTGCCTCAGTAACTACTAAGCGGTTCACTGAGAGGGTTAGACACATGGCCTAAATTTCATGTCCCCATATACCATAGGCTACTGACTAGTAGTAAGGGCGTTGGATGTTTCTATGGGGAGACTATTCCCTCATAAGTTCGATTGAAGCACAATGGTAAACAATATATAATAAATAGAGGAATGATTTTAAAAATAAAAATAGATAAATAATAAATAATTATCCCATAGAAAATATATAGAATAATAAAATTAATATATTCAAAAATGATGATGATGATGACGATGATTTCATATTGCTATAAAAAATTATTACACATGATAATGGGGAACATTCATATACTGAAAGCTATACAAAGATACCAACAAGATGAAAAAAATTTACTATTAGAATCACAAGCATATGCTTGGTCCTCTTCCCCTTCTCTCCATCCTATTACTAAAAATCAAGCATCATAATTCATGTTCTTCCCTTTATCAAGACCTATAACCACTATGTCAGATTGGGTACCAATGGTGGCCCAAAAAGGGTGTGAGATATTCTCAGTAGGCCACCACTGGTGGGGTCAATATCAATCTAGTTTGTGCTTATAGAAATAGAATTGGCCAATAATGAAAAAGTCAAGGAAATGAATAATTAAATTAGTTGAATAGACCGGGTTCCTCTTGGGATACCTGTCTAAATCTACCTTATTCATTGTTATACAATAATATCTAATATGAGGAGACTTTTTCTAGTGTGATATAAGGTAAATTGGGCCATCATAAATAAGCATCATGAGGTGGACCATTCCCTAGCATGTGATTTATCTTAGCAGACATGTCCCAAGAATTTCAATTACACATACTTGTTCATTAATTTAAATGTCCCCTTTAAAATTAAGAAAGGTCACCATGCTCCCATATAAAGAATTCCAAAATAAATCCTAAGTATCACTCTAGGGGCTCTGTAAATTCCCAATATATTAAGAGTTCATTGAAGTTAATCCATAAATGGAATCCCAAGTATCAATATCAGTATGGATTGAAAAAAATCCTCCAAGAACATCCTTAGTATCTCACTTAGGGGACTGAGTGACACTCATAATCTAGTATAACCATCTAGCCAGTGAGACCATCCACGATGTCTCTCCTAGGGAACTGGTGTCACTAAAATGGAGGAATGATAAATACAAAGTGAGCATATCCCAGTCATACTTAGTATTTCTCTCAGTGTGTATACAATTCATTCATAAGTTCTAATAATATATCATGAATATCTCATCTAAATAATCCCTCAAGGATCCATGTATCGCTCTCATCTTGTATATGAGGTATGTCTTATCAATTTTAAATTATAACATTGATCAAGGCATTTCACCTATAACGGTTTTAAATTTCGTTTTCCATTTATTTAATGTTTATCCATTAAACTAGGCATAGGGAATAAGCCTAACTCATGACTAATATACTTATTAATTCAATTCATAATTTCAAAAAAAAATTACACAATAAAACACCTCTCAATGATAGTTTAACGATTTAAGGTACAATCACTTAGACCATAAATAAATTCACACCCATTTGGGGAGGATCATATTAAAGTGATCATTTAAAGGCTGATTCTCCACTACCTAGAATCATAGTAATTAAGGGGAACCATTTAAACTAATATTCTAAAAATTTTGGGGGAGTTTACATAGAATCAAGGCACACATAATGACGAACAAAAATATAAAGTAATGAAACTTGAGGAAAATATTCTATACCATCTACCTTAGGTTCCTAATACTCTCCTCATCCATAATCGTCCCTTAAATTGATATATAATTAAAGAAATTACAAGGAATCTTCAAATTACTTAAAAATAAATTAAAAAAGATCACACTAAAATAGTGCAAGAGGTTGGAAGATAAATAATTACAGATTGAATAAGAGATTAGATTTTACCGAGAGGGATCCAATGTACCCGATGACAAAGGGAACATAGATCAGATGAGGGTGATAACAAAATCCCTAGAAGGAGAAGGAAAAGGAGCTTCGGGCACCAGCTGTAAGGGAAAACCAAGGGGGAATATGGTTTGAGGGTATGAAAACACTTCATAGAAAAAAATGTAAACTACCCTTAAAAATCTTGGTCACCCGGTTTGGTTACCATGTTTTCCTAACCATGAAAAAACCATGTGCCAAACAATGTACAAGAACACAAATCACATGGACTCGGAACTTAGTTTTCATAATCATCAATAGACCATGGAATTAGCCACTTCCACATATGTATAGAATGATACATAAACATGTGACCTGGATTGCATGATTGAAGACAAACTATACGGTCTCCCCGATGCACTAGGTGACTCGTACATTTATAACTAAATATGCGGCTCAATTTACTTCCTTAAATTACAGAGATCTGGGATCTGAATGATCCCTAAACTCTCCCTTAACACCCCTTTTCCTTTAAAAAAATTATTAACATAAAAATATATGTTATAATAAGTAACAAAATTGTTCATACCACTCTGAAAAGATGAAATTATAGAACATACCCTCATTAAAACTAATTATCCCTGAGTTTCCCTTCCGAGGGTGGTGAGACACTAGACAGGGAATGTTCCAGCCACGAAGCCTGTATATCAGCCTCACAAAAATATTACTCTCCATAAACATGTTCATTCTTCCAGAACACTTGAACCAGAGTAACTGACATACTTTGGAGTTCCATTATGATCCAACAAACGATACATATATGATGCTTCTTAAAGGACACATACACCTCCAACTCAACATCCTTGGGGTATAATGAATGAGATGGTTCACCATGATACCAGAGAAGCTATGATATATGAAATTATTATTGTATTTTATGGTATAGTTTAGGTGACAACAATTGATAGGCTACCATAAGGAATCCCACCATGATCTCAAAAGGCCTGTAACATTCCGAACCCAAACAGTCACCTGGACAATGCTAAATGGGCCAGGTGTTACTGACCTTAGTCCCTCTTCCCCAAACTCTAAAGGCTTATCACTAGACGCGAGTGTGTTAACATGTATAGTGGTGAGGCTATACCCTCTAGGAGGAAAATAAGGTACTGGTCTAAGTATAATAATAAAACCTGCAATGGTAATAAAGATTTATCAGAATCAAACTAGAACTCCATTGCGAAAACACATAAAAAAATTGATAAACATCAGAAGGAATATATTAAAAAGGGTAATGGAAGATAAACAGAACCACATGATGAACATCACTTGTAACTACTAAAAAACGAAGCATGCGTCTATATCAGGTCAGACAAGTCATCATAAAGAGGGATCTAATGTATGACCCATAGTAGCTAAAATAAAAAAGTAATAATGATGACACATAATGAAAGCTAATACAAAAGTAAACTCAACCTAGACATGAACTCAAGGTACATACCATCTTCAAGCCAAATAGTACTATGATCCATCTCCTGAGGCTAATCCTTCACTTGTACGTAGAAACATAATGTCTATAAGCGTCTTGAAGAGATTTTGTAGGATGTGAGACAAATATCAGTAGGATACCACTAAATGCGGCATACCTAGTATAGGTGTTTAAGTAGGAAAACATCTATAAAGAAAGTAAACATTATGATGCACAATGTAAACAAAACTTCCCCTAGGGCTTAGAAACCACCATTGAAAATCACCTGCTTTGGCCAATACCAGGATCTCAGTCATGTAACCCAGCACCATGTGCCTCCTAACACTGTGTTTCTCAAGTATGGACATCCCAAAGTCACACCCAAGTAATAGTAACCTAACACCATGTGCCTCCTGAAAAATTGTGTCTCAAGTACTGACATCCCATTGGCTTTCTCAAGTAGTAGTAACCCAGCACCTTGTGGCTCCTAACACCTCGTGTGTCAAGTACCGATGTCCCATAGGTAGTCCCAAAAAATCTGAAGGCTCCTCGCCTTCCATGAGGTTTCTTAGACAATCACCCCCAAACCATAATCACCTAACCGCAACTATGGAGGCCTGTACCAACATGATCAATCAAAACCACATCATCATGAAGTCATTTATGTGCACACGACCTAAATAATGAGTGAGCGGTAATCACCAAATTTAGAACCCATGCCACAATCTCTCTGGAAACTCATTATCTTATGACCATGTTGCTTAGAATTCGATGGCCTTTCCATCAAATTAATGGGATCCATGCCCATCTTGAAAGTCACACTACCTCAATCCGACATCAACGATGCCCAAACCCATGGTCAAACCACCCAAATAATTGAGGCCTAGCCCAACCTATGAAATACATCACTCAAAAATATTGAGGCCACACCCAACACAACCCAAAGATTCTAACATATACAATATCAAGCATCTCATATATATAATCAGAAAATCACTTTAAACAAAAAAGACAATTTAAATAGCTGAATTTCCCTAGCCATGTGATGTCCCATACCAGAACTAAAGTATTGAAAGCCTCTAATAAACTTAATCATGCATAAATAGTTTAAAATCATTACTTTAATAAAACGATTCAATTATTACAATTTTGGAACCCTGGAAAAAATTCCCCAAATTTGTAATGACCTCTAACCCGACATCTCTCAAGCATAACAATGTAAGGGAATACCCAACGACATCCTGCAGGTCTAACAATGAATTCAATATGCAATAAAAACTACAACAGGTTATCTTTCAAAATAAATAAAGATGCACCAATGGATGCACCTCCCAAATGTCCATGAAAACAAAAAATGAGGTATATACCACCTACCTCAAACTAGTACGATGATCCTCCTCCATTATCAGCCTTTAATTTGGTCTAAAACTTAGTAGATCTACAAAAAGAGAATAAAAGCTCAAACTATTATAACTTGGTTTAGATAAGAAATTATAAATAAAAGCTCAAGATTAATTAAGATCTCACATGTGGGTTTCTAATGGATCAAATTATGTTTTAATTTGACTTAAGACGAATATCTGAGAGGTGTTTGATGTACCAGACGACTTGGTTTGCAAAACCCGGTGATCCCCACTGTCCAATACCTCTAAATGATAATACTGCCAAATTTAAGTGAAAAAATGAAACTAAACGACATGTATATAGGAATACACGTTGTGTATACAATTTAACTATTCCAATGACGACTGTTTTTCCATCGACTCACTTTCCTGACCTGCTGATATGACTACACAACATGTACTAGGGAGTACACAACATGTAGTTGGATTACCTCCTATTTCCTTCTAACTTATCAACATGCCATGTATATCCCTCATACACAACTAGACTACAAAAAATGAACTATGAGTACACAGTGTGTACATGGTAAAAACTCTCTACCCGGCCAAAGAGCCAACACACCATGTATGGCCTTCACACATGACCATGGTACACGGTGAGTACTTGGAACTACAATGCATGTAACCCTGAAATCATGAAATGTGCGAAGTTTTAGTCTAGAACCACCCAGTCTCCCTTGTTTTCTCAAAAATAACTCAAAAGAAAAAAAAAATAAACCCATACATTAATGTTAGAACCGAGTTCTTAAAAACATCTCCCCTTAAAAAAATTCGACTCCGAATATCCCTACCAAGGCTGGTGAAGAAAACACCATACAAATATTTCCTCAAAACATAAATCAAGAAAAGTTTCATAGATTTTTTCTAGACCCATGGTTCTCCCATGACGCATCATCACCCATGAACCTCACAAGGTGATCATATGTTGCTTCAAACACCCATATCGTATCCTGCACCACATCGGTGTCTGCCTCAATGAGGTCCTGCATCCCATGGGTGTTCAAAATAAAACTTGCTACCTTACACCACAACTAACCAACATCCTAGATGCCCTGATGCCCACGAAACCTCTAGTAACCCACATCCCACAGATTCACCAGTTCCCATGGAACCTTAAGTAACCCCCATCCTTGATGCTCATGATGTTAGCCAGCTCATATATATATAAATAGATCACACAACCAAAATGGTGCCATTATACTAACCAACATTTGGTTAGTATATATAAATCTTGTGCAACTCATGCACTCTAAACATACATTCTTTAATAGGACTTTCCAAAAAGAAAACAATAAAAACACGGCTCTGCCTGTAGTGTACATTTGACCCTCATTGACTCACCAACTTGCTCAACCTCTAACAGCTTCACGGTGTGCACCTTGCCTAACACACAAGTTTATGAAGCCTGTCCTCCCTGCGGTGCAATAGCAGTCACCAGCCACTAACCTCATAGCCGAGTCCCACTGTCTCTTCCATGTCCTCCCCATGAAACTTAACCTCAACTACTATCACCAGGTACCAATCCTGAAATGACCCCAAACGCCATAGTCCTTCCTGGCCCATGCATGCTAGCTATCTGAGAAGGTTTAATGCAAAACCTATTGAGATGCCCAACCTGTCCACATGCCCAAAACTGTTTTGTAGTCCTATTAGACTGAGTCCAGACATGCCCTAGATTCCCACACTGAAAGAAAACCACTATCGAACTACTACGAGGTTTTCTAAATGAGTCCTTGGCCTTCTTGCCCTGCTAGAACTCATCCTGACCTCATTTTTTTCTATCTAAACCATCACCTGAAGCCATCACCTAGCTCAAACATGACCTATCCGTCAATTTTTCCTCAGCTATGAGAACCTAATTTAACACCTCTGAGAACAAGGAAAGCCTAAATATGTTTACCTACACCTGGATGGCATCCGTAATCCATCATTAAAGAACCTAACCCTCAAGGTGTCAATGATTAATATACCTGGTGCTAAGATATACAACTTATTACAAGTATCTGCATAGTCCATGATTGACATGTTACCCTGTAGAAGGCTAAATAACTCCCAAGATCTCTCTTCCCTCTGCATCTCCGGGAAGAAGTGTTCAAAAAACCTATCCTCGAAGTCATTCTAGGCCAGTAACTCGTGTTTGTGAGCCTAAACCTACACATCCCATCAGCGCTTCTCTAATCCTCTAAGAATGCATGTCATCAACTTGACCCTCTACCCTAGAGGAATCTTGAGCTGCTCAAATATAATATTCATTATCTCTATCCAATTCTCAGCTACCTGTGGACCACCTTCACCCTAAAAAAAGCGGTGGGTGATGAGACTGGAATTCCCGCATCAGATATTCCATAGAGGTATTTGTTCCCTATACGCCTCTATCAATACCATTTAACACATATACCAGGGTTGATTGTATATTCTTGTCGAGCCCCAACCTGAACACTGTCAAACCCAGTAGCAACCCTACCTGTATTAGATTCCAAACATGATCCTATCCATGACCCTATACCTGCGGCTCATACTTTGAATTCCCTTCCCAGGTATGAACATGATCGTGTTCCTGAGGCACTGTATCATCACCCACCTGATGCTCCATCAAATCCATCTAAGAGGAATCCTTTGAATACCAAAAAAATTCAGATAACCCATAAATATCTTACAATATATTCACACAGATAGGAAAAGTAGTAAAAAAGCATATAACAACTACCCTTACTATCCCCCACCAAAACTCATGCCCCTGAATCCTAACCTCATGTCCCCCTTACCAGCCCTCAACAGAGACAAGTAGCATAGTATCCCCAGTCCATTCCCATCAAGACTACCAAAGTTGTCTCAGACCAACGACCAAGTCACCAAATCTTGACAGTCAGACTGCCTCAAATAGACGTCCAGGATGCCCAATTTCGGTGATCAACATCACCCCAGTCATTGTACCTTCCTACTCATATATGATCCATTCCCAAATATTATGCCACATGAAATTTGACATAATTTAAGGCATGGAATATTACATTTCAATAAACAATCAATTCTATCAAGGATTTCACCTTTCACATTTCAAAATAATCTAAATCATGTAAATTGATATTATTCACATATAATTATCACTTTTTAAAGAATACATGTAGATTTGAAATTGAAATACCCTAACAACGTTCTTATGAAATTACAAGAAAACACACCTTTCCATATCGATCCAAACTCCAATTCCTTATCTATTACATCACCAGTTTAAGGGTCACATATTACAACCAATAATTATCACAAACCAAGTGATCCCCCAAGGTGGAAACCATATAAACTATAATCTGAGAAAAAATAGAATAGAAATTCCCACCCAAGGTAACTTGGTCCATACCCCGCACCCAGGGTTGTAGGTTCCCAAGCACAAGCTAGAAACCCAATTCCAATAAAAACCTGTCTACAATATACTATATTCCAAATAGAAAACAAATCCAAAATAAAGAGGCAGTCTTGATCTCATTAGGAGTCATTCAAAAGATTCTACAAAATCTGTATCCACAAAAACTCCTCTAATACCAGTTGTGACATCCCAGACCCAAACAACCACCCAAAAAAATGCTAAATAGGATAGGTGTTACTAACCTTTGGCGCACCTCCTCGAATGAAAAAGGATGCTGAAAATTTGGGAGGGTGTTAACTGGTATAGTGGGGAGACTATACCCTCTCAGAGGAAAATAAGGTATTGGCCCGAGTATAACAATAAAACCTGTAGTTGTAATAAAGACTCAGTAGATTCAAACCATACCCACATAGCGAAAGAACATCCAAAAATAGATAAAAATTTAAAGCAATATATAAATAAGAGAAACAGATGATAAACAGAATAACAGGATGAACATCACTTGTAAATACTATACAACAAAGTATCCATCCATAGTAGGCCAGAAAAGTCAATATAAAAAGGGCTCCAATGAACAACAAATAGTAGCTACAATAATAAAGTAATAATAATGATACATAATTAAAATAAAACAAAAGTAAAACCCATCTAGTCATGAATTCAAGTTCCTTACCATATACATTCGAAGCATCACTACAATCCAGCTCTGAAGGCTGATTCTTTACCTATACATAGAACCATAAAGTCTAAACGCTTCCCAAAGGGCCAGTGTAGGGTGTGAGATGAATCTCAGTAGGATACCACCCAATGGTTCCTAACTAGTATAGGTGTTTATGTAGGAAAAAATATATAATGAAATTAAACATTATGATGTACTATGTAAACCCAACTTCTAATGGTGCTTATCAGCCACCATGGAGTGTCACCTACTTCAGCCAAGGCTAGAATCCTAGTCACGTAAACTAGCACCATGTGCCTCTTGACACAGTGTGTATCATCTATGGATTTCCCGAAAACACACAAAAGTAATAGTATCCTGGAACTATGTGCCTCCTAACACCATGTGTCTGAATTACCTACATCTTGTAGGCACGCCCAAGAAGTAGTAACCAAGAAACTTGTGCCTCATGACACCTCGTGTCTCAAGTACTAAAGTCCCATAGGAACTCCCAAATAATCTAAAGGCTCTTCACATTCCACGTGGATTCTATGGCATGAAACCCCAAACCATAATCACGTAACTACAACTATGGGGCCCTATACCAACACGAGTAGTCAAAACCCCCTTATCATGGAGTCATCTATGTCCAGATAACCTAAATAAAGGGTGGGTGGTAACCACCAAATTTAGAACCCAATCCACAACCTCTCTGGCACCTCGTTCCCCTGCTACCATGTCACTCATAATTCGATGGCCTTTCTATCAATGTAACCTAGGCCATGCCCATCCTGACATTCACACTACCCTAATCTGATGTCCATGATTCTCAAACCCATGGTAAAACCACAGAAATAATTCAAGCCAAGTCCAACTTGTGATCAACATCACTCAAGAATATCCATGCCACACCCAACACAACCCAAAGGTTCCAACATATGCAATATTAAACATCACATATATATAATCAAAATAATCACTTTAAACATGAAAAACAATTTAAACAATTTAATTTCTCTGGCTATGTGTTGTCCCATACGAGCACTGAGGTCTTGAAAGTCTCTAATAAATTTAATCTTGCTTAAACAGTTTAAAATCACAAGTTTAATCAAAACAATTCAATTATAACCATTTTGGAAGCCCCTACCAAAATTACCCAATTGCGCAATGACCTCTAACCCATCCTCTCTCAATCATAACAAGGTAATGGAATACCCAATGGTATCCCATGAGTCTAAAAATCAATTCAATATGCAATAATAGCTATAATGGAGGTCACGCACAAAATAAATGAAGAAGATCCAAAGGATGCACCATCCAAATGTCCACGAAAGCACAAAAAAAGGAATGCACCACCTAGCTCAACTAGCATGATTATCCTCCTCCAGTATCAACCTCTAATTTGGTCTAAAACTTTGTAGATCTACACAATGAGCATAAACACTCAAACTCCAATGACTTGGTCTAGAGAAGAAATTGTGAAAAATGGATCAATTTTAATCAGGAGCTCACATGTGGGGTTCTAATGTATCAAATAGTGTTCAAATTTGACTTAAGAAGAAGATCTGGGATTTTTTTTGATGTCTCAGTTGACTTGGTTTACAAAACCCGGCGACCCCCACTGTCCAATACCTCAAAAAAGGCTACTACGCATTTTAAGAGAAAAAAATGCACAACATGTATATAGGTATACACTCTGTGTGTATCATTTAACTATTCCAACGATGGTTGTTTTTCTACTGAATCACATTTCTGACATACAGACATAACTACATGGTGTGTACTAGGGAGTACACAATGTTTAGTTGGTTCCTCAACTATTACTTTCCGACTTCTCCACATGCCATGTATATCCGTCATACACAGATAGACTACACAACCTCTACTATGAGAATAAGATTTGTACATGGTAAAAGCACTATACTCAGCTAACACGCCCACATTCCATTTATATCCTCCACACATGGCCAAGGTACACGATGTGTTTGAGAAACTAGACGGTGTGTAATCCTTAAATTATTCCAGGTGCCCAGTTTTAGTCTAGAACCACCCAGTCTCCCGTGTTTTCTCAAAAATAGATCAAAAAAGGGAAAAATGGAACCTGTACTTTAATGTAAGAAATAGGTTCTTACAAGGCCTGATATAATGTGGTGATATCTTGACCTGTCTCTGAATCCGTCTCTGACCCAAACTAGGGAAAACTTGTAGAACAACCGGATGTCCCACCACGATATCTAGAGTTTGAAGTTAAATATCAGTATAATACTTCTTCCTTTAATGATCTATAACTATACATGTATGAATCAATTGGCCCTACTCTGAAGGCTCTTAAATGATAGGAGGACCCAATGGTGCTACTTCATCTGCCTCTAACCACCATATGGGTGAATAGAATGACTTATCATGAATGGCTCTATACCGATCCATCTAATTAATTTCCTAAAAATAGTTATTATAAGAAAACTCAATGAGAGGTATATGTTTTTTCTATGAACCTCTAAAATCAAGGATTCCTGACCAGATGATGTCCAACAACACATGTATCATCCACTCAGATTTGTTATCGGTGAGAGGGTGATATGATGTACTCATGATCACCTATGAAACTAGTTACATCTGTAACCCCTTCCATAACCTTAATGTAAATTGGGCATCTCAATCTGATATGATGGAATGTGGAAAACCAAGAAGATGAAAAATCTCCCAAATATATAGCCTCCCAAGCTCATCGACTGAGAATGTCTCCCATATTGGTAGGAAGTGTGCGACCTTAGTCAACCTATCAATGATAAAAAATATTGTTCCACTAACTTGAAGGGATCTTGGAAATACTATTATGAAATCCATAGTGGCATCATTCCAATTCCACTCAAGAATAGATAGAGGTTGTAGAATTATAGTAGGTCGCTGGGGCTCTGCCTTCACATACTGATAGGTGTAACACTACATGATGAAACCTAACATCTACCTATTAATAAATGGCCACCAATACTCATAACTTATGCTTGGGTACATATTGGTAATCTCAGGGCTAACTTCCCAAATAGTGGCATAATATTCCAACATTATATCTTACCATATGACAACAAGCACCCACACATGCCTGCATAAAATAGAGGTTATTTGGAAAAAAACCCTAAATGTGTCCTCTCAGTTTTTTGGGAGATTGTTTTTGAAAAAAGAAGATTTTCCACATAGGAGTACATAGTTTTGAAACCATGAAGGATAGTTCATGATCCTCATAGAAGGTATAAATAATGGTGATGTAGAATTGAAAAAGGAAGGATTCCACCTAGAAGTGCAATGCAGACTGTGAAGCATTGTACATAGGCTGTATATGGAAAACGATTCACTGGGAGGCATACAGTTTGTGGGAGGTTGGAAGTTTATGGAAGGCTTGAAGTACGTAGGATGGATCGTCATTCGAGAAAATGATGTGCTGATTTGTGGAGCCTCAAAGGGATTCGTTCATGGAACATAACATTAACCACAAAGGGTCACGACGGTACACAAGTTGTTTAGGGAAAACAGTTCATGAAAGGATCAATATGCTGTGAAGGTTGTACCACATTGAAATTTTGGGTATCTAAAATTAACAGATTTAGTTGATATATTTTATTGTATATGGGTTTCTAATCCCACAAATAATTAGATCATTTGTTGTTAGAAAAAATCTTCACTCTGGGAAAAATTCTGTTAAGTATGATAGAGTTCACGTGGATTATATTAAGAGGAAGTGGTTTGTGAAGAGGATTCTGAGAAAGTAGAAGGAGTTCACAGGAATGGTTTGTGAAGTGGTTTTGTGGGAATTTAAATATTGTGAAGGAAAGAGGTCTGTGAATAAGAAAATGGTTCGTTGAAGAAGAAATATTCTATGGGGAGAAGAAGTATGTGGAATTTGAGGTGGTATATGGAGGTGGTATGAATAGGTGGTTCTTAGAGGCAGTTCACAGGTCTGAAGAAGATGTGTTTCATGAAGCATATGTGCTACGCAGGGCAGAGAATTTTTTGGAGAAATAAAGTGGTATGATAAGGGACTTAAATAGTTCATGAAATCAATTTCTGTTGACTAATAGTATATGGAATAGTGTATTTCATCTATGGGTGAAAAATGAACTTCAACAGAGCATCTACCTATAGTTGAGGATGCATGAATTCATGAAAATGAAGGTTCCTACAAGGGAATAAACTATGTGTGGATCCCTTCTAAGAGCAGTGAGCTAAGGAAGAAGAATATGGTGATGTTTTCCACCAATAGTGAGACAGAGAAAGAGACATAGGATGTGACCCTTGGGAATGCAGTGAGAAGACCCTACATCTTATAAAGGCAGTGATACTGAGAATAGAAATGATCTTTCTCAAACCTCATAATTTGGTAGTGAGGCTTCGTGGACTTGGTACATCAGCACAATGACGTTGTATGTTCCTTGGACGTATCTCAGTGAGAGTGATCCAAGTAAAAATCACTGTGTCCTGTGCATGATTTCATTCCTGTTCATATATTGATACAAGTAAAAGAGAGAATAGAGTTTTTTTCAATGATGAAACTAGATCCTAAGGGTCCGTTATTTTAGTATGTCTTACCCTGATTCACCCCCTCTTAATGTATTTTAAATAATTGGAATCACAAGGATCTCATTTTAATTGATTACCAAATCGAGAGATGAGTTCTCACCTGAGACACTATCCCTATAGATGAGGCCCTCAAGATCTAATAACTGACTCATCCACACCTTCTTTAGAAGGTAGTATTTCACTACTATAGTTGATGAAGAAAGATTATCATGTTGTTACGAAACCTATGGGTGCATCTCGATAAATAAATCCATAAATTTCTACTCACTACTGGCCTATTGGATGGTATGTGTCCGAGTCTTCTGAATTAGTACATAAGTTACTACATTACCCTTCTCGGGTGTATAATAATCCTATAGTTGAATAATTGAATGTACTCTACCCACTTATGGTTCCTTAAAGTTTATTCTCGTTGTGCGGAGATGTATTTGAGACTTTTGTGATCAGTGTAAACAATAAACCCCTATCCCAATATTTAGTGCCTCTAATAGTGTTAGGCATGAACCATGTCTGCTAGATTGAGATCAGGGGTAGGGTAAATCCTCACATGAGAACTCAAATGGAAGGACCCGTATTCTACAACCCAATATCCATGCATTATAATTTATCCTAGAATGATTTATAAAGAATAGTAGTATACTTTATCACCTCTTCCCAACTCTGGAATAATTAGTATTGGTGCTGAAGTCATATTTCCCTAAAAATTTTAAATGGATGTCACATAAGAATTAGACCAGATTAATTTCACACCCTTATTATTCAATCCTATGATAAGCATGACTACAGATGATAAATATTGAATTAATTACCTATAATATCCATTTATCCCTTAGAAACTGCGTATATCAAAAACATTCTTGGGTTGTTCCAAGGAAACCATGGTTCTAACCTTCTCTTGGTCAACATATATGCATACCTATGAAATGATATAACAAAATAAGTGAACCTTATGGATCCAAATGTGGCATTTTTGAGCTTCACATATATTTGTTTCAATTTTAGTGTATTCAATATGATCTCAAGAAAGGTTTCATGGTTGTGTATAGTTATAGAATACACTAAGATGTTGTCCTTGAAGTCTACAAAAAATTAGTCCATGTATAGGTGAAAAAAACTGATTCATTATTGTCATAAAAACTAATGTCATGTTTTTAAGGCCAAACGCCGTACCCAAATACTCATAAAGGTTATACCTACTTAATAATTCTATATGAAGTGTGTTTGTGGGTCTCAAATTCACTCAATGACTTCCAAATATCAAATTTATCTTATAGAAAATTATGGCTCCATGGAGTTGGTAGAAGAGGTTTTCTATACAAGGGAGTGGATATTGGTTCTTAACCATATTCTAGTTCAACTAACTTTAATCCATGAAATACCTAAGGGTACCATCAAACTTCTTGGTAAAAAGGATAGGTGGAACCCATGGTGAAGTGCTGGGTTAGATAAAACATTTTTTCTCTTGATCTTTTAACCACTTCTAAATTTCATGGAGATTTTTAGGTTCCATCTTATAGGGATGAATGAACACTAGTGCTGCACTTGGAACTAGCTTGATCCTGAACATCACCTCTCTCACATGATGTAATTTAGATAAATATTGATGAATATTTCCCTAACGAGATCCACAATAGGAGGGAAGTCCACAAGCCTCATTCCTTAATCACTCATAAGGAGACTCACTATCTAGGATATCACCCTGATATCCTATGATGCTCATGTCCATATCGACCCACTTAGACATACCATTTCCCCTTATGAATGTAGGTTGTTTCATCAAGTGATGTAAATGACACCGTTCAATGATATAATTCAACATGGACATGGTAAAGAATAAGCCAGTCCATTTTGAGTATGATGTCAAGACCAGTCATCTTGAGGAAAAAGATATTCCATAGGAAACGATCCCTTCCTATCTCAAGTGGGAACTCCTTACACTGGCATAAACTATCATATCAGACCCTAAAAAACGTTTACAGAGTCATAATTCTGTAGAAGTACTCTATATCTAGGCCCAAACATTCCTTAATTATTGCGAACATATAAAGTAGTGTGATGCACTTGTATCAAATAGAGATGAAAATAAAGTAGTGGCTACTAGAATAGTACCACATACTATAGAATGCCCTGAACTCATATCCTCATGTGTAGGATGCATTTCATAGTTCAGGATTGAAGTATGACCCTAATATGCAACCTGACTAAACTCGCAAGTCCACTCTACTGTCTTTGAGCCTTAGATGTCTGAATACCTTGTCCATGTTCTTCTTCATGTCCTGATTAGATGGTAGTATGCCAATTCCTATCCAAATGTGGATCTACTGTAACTACACCTGAAAACGATGTCAATACAGTCACTTTACCTAGAGTAAAAGTCTAACATAAATGTTTTAAGTGACCCATCCTGTGGCAATATTGACACTCAATTGGGTTCCTTGTACACTTGGTCTTTTTATGGCCTATCCCTCCGCACTGGTGACACACCACATATATTTCAGAAAATGTCATATGGATATCACAACCCCCACGTGCTGGATAAAAATTTCATTTCCATCCACTGGACTATCCATCTCCCTTCCTGGAAGAAGAACTACCCAAGATCACATTTCACCCTTCACTCAGGTTCCACCCTATGATGAGGGTATAGTTCACTATATCAGAAATAATGTCCAATATCAAAATATTTACCTATGATCAGATTTCATACACAATACCATCCTCAAAACATATCACAAACATTATATCATCACCGATAAGTGTTTATGAAAAGTACTATAGATCAGTGAAATGATCCAAGTATTAAATAATTTATATATCACCCCAATATAGATTAATAGACTATCTATCACAGTATTATCTCAACCTATTGGGAAACAATTAGTCATAAAATACTATTTGGAAGCCCTTTCATACCATACCCTGATGACGTTTGACCTGGGTAATGAAATCCCACCAATGTTTAGAATAAACAAGTTTCATGTTGGAATCTATCTTGATCTCCACTCTGTAGGTATCTCTAGACTCCCAAATATAGGCAACATTACCACTATTTTTGATTTTGTATCTTGAGGACCTCTATCGCACAAAAAATAGGGAATATGATACTACTAGAAATACCTTGTCAGCAATTTTATAATAGGGGAAGGTTTTTAATATCCCTATATGGATTGTATGAAGTAGAAAAAGGTATCCTAAAATTACGCATCAATTTCCAGTGGAATATCAACAGGAGGTGCCTTAGGTTGAACTATAGGAGGTAATATTGGTGGCTCAAATCCCACCACCTCTATAGCATGGTCATCACCACCCTCTTGATACACGACTTGAGGACATTGAGGAGGAATAGTTATAAAATTTCCAAGATCACAACACAGTAATGATTTAACAAAAGATAATAAAATAGTGAAATAAGTAAAGGATATGTACACAACCTTCCCATAACGAGTCTTTCATATCTTCATATTCATAAGTCTAGGTCTAGATGATAAGGAGGAATATTGGATTCTCATGAGACACTGCCAACTGCCCACTATAAAGGTCTGGTTAGGGTCAAGGTACCAGAAAATACAACTAAGGTTCTGATATATGAAGTATCAATTGAAAGGTATAGAGGAAAATTACCTTTACTTTACAATTGGAATTCCCACTTAGAAATAACAATTTCATTTGAATTTAATATTTATTTTATGTTTATTCTTATTTATATGGATATAAATATCTTAATAGAGTTAGGTGTGTAACCATTTCTAATTTACAAAGTCTCATACTCTTTATAAATTGAAATTGGTACATCATGTAACTACGACCTAACCTTTACGTCCTGTATTATGATGTAACATGTCAGGTATAATGATTTGAATAAATTTAATACCATTCCATATTTATAGAATTAATTGATTCTTAAATTCCCATTGGAATTCATAAATCAAATAAACTCATGTTTCAACCTATATAACCAGTAGTTCACAAATGGAATGTGTCATAATTGGTTAATTAAGGTGTCGTCATAAATCTATATGGGAAAAAACCATTTAGATTGATATACGAAATTTAATTAATATTAAAATGTTATCTCTTAAAGAAATTTTACCACATTGTAATTATATATCAATCAAGGGAGACACAAAAAGAACATGAAATATAGGGAATGCATGTAGAAATATAGACATGGCATGGAATAATTCATGAAATTTAAGTCCTCATTTGACTATTATGATACATGAATTGATACGACCTTATCTCATCAGGCCAACGTGAATACATTTCATCATAATAATATAAAAAATGATCACATCACAAAACACACACATCAAAGAATCGTGAAATCAGAACAACTGTAGTAGGAACAACCAATAATAACAAAAACCCATCCGATGAAATTTTTGTTTCCCCTATACATGGGGTAGATACACTGAGGCTCTGTCTCATTAGAAAACCAAATTATATCATAATCTCTTTTATAATAACCAAATATTAAGATAAAAGTAATAAGGGCCATGATACCACTTTTTAACATCCTTCCCTGGAAGCCACTAAGTGGTTCCTCGAGACGGTTAGATACATAACCTGAAGCGTGCCTCCACATATTCCAGAGGATGCTGACATGAACCAATGTCCTAGGGTGTGTCCGTGGGGGAGACTATTCCCTCATGATGTAGAGTGAATAACATCAGTAAAAAATATATAATAAATGTAGGAAGTAATATTAAAATAATATTAGTTGAATAATAAATAAACATTAAATATCCCGAAGGTGAAAGTTAAAATACAATAGATACAGAAATGATGATGATGATTTCATGTTCCTATGAAAAAAATGTTTAAAAAAGATACATGAGAACATTCATATAACATAAGATATACAAAATACCAACAAGACTAGGAAAAACTACTACTATCATCACAAGCATTAGATTAGTCCTGTTCCCAAGTACTTCATCCTAGTACTAAAAAATAAAGCATCAGAAGCAGGATGCTTCCCTTTATCAACACATATAACCATGAAGTATCCTTGGGTAACAAAGGAGTTCTAATAATGGTGTGAGATATACTTAGTATTAAACCACCAATAGTGTCTATATAAATCCATTTTGTGCTAATAGAATGTACAATATTCCAATAATAAATAATGCAAGGCAATAATAAATTAATTTAATGGAATGGAATAGGTTCCTACTAGAATACCTATCTGAATCTACATTTTTTGTCCAAAGTCTGGTGTCTCTGAAATGAGGAGACCATTGAAATTGTGATCAGGATCCACCATTATATCATTTTTTATATTCTTAATTCATAACGGGGATTTAATCTTTTAGAATTATCTCAATGTTCCAATCCTTAGTGTTTCCATTTATTTAGATTCTTTCCGAGTTTCTATACATTCTAATAATTTTTTTAAAAATTAGTTCTCCATTAGAACATGATTTATACATGGTTGAATAATATTTGGTAGTTTTATCTGTCATTGAAATGTTCCCCATGCTATAAAAACTATTTCATATATTTAATGATTAGGTCACAAATCCTTTTATCCATATATTCAAATTATCCCATTTAATTAGGTAAAGGAATAAGTTAATATGAAAATAATACCCATACAAAGAATATATATTCCAAAGGAAAACCTAACATAATATCATATCTGATATTGACACCCACAATGAGGTTAAGGTTTAACAACCCATGAGCTAGAAATAACCATATTTGGATTAATTTTAAGAGAAAATCCTCCAATAATCCTCATCCATTACATATGTATTTTTAATCCTTTATTTACCATTATATAATTCATATATTCATTCATATTTTAATTCCTTTAGTATTATGCTCCCATGTACTGTGTATTTTCTTAGGAAACATCATACCATCTCACTTTCATTCTATATAATTTACAATATGAGTGTGTAAAATTTTATGATGAGAAAAATTATGGAATAAAATTAGATATTTAATTGATTATATAATATATATGGATCATCCACATGTTGAAAAAAAACAAGGAAAAAATTATAATAAAATATAATATTATGAAAAATAAAATTTGTTGAACCCTCTGAAATTAAGTGGCTTTATTGTGTTTTGATAATCCCAACCATACTCTCTTTATATATTGATTATGCTTAATAAATTCAAAATATACTTTAATATATGTTGTTGATTTCATTATGCTTAAATTAAGTCTTTTGAATTATCAGATATATGTTTACTATGACTTAACTCATTCTGCTAAGTGAATGCTCAAACAGTTTTCAGCTACCGTTACAAACTATCTACCGATACAGAGTAGAGCAACTGTTAGACAGTAGCTACACTCAGAACAAATACCTACCGTTACAAGCGAGAAACCGTTACAGCTCACAGCGACCGATACAGCGGGGTCTACTGATATGTTGGAGCTACCGCTATAAGAGAGCTACCGATACAGCTACCGGTACAGCTACCGATACCCAAAGTCCATCGCTGCATCAAAATATACTGATAGAGCTACCGATACAATGAAGACGACAGTTACCTCTACAGAAAAGTTGACAGTTACCGATATGCTGAAGTCCACCGTTGTGCAAAGTCTACCGATAGAGAGCTACCGCTACCGTTACAAGGCAGAGCCACAGCTACTGATAGAGAGCTACAACTACCGATACAAGGCAGAGCCACAGTTACCGTTACAAGTTCACCGCTACTGATATGATCAAGTCTACAGTTGCAGCTACCGAAACAAAGTCTACCGTTACAAATTAAGTCTACCGATACAGACACCCACTCTAACACAAGTCTACCGATATCAAGAGCTACCATTCCAGAGACAGAACCCGACACTGCTTTAATTTCTTTATCTTTGTTTAATCTAACCAACGTTCATATCAGGTATATTTTAATACACTGACATTTATTTAATATGTGTTGTTTGATGTCATGGAACCGTACCTCATACCTGCAAAAAGCAAATCATCTTTTGCCAGAGCACGTGCTTTAAATAAAGGAAGTATGTGCTACTAAAAAGTGTGAGACACATAGACGAATACACAGAGATACAGATCACAAGGTGTGATGGAAGAACAACTGAGTGTGAATTCAAAGAGATGACTGAACTTACACGAAGAACTAATTCATTATTGTATACGAGTGAAGAGCTGAGAACGAGAACATAACACAAGAGCTTCATCGACTGTCTCTACACCTGGAAGTCAAGGAAACAAACGATACTTTGTTTTCCAGACAAAAACCAGAAGAGGACTCAGAGCAAATTCTGATCAATCAAAGGAGTCCTTAACTACACGACAATCACTAGATCCATTTCTAAACTCTAAATATTTGATCTGTGATTTATCTTTTTACATATTGAGCAGTGTGTGTTTTATGCTGTATTTTACACACACACTATCTTCTGTACTCTAACTGGAAGATTTGTAAATCCTCACTCAACTCTCTTACTTTTTGTTTTTCCCACTGGGATAGTGGTAGAGGTCGTGCATGACCTGGATAGCTGATTGCTGTTGTTTTTGTCCCCACAGATAACAGTGGTAGAGGTCTTGGACCTGGACAGTTGTATACTGTTGTATGCCTCGATCTAGGGTGTGGATCACTTTTATATAAAGTTTTGAGAGGAATAAGTCTCAGCTTGAGACTGAACCTCTTGGTCAAATCTGTTGTTCATCTTTATTTTCAAAGTTATTTTTATTCCGTTGCTAATACTTTAAAACCAAAATTGTTTTAAAGCTACTTTGATAATTAAACTCGCAAGTGTTTATATTAGTTGTAAATCAGTATGTTAAGTTTCAAAAGTTAATCAAGTCTGCTGATTTGATTAACTGGGAACTAATCAATCCATGGAGAACCTAACTGAACATTTACTTTGATATAAATTCACTACAGTTTAATTCTGTATTCTATTTGAGGGATTTTAACTCAAAGTTTTAAACAAAAATTTTAATTGGAACTCAATTCACCCCCCTCTTGAGTGTCCACTCCGACCAACATTTGGTATCATAGGTTGTTTAAATATTTTCTAAAAGTAATCTATTTTTCAACTGTGATTTTAGTTGTATTTTAAAGTTCTTAAAATTTATGTTATTTCTATATTTTTATCTCTTTAAAATATTTACTTTAATTTAGTTATCATGGACAATAGAATTGAAGGTGTTGATACCAATAGACCACCCTTTTTCAATGGCACCAACTATGCTCAGTGGAAAATCAGAATGAAAGTTCATTTAGAGAGCATATGTTTTGATATTTGGACTGCTATAGAATCTGAATACAAAATACCAACTACTGTTTGAACTACTTGGAATGAAGCTACTAAGACAACCGGCAATAATAATTATAAAGCTATGAATGCTTTTTACTGTTCTCTAGGATATGAGTAATTTAATATAATATCTGCTTGTAAAACTGCTTATGAAATTTGGGATACCTTAGCTGTTTCTCATGAAGGAACAACTAATGTTAAGGAGATGAGATTGAATACCTATACTATTAAATTTGATAATTTTAAGATGAAGCCTAATGAACCCATTTCTGATATGTATCTCAGGTTCAATGAAATTGTCAACATAATGACTTCTCTGGGAAAGGATGTTCCTGCAAAGGAAAAAATCATGCGAATTTTGAGATGTCTACATGAAAGATGGAGAGGAACCTCTGTCTCCATTAGAGAATCATGTGACATTGGAGAACTTCCAGTCAAAGAACTAATTGGAAAACTGATGATGTATGAAGAGGAACTTAAGGTGAACAAAGAAGAAGATGATGAACCTAGAAGGAAGTCTGTTGCTTTCAAAACTACAACTTCAAAGAACAAGGATAAGGAAAAGTTTCATGTTATAAATGAATATTCAAGCTGTGAAGACAGTGAGAGTGATTCTGATAGTGATGCTGAGATGGCTCACATTGCCAGAAGATTTAAAAAGTTTTATAGGAAGAAGAAGTATTTCAGAAAATCGAATTATAAAGGTAAGTATGACAACAAGGGACATTGGAAAAAGGATTGGAAGAAATCTGATAAATTAGATGAAGTTGTCTGTTATGAGTTCAATAGGAAAGGACACATAAAAGCAGACTCTCCAAAGATGAAATACAAGAAGAAGTATGAATACAAGGATAACAAGTATAAGAAAGCCATGAAGGCTACTTGGAGTGCTTCTGAGGACAGTTCTAGTGAATCTGAAGTTTCTGAAACTGAAAACAGAAACTAGGCGAACATGTGTTTTATGAAAAACACTTGTGAGGTAACTTCAGAAACTTCTGCTTCTAATTCATATTATTCTGGAGATGATTCTGACTCTGATAACATGTCAAAAACTGAATTATTTGAATATTGTGATATGTTAGAAGAAACCTGTAATGAGATGAAAGACAAATACAAGGTTTTAAAGAAACAGTATGCTTTAACTGTTAAACATAAATCTGATCATGATATTGAAATGGAAAAGAATGCTCAGTTTCTTAAAGAGAATACTGAACTAAAATTATCTAATGAGCAACTCAAGAAAGAATTAGAGAAATTTAGCAATGGTAAAGATACTCTTACTCAAATTCTAGGTAAGCAAATAGCACCTAGATACACTACTGGTATAGGATACCAACCTGGACAAAGGAAAATTACCCAAACTAGATTCATTCCTAAATCTGGACTGAATGTAGCTAGCTCTGGAACTTCATATGCTTCAACTATTTATATTCATTGTTATGGATCTAATAAGGTTTATCTTTCAAAATCTGTTGATTCTAGAAATTTTATGAGACCCATTAGAAAAATATGGGTACCTAAAGTGTTATTGGCTAACCTGCCTGGACCTAAGAAAATCTGGGTACCAAAATGTGTGGAAGAATCTTTTCACACCATGTTTGATGAAACTGATCCACATGAACCTAAGACCTCTCTTGAAATTCTTGAAGATAATCTCTCTGCTTTGAACCTTAATGATAAAGACAGTGGACCTATAGTTAAAACGTCCAATTTTGGAAATTTCCTAGAACCTTCTCCTGTTAAACCCCAACCTGTTGATGAACCTGAAATCTCTAGCCCTACCTTTTCAAGACCAACAAGGATTCTAAAGAACCATCCTTTAGATGCTGTTGTAGGAAATCTAGATAGAGGAACACCGACTAGAGCTTCTCTTAGAAATCAGGTTGAACATCAAGCCTTCTTGTCACAGCTAGAACCTAAAAATATCAATGATGCTATCAATGATGAATTTTGGGTAATAGCTATGCAAGAGGAACTAAATCAATTTGAAAGAAACAAAGTATGTAAATTAGTGGAAAGACCTAAGGACACTATAACCATAGGCACAAAATGGGTGTTTAGAAACAAAGTTGATGAATCTGGAAACATCATTGGAAACAAAGCTAGGCTAGTTGCACAAGGTTACAATCAAGAAGAAGGAATTGAATATGAGGAAACCTTTGCACCTGTAGCTAGATTAGAGGCTATTAGGATCTTACTTGCTTGTGCATCACATCTAAATTTCAAGTTATATCAAATGGATGTGAAAAGTGCTTTTTTAAATGGTTTTATTGTTGAAGATGTTTTTGTAGAACAACCACCTAGTTTTTCAAATCCTCATTTTCAAAATCATGTTTTTAAACTTTATAAAGCTTTATATGGTGTAAAACAAGCTCCAAGAGCTTGGTATGAAAGACTTTCAAACGTTCTTATTTCAAAAGTATTTTCAAAACGAATTGGTGATATAACTATTTTTAGAAAAATAATTTCAAAAGATGTATTAATAGTACAAATCTATGTAGATGATATTATTTTTGGATTTTCGAAAAATTCTTTAGGTACTGATTTTTCAAAGGTTATGTAAAATGAGTTTGAAATGAGCTTAATGGGAGAGATTAAGTATTTTCTTGGTTTTCAAATCATTCAAACTAAAGATGGTATTATTTTAAATCAAAGTAAATATAATAAGATTTGTTATAACATTTTGGTTTGGATAGTATTAAATAAAGTGATATACCTATGAGTACCACCTGTGAATTGGATGTTGATGAATCTGGGAAACCAGTTGATCAAACTAATTATAGAGGAATGATTGGGATTTAACTTTATCTTACTGCTAGTCGACCTGATATTATGTTTAGTGTGTGTATGTGTGCTAGATTTCAAGCTAATCCTAAAGAATCACACTTACTGGCTGTTAAAAGGATTTTTAAATATCTTAAGTGTACTATGAATTTAGGTTTGTTTTATCCAAAAGGAAAATCTTTTGACTTAACAAGTTATTCAGATGCTGATTTTGCTGGCTGTAAGTTAAATAGGAAGAGCACATCTGGAACATGTCACTTACTTGGAAGGTACCTAGTATCATGGTGTAGTAAGAAACAGAACTCAGTTGCATTATCTACTGCTGAAGCAGAATACATAGCTACTGGTAGCTGCTGTGCACAGATTCTGTGGATGAAACACACACTAATGGACTATGGATTTGACTTTAAACATGTTTCAATTAACTGTGACAACACTAGTGCGATCAACATCTCTAAAAATCATGTGTCTCACTCTAGAACTAAACATATTGATGTTAGACACCATTTTCTAAGAGATCATTATCAAATAGGTGATATAACACTTGATTTTATAGGCACTGAACTTCAATTAGCTGATATTTTCACAAAACCTTTAAGTTCAGAAAGATTTAGTTTTATCAGACATGAATTAGGAATGATAACTTACCCTTGAAACAATTAGATAATCCTCACCATTAGGGAGACCTCACCATTAGGGAGACCTCACCGTTAGGGAGACCTCACCGTTAGGGACACCTCACCGTTAGGGAGACCTCACTATTAGGGAGACCTCACCGTTAGGGAAACCTCACCGTTAGGGAGACCTTACCGTTAGAAGACTTTACCGGTACATTTGCGCGCTGTATTATTCTGTAAAGCCGAGTCATCAAACCATTGTTTATTTTATTTATGATTTATGTGATTTATAAATCCTAAATGAAATTAAAACTCGAACTAGACTCACTCAATCTCACCGTGAACCTGTCTGCTCGAACTCTCCTAAACTTAAACCTCTCGAACTTCAGAACCCTAGCCTCAAATCCATAATGGCCCGCGTCAAGAGACCTCAGATGATTGATGGAAGTGAGGCGCCGGTAGCAAAGAGACAAAACATAGCTAGTACTGATGCCAGTGTAAGTGAAAGTGGAAATGTAACTCAGAGAAGACCAGTAAACCCGCACCTATCGAAGCGTGAGATTGTTGTTGAAAAAGTGGTGTGTGCAGAATGGCTGATGGAAAGCAAGTAGTTAGTTCTTAAGGTTTTACAAGAATAAGGCTGGGTAGAATGTTTTTCGAATATTAATGGACTTTATTATCCAGGACTGGTGAAACAATTCTACGAATTCGTTCGTTTTGGAAAGACTGAGGAGGAAAGCAAAATGGTTTCATATGTGAATGGCCAGGAAGTATCGTTTACTTTAGGAGAATGGGCTGAGAACCTGAGAGTTCCTCATGGGGGAAATTTTACTTATTATTCCAAGTCTGTACCTTCAACCATTGATGTGTTTCAATATGAAGATGCTTTGATGGAACTCACAGGGAATGGGAATCCTAGAAAGGTGATTGCTGTAGAGATGGTAGGAGAAGATAAGTTGTTGTTTAAATTTATTCAGCATGTTGTTAGTCTGAGAAGAGGGGAATTTTCCACTTTGAGATTCCAAGACATATATCTGTTACATTTTTTGAAGCACAGTGTGAGAATCAATCTTTGTAGATTGATTATGGTTCAAGTGGAATAGATGACTAGACCGAAGTCAAAATAAAATGCCTTATTTTTCTCAAAGCTAATTTCTGTGATGCTGAAAGTGAAGGAGATAGCTGGACCTCAGGATGAGCTGGTAGTGGTTAAGGATAATTTCTGTATTACAAGAACTGTCTGTAAATACATGAAAGTCAGCTGGAATCCTTGGAAGAAATCATGGGTAAATGATGATGGAAATATTTATGACAAATTCACTCTTGTGGATCATCCCTCTAGACCAAAGGATGTGAGAGATCCTGGTCTTGGACTATATGAGCCAGAACCGATCTATATTGATGATGAAACTGAGGAAGAATAGACATCAGTTGAGTAAGTAGGAGACCCAGACTTACCCCTTAGTCCTGTGCATCAAGTTATTTCTTATGGAGCAGCCGACCCTCCAAAAGAACTAGCAAAGAGAGAAACTGTCTTGAAGGAAAATGATACAGAGACTACAGAAGAAGGAGATGAAGCATGCCATTATGTTTTCAATGACACCTCTGAGGAGGATGAGACAACCGAATCTGATCATGGAGAAAAGGAGGATGATGGTGAAGCAGATGATGAGGAAAATGTTGAAAAAGAGCTCAGTTTGATTCCTCTAATAGTCAGTACAGTCAGGACAGTGGATGATCAGGAAGAAGTAGCAGCAACACCTATTGATGAGAGAGTCATTAATGACTCAGAACAAATGGCTATTGAATCTACTGTGGTTGTAGAGGAAATTACAGAATTACCTTAGGAAGAACAGTTGGAAGAGATACTTCAGGAGAATGTTCCAAGTGAGGGAGAGAATCTTGGCTCAGTATCAGTATTATATGACATTGAAGGTTGGACATCAGATCCGGGTTATATGATTCTTGGACTTTCTTATGGAGATTCTTATGAGGAAGACCAACCCCAAAAGGAATCAGTTACCTTACCCACTATGGCTGAAAATGTGGCAACCAAGGAGGACCCTAAGTCTTTGAAAACCGAATTGATAGAAGAAATAAGAGAATCAGTGGCAGATATGAAGAAAAGTATGGTTGAAGAGATGAAAGGCGTGGAGTAATCCCTTGAGTTATCCATTGGATGTAGTGTTTCCAGTCCTATGAAAGTAATGGTGGATGAACTTAAGGTGTTCCACACTCAGATTGAGAGTTGGACAGGAGATGTAGTTGCTCTTAGACAATCAATTGCTTCATTGACTGCTTTGTACAGTTCTCAAACCCAAGTGCACATTGACATTCGTTATATCAAAGAAGTGGTCAAACAATTTGTGGAAGTTTTTGAGGCCTTTAAGAAGTCAGTCAAAGAACATCTGAACTGTCAGGATGAACTTGTTCAGAAGGTAGTTAGTAGTCTGACTCAATCTTTCAAGGAGACATTGCCCTTCTCAATGAAACCTCTTCCCTCAACTAGCTCCAGTGTGAACCTTGAACAGATCCTCACTATTATTCAGGATGAATTGTCTAATGCCTGTCTTAGTGGTGCATCAGATACTCAGATTCTTTCTACCATTAGGGAAGTTAGTAGTTTTGTTCGTGATCATCTGCGGGCAACTACTGCTTCTCAAGAGGAAATCAAAAATAAGGTGGATGCTTATTTTGAAAAGGTTTATACCAATCACCAAATGAAAAACCATTTCAAGCCTTTGATGGAGAATATGAAATTAACTCCAATTACCCAATCCTTCAGAGAACAGGTTAGTAAGATCAGAGAGCTTACTCCTGCCTTGGACAAATTTATTGAGAACAGATATGATTTTGTATCTGCTATGGAGAGAGGTGGAAGCATCATCATGGATTTTAGGAATCTCTTGCTTCCTTTCCTACATGTGGATGCTCAGCTAGTTATTGTACCACCTTCCCTTACACCATCTGCCTCTGGGGGTACTCCTCAACTGACTCCAGTTCAAGCCATCAGAAGATTGACACCTTTGATCCCTCAGAGAGAGACAGATTACAGATCTGGTACTGTATCAGTTGCTGATCCACCAGTGGTTCTTTCGGGAATTCCCAAGCCTGCTGACTCTACCTCTGCACCCTCTGCTGATCCCAAGGGAAAGACACCTGTTCAAGAGGATTATTGAGTGATTATAGCTCCATTTTTGATGGGATTCATTGTATTTTTGTACTTTTCTGATTTCCCAATGTATCTTTTACTTATCAATACAATACTTCATTCCTCTCTTCACTGTCTATTTTACTCTGTATATTTTCTTTCCTAGTCCTCTTTTCTATGATACCCTCCTTTTTGTTAATCACAAAGGGGGAGAAATTATTGGAAACCTGTACCCAGAGAGAGAGAGAGAGAGAATGTTGTTCACCTAAGGGGACAAAGGGGGAGAAAATCACTACTTTGGAGGATAATCCTGTAGTTAAATTGATAGGGGGAGGAATATGTGAATCTTTTCAAACTAAAGAATATTTTTTGTGTTTTTCTTTTTCCTCTGATACTATTTTATTTCATTATTTCTTGATATATTCCTGTTTTCATATTTTTCCTCTAATACTATTTTATTTTTGATATCAATTGCTGAATTTTTTTTCCTCTGATACTATACTGTTGATATCATACTTTGATATATTTTTCCTCTGATATTACTTTATTTTGGCATAAGTTGTGATTATCAAAAAGGGGGAGATTGTTGAACCCTCTGGAATTAAGTTTCTTTATTGTGTTTTGATAATCCCAACCATACTCTCTTTATATCTTGATTATTCTTAACAAATTCCAAATATACTTTAATATATGTTGTTTCTTTCATTATGATTAAATTAATTCTTTTGAATTATCAGATATATGTTTACTATGACTTAACTCATTCTTCCAAGTGAATGCTCAAACAGTTTTCAGCTACCGTTACAAACTAGCTACCGATACAGAGTAGAGAAACCGTTAGACAGTAGCTACCGTCAGAACAAATAGCTACCGTTACAAGCGAGCAACCGTTACAACTCACAGCGACCGATACAGCTAAGTCTACTGATATGTTGGAGCTACCGCTATAAGAGAGCTACCGATACAGCTACCGGTACAGCTACCGATACCCAAAGTCCATCGCTGCATCAAAATCTACTGATAGAGCTACCGATACATTGAAGTCGACAGTTACCGCTACAGAAAAGTTGACAGTTACCGATATGCTGAAGTCCACCGTTATGAAAAGTCTACCGATAGAGAGCTACCGCTACCGTTACAAGGTAGAGCCACAACTACTGATAGAGAGCTACCACTACCGATACAAGGTATATCCATAGTTACCATTACAAGTTCACTGCTACTGATGTGATCAAGTCTACAGTTGCAGCTACCGAAACAAAGTCTACCGTTACAAATGAAGTCTACCGATACAGACACCTACTGTGACACAAGTCTACCGATATCAAGAGCTACCATTCCAGAGACAGAACCCGACACTTCTTTAATTTCTTTATCTTTGTTTAATCTAACCAACGGTCATATCAGGTATATTTTAATACAGTGACATTTATTTAATATGTGCTGTTGGATGTCAGGGAACCGTACCTCGTACCTGAAAAAAGAAAATCATCTTTTGTCGGAGCACGTGCTTTAAATGAAGGAAGGATGTGCTACTGCAAAGTGTGAGACACATAGAAGAATACACAAAGATACAGATCACAAGGTGTGCTGGAAGAACAACCGAGTGTGAATGTAAAGAGACGACTGGACTTACACGAAGAACTCATTCATTACTGCATACCAGTGAAGATCTGAGAACGAGAACATAACACAAGAGCTTCATCGACTGTCTATACACCTGGAAGTCAAGGAAACAGAAGATACTCTGTTTTCCAGACAAAAACTAGAAGAGGACTCAGAGCAAATTCTGATCAATCAAAGGAGTCCAGAACTGCACGACAATCACTAGAGCCATTTCTAAACTCTAAATATTTTCTCTGTGATTTATCTTTTTTACATATTGAGCAGTGTGTGTTATATTCTGTATTTTACACACACACTATCTCCTGTACTCTAACTGGAGGATTTGTAAATCCTCACTCAACTTTCTTACTTTTTGTTTTTCCTATTGGGATAGTGGTAGAGGTTGTGCGTGACCTGGATAGCTGATTGCTGTTGTTTTTGTTCCCACGGATAATAGTGGTAGAGGTCTTGGACCTGGATAGTTGTATACTGTTGTAATCCCCGATCCAGGGTGTGGATCACTTTTATATAATGTTTTGGGAGGACTAAGTCTCAGCTTGAGACTGAACCTCTTGGTTAAATCTGCTGTGCTTCTTTATTTTCAAGGTTATTTTTATTCCGCTTCTAATACTTTAAAACCAAAATTGTTTTAAAGCTACTTTGATAATTAAACTCGCAAGTGTTTATATTAGTTGTAAATCAGTAAGTTAAGTTTCAAAAGTTAATCAAGTCTGCTGATTTGATTAACTGGGAACTAATCAATCCCTAGAGAACCTAACTGAACATTTACTTTGATATAAATTCACTACAGTTTAATTCTGTATTCTATTTGGGGGATTTTAACTCAATGTTTTAAACAGAAATTTTAATTGGAACTCAATTCACCCCCCTCTTGAGTCTCCACTCCGACCAACAAAATTTTATTGATAATTTGTGACTAAACAAGGATTGATATAAAGGCCAAAAATCTATATTTTTCACTAATAACCGTAAAAACAATCTATTTAGAAAATTTTGAAAATTTCATCTTAAGATAATTTTGAAATTTTGATTTAAAAAATAATTATAATTTTATAAAATATAATTCATATATGTTACATAAATTAATTATAAAATTTTCTCACAAAAATCAATAAAAATTCATTTTGAAGAAAACATATCTATAAAGTATAAAATAACTTTAGTGAAAATTGAGTAATTATTTCCTAAGAAATAATCAATGAATTTATATTGGGTAAGTACTATATATATATTTCACAAATTGGTTAATACTATTCATACCCTCTATTTTAATGACTAGGGTATAGTGTTTATATTTAAATAATAATATTTTGTGGTTTGTTTATGTGTCATGTACACTATCAAACCTACTTTTATTATTTTAAAATATTGAGGTTTTAAATATAGGGAGGCGTATATGATGTCACATGAAGACTGCTTTAGTTACTATTGAGGGTGAATCTATTTGAGATTTTAAAATATACTCCCTACTTCTGTTGGACACCTTTCACTTATGGACTATCCTTATACCTTTTAATTCCTTAAACTTATTCATTTAACTACATGCCACAATTATTATTTAGTGATTTTCCCTTTAGATTTTTAAATACCATTTTTCTTTGGAATGTAATGGATATAGTTTCTAATCCATATATAACTCTCAATTTTCAAAACCATTGAGTGTAACTAATTTTTTTAGTCTTTCAGTTTCTCTACTATCCATTATAAGTATGTGTTGAAATTCATTAAAAAAACTTTATACTAGTCATATGACTCTGGAATATCATCAAAACTAAAGACATGAACCTTATATTTTAAGTATTATAAATTATGACATTCCATATTCTATATTCTAATATTCTAGAACTATGCCTCACACATATATCCCCTTGAGCATTCATTTACATCGTCTCATGGAGTAATTTTTAAAAAATATTTCCATCATCTAAACTTTATTGATAATGTTAAATTTTAGAGATTCTGTTAGATTTATATAGACATAGAATATTGAATTTTTGTCCTCTAATTCAGTCTCTACCATGTTCAAGACTTTATATAAGACCATATTGTTGGTCGGAGTGGATACTCAAGAGGGGGGTGAATTGAGTTCCAATTACTATTTATCTAAAAAACATTTCTTTTAAAATCCCCCTATTTAAAGAAAAAGTTAAACTGTAGTGAATTTATATAGAGTGTAAATGTTCAATTAGTTTCTCAAAGATTGAATAGGTCTCAGTTAATTTAATCTGAAGACTAAATTGACTTTTGAAACTAACTTAGTGGTTTACAATAAGTATAAACCCTTGCTAATTTAACTATCAAAGTATCTTTAAAAATAGTTTTGTATTTAAAAGTAATAGCGGTGGAATATGAAATATATATAGTATACTTATGACTTAATCTAAAATGCATAGAAGATGTAACCAAGAGGCTCAGTCTCAAGCCGAGACTTAGTCCTCTCAAACAATTTATATAAATTGATCCACACCCTGGATTGGGGTAAAAAATAGTGAACACACTGTACAGGTACAAAGACCTCTACCACAATTCTATGTGGGAAAACTAACAACAGCTCACAGCTGTCCAGGTCTTACTCGACCTCTACCACTATCCATAGTGGGATACAAAAGAGTTATAGAGTTTGAATGGGGATTTAAGAATCCTCCAACTTAACTCAGGAGACAGTGTGTGTGTAAAATAAACAGGATACACACACTGCTCAAAATATAAATGAAAGAATCTCTAAAGTAAGTGAGAATGAGTTTAGAAGAGATTTAATGATTAGTAGGGAAGCTCTGGACTCGTTTGGTTGATCAAAAAGCTTCTGATTCCTTCTCTGGTTTTTGTTCTGAAAAACAGTGTATCGTTTTCTTCCTTGGTTCCAGGTTCATCTAATCAGTCTGAGTGCATGGAGTGTTTGATGTAGTTCCTCACTCAAGCTGCATCTTGTGTTCTCATCTAGAGAAGAATTACTTCGTGTATGTCCAGTGTTCTTGGAGTATGGATGTAGCCTTGCAAAAATGCATCACGTATGATGTTGAGCCTTTTTATTTTTTACCCTTCATGTGTCTTTTTAGTTCCTTGATTCTTTCTCTATGCACACCCCATGTTCTTTTATTCTATGTTCACTTCTTCTCATTCAGTCTCTGTGTTCGATCTCATGTTATCTCCTTGTTATCTCATCCCCTCCAGCTAGGTCTTTATCTTCCATTTTATAGATTTCAGCTCCGGAAAATGGTAATGATTACCTTTTTCATGGGTACTAGGTACGGTTCCCTGACATGGCAATAAAGATTATTAAAAAACATTAACTGCATTAAAAACATCAAATGTAACCGTTAGCTTAATAAATAAATAGTATTGAGAGTATACAGTTTGACAGGTTGGTCAATCAGTAGTAGCCTCCTGTTGTAGACGTGTTCTGTGGATTTTGTGTAGCAGTGACCTTAAATCAGTAGCTCTTTTAACTTGCATCGATTTCTCTTTGAACTTGCATCGGTAGCTCTTTGCGTCGGTAGCTCAAGGTATCAGTAACTCCTATCGGTTGACTTACTCTATCGGTAGCTCGGTAGACTTGTACTATCGGTAGCTCAAATCTGTCGGTAACTGTCTATATCGGTTGCTATTGGTCAATCAGTAGCTCTATGTATTGGTGTATGTATCGATAGCTTGCTTAGTTCCAGTTATTATTTGTATCGGTAGACTTATGCACATCAGTAGCTTCATTCTGTACTATTAGAAAATTTGACAACTCTTGTATAGGTAGCTTGTTCTATGCTTATCGGTGGGCTTGTACATATCGGTAGCTCTGCATATCGGTGAACTTATCTTATCAGTGACTCTCTCTATCGGTAGACTAAGTGTATCGGTAGACAAAGTACCAGTAGCTCTGTACCAGTAGCTATAAGCAGATCAGTGACTAACACTTATTTGTTTTATGAAAAACATATCAAATTTGGTTATAATTACTTCAGAACTTATACAAACATGGATAAACATTGATTAACATATATCAAGGATTATTTTAATATTATTATCTTCTTGATAATAGAATATCATAGATTGAGCGAATTTAAATATAGATAAACATTAATTGGGATTATCAAAGATATGTAAAAGCATAATTGGGATTATCAAAGGTATGTAAAAGCATAATTGGGATTATCAAAACAGGTGAGGTCAACACATATCAATGAAGATAACAATTTGTTCTTAGATTATCTCTTAAAGGCCATCATCATGGAGTTGGATGCTAATTTTTTATTTGCTATAGAAAAAAAGTAACATACCTAGTACTTAGCCTCCATCCCTTCCCAATCATTAGTATCAACATGAAAATATAAAAAACTCCTAAAAAACATTGAAGTGAATACTTTACACTTGTTTATGAGACCAAAACTGCTCAATAATATCCCGCCCCTTTGGTGTCAATGGTCTTTGATTGACTAGGTATTCTATATAATTCAATTCTTTCCAACCATATTTCATTGGACATTTTAGAGTGAAATATCAAGATTCATGCCTTATGAGTCTAATTTATATTAATATTTTAATACCCACCATTTTTTAAAGTGTTATTGATATACTTTTCTAAATTATGGTTCCCTTTCTCTGTAAGTAGTTCCTAAATCCCCTTGTGCTATATTCACCTCTTTTATTAGACCTTATATATTTTATTTTTCTTGAAAATTACTTTTACACCATGGATTTTTATGAAATTAATACACCAAAAACATCTGACCTGTGTTTCTGGAATTATACAAAAACAATCCTTTTTTGAATCATAAATAAATTTGACAGTATACATACATTCTATGTGAGATTTAAATAGGGATGGTACTCAAAAAAATAAGTGAACAACTTCTAGTTTTTGGATTCAAGTCTTACCTTAATTCAAATTAAATAAAATTTTTCTCTAATTCATGAGTGTAAAGCTTTCACATTTTTTGAATCAATATGATAAAGTTTCAGTACACCATTTTCTGTTAAAAACATTATATTCTTCTCACTAAGAAGTAAAATTTTATAGTACCATAACTATGTAATTATTGAAGTTAATGTTTCATCCATCATCAAACCATTTCAACTTATAATGAAATAAAAATTTCCATAAATTACACATATTTCTAACACATTGGACCCTCAATTAATATTATGTACTCCATTATCAAAACTTTTTTCATAAAAATTCTTATATAGCTATCCAATGGAAATATGAATTTTTTATAATCCTAGGATGTGTCAAATTTCATTCTACTATAAAATACATCTATTTAGAATATAAATATTAACATTTCCATTTTTGAAAATTTCAATTTCCTCTTTACCTACCAGGTGAACCTCAAAAAATTATTAGGGTACATAATCCAATATGCACCTATGCTATGCTATGGAATGGAAGGATGCACTAAAATATGCTAATAATGGTTCCACTAGTTCATTGTATATTAATAAAAAATATTCTAATACATTCCACCGAATTAATAGAACTTTAGATTTTGATATATTTTCCTCTAGAGTTCACCATGTGATCCTTAGAATCCTTCTTGATATTCCCTTTATTATTGTAATTCCAAAAATGGGTTGGGGCTAGTAAACTTACCTCTACATATATATCTATACTTATCTTCTTATTTCTCCTAACTTTCCTTCTATTTAGGTGAGTATCCTATACCTTCAACATTCAATAAAATTATTATCATTTCTTAAAAATCCCATCATCTAAGATCCACATCGAGTCTTATGTTCTTTACATCCTCAAACACTATGTTAGGTTTTCTACTTGAATTACTGATAATAGTTTTCATCACCCCCTAAATATCTAGTAGAAATCATGAAAAAATAAATGATTGACATATAAAATGAACTTTATTCTCAATGAGTCATGTTGTATTTAGATAATGTGGACATCATTAACATGTTATTATTTAGATTTCTATCTAGTAGCATCATTCTAAAAAACCTCTTCACTATTAATACTTTAATCAAATTAGTTTGTTTCTCATACATGTCTATCAGGGCCTTTATTAGATCAACTATAGTTTTCTTTTCCTGGATATTAATGGTATCATTTCCCACTAAATATAGAACAATCATTATAAGTTTCTTATAATTTAACCACCACCAATCTAATTTTTCCATCTCCTCTAGTATAATTCTAATCAATGAAACTTATATGTCGTTTTGGATGAGGAAATCATCCATTTTAATCCTCCAAAAACCGATATCTATTTTTTATCTTATCAAAATGTACCATACCATCATCCAATTCTGTTTCCTCCACTAACTGTAAACTATTATTAAAAATGAAATAAATGTAACACAAAAGTAAATGAATATACCTGAGTATGTTGTGAGTGTACATAATTCCCATATAAGTTTTTGATATAATTTTTTGGGAGAAAGGATATAAACGAAATAGAACACTTGAAATTGATTCAAAAGAACTATGATCCTTCAATCCATGAAAAATTCAACCACTATAAGTGATGCACATAAAAAAACCACTTCACTGAGAGTAGTGTGCTAGATCCTATAAATATGAAATCAACTGAAATCAATACTCCATGTCTACCAAAATTTACACACACAAATAAATATACAAAAAATATAAAAATAGTAAAGTAAAGAAAAATTTAGTTTTTCATGGTTGGAACATTATGTTCTACGTTAACAAGAGAACACTTATGTATTTTGTTACTTTTATTTAAGATTAAATAGTTTATAATAACTTGTTAATATACCATCACATGGATTAATAATACTATAATACTCACAAGCCACATGTGAGGGTGGCCTTACCTCACTTTTATTGAGAGGTTTAACTATTATTATTGAATAACTGACTTTCAAATTTTACTAGGGTCCATCTATTGAACTATTATGAATTTTTATATTCTATAAAATTCCTTGGGATAACTACTAACAACTAATAGAATGACATATCACCCACTTTATTTAAATAATCATCTCACAAAATCTCATATTTCAAATAAATGACCTATATATATACTTCAATAAAAAATTAATAACTTCAAATCAACCTTTCACATCTTGGACTTCTACTATTGATGAATGAAAATTCATAGAAAAATGTTTTTTAAATCCTCACCATATGGTTAATTCAACCAGAACATGAAAATAATATTCTATACCCCTAATAATATACACAATATATGTAGAGATTTTTAGAATCATGATCATATGTGTATATTTATTTCTTCTATTCCATTTTAAATTGAGTATCACCTTACTTATAACTTTTCTAATCACTATTTACTTTATCATTTGATTTATTCCCCTTTAATGTTTTTCAAGATCAATTTATCCTATATAAGCTATAATAAACCCATTTTTGTATTTATATGACCTTAAAATATAAAAAATCTATTATAATATGATTTTTATGAACCTAAAAATAAAAATCACCCATTTTCATTAGATTTTTATATCCTCAAACTAGAAAATAACTTTTTTAGTCCCTATTTTATGACTCTAAACTAAAAATGACACATTTTTCTAAGTTACATTAACTTAAAATTATAATGAATTATCTTGATCTGTGTTTAATAAAAATAAATATGTATACAACATACCATCCAAATGTCAAGAACATAAACTATAAATAAATTTATTAAAGTCATATTAGGAAATAAATATGTAAATGTCAGTTTGAGAAAAAAATTAGTATTTCAATATTTTCATCCCTTTTTGTAGATTTATTAAAATTTTTAGTATGAGGGAAAAGAGTCACAAAGCTAACATGTACAATTTAATGGTCCTTAAAAAAGATGATATATAATTTCTAGAAGAAAAAACTAAGATCGAAATCAGAGAAAACATCTACATCTATCCACGGTTTTGAGATTAAATTGCTCCAAAATCCCCTATAAAGAACTCACTATCTGCTCAAATTTACTTTCTTACACTATTGATTTTCCCAATTTATATTGACTATACTTCATTCACATTAAAGTTAATTAAATTGTGACAGAAATTTTATCAAATTTTCATCCCTATATATGATATAATCTTATTTAAAAAATATAGGTAACAAAAATTATAAAATATTAAAGGGTAATATAATGGTACAAAAATAAAGAAGAAGAAGTTTAAGAGAACAACGTTTTACACAGTTTAAGAAGAATTCCTTTGTCCATGGAGATGTATTATAATTTCACTGTTTTTGGGAGAAAATTGTTGGTCACAGAAAATGTCTGAAACATAATCATGAAAATGATATAATGAATTAAAAAAATACAATATTAAACTATATTTCTACAATACATAGATCCAAATAGTACCCTAAAATGCTATAATACTAAGGAAGGTAAAGTCCCTTCTGATACAATACTAATGTGGATAAAGTATTCATTGTTTTAGTACCTGTTTTTAGTGTCAAACAATGATATTTTATGGGATGGTGTTTAGTATGGCTTTATAAAACTTGTATTAACTTGATATAATAGATCAGGATCCACCATTATATCATTTTTTCTATTCTTAATTTTTAATAGAGATTTAATCTTTTAGAATTATCTCAATGTTCTAATCCTTAGGGTTTCCATTTATTTAGATTCTTACTGAGTTTCTATACATTCTAATCATTTTTTTAAAATTAGTTCTCCATTAGAACATGATTTATACATGGTTGAAGAATATTTGGGAGTTTTATCTATCATTTAAAATTTCCCCATGCTATAAAAACTATTTCATATATTTAATGATTGAGTCACAAATCCTTTTATCCATATATTCAAATTTTCCCATTTAATTAGGTAAAGGAATAAGTTAATATAAAAATAATACCCATATAAAGAATATATATTCCAAAGGAAAACCTAACATAATATCATATCCGATATTGACACCCTTAATGAGGTTACGGTTTAACAACCCATGAGCAAGAAATAACTATATTTGGATTAATTCTATGAGAAAATACTCCAATAATCCCCATCCATTACTTATGTATTTTTTAATCCTTAATTTACAATTATATAATTCATATATTCATACATATTTTAATTCCTTTAGTATTCTGCTCCCATGTACTATGTATTTTCTTAGGAAACATCATACCATCCCACTTTCATTCTATGTAATTTACAATATGAGTGTATAAAATTTTATGATGAGAAAAATTATGGAATAAAATAAGATATTTGATTGATTATATAATATAGATGGATCATCCACATGTTGAAAAAAAACAAGGAAACAATTATAATAAAATATAATATTATGAAAAATAATATTTGATTGATAATTTTTGACTAAACAAGGATTTATATAAATCCCAAAAATCAACATTTTTCACTAATAACCGTAAAAACATTCTATTTAGAAAAATTTGAAAATTTCACCTTAGGATAATTTTGAAATTTTGATTTAAAAAATAATTATAATTTTATAAAATATAATTCATATATGTTACATAAATTAATTATAAAATTTTCTCACAAAAATCAATAAAAATTAATTTTGAATAAAACATATCTATAGAGTATAAAATAAATTTAGTGAAAATTGAGTAATTATTTCCTAAGAAATAATCAATGAATTTATATTGGGTAAGTAATATATATATATTTCATAAATTATTTAATACTATTCATACCCTCTATTTTAACGACTAGGTTATACTGTTTATATTTAAATAATAATATTTTGTGTTTTTTTTATGTGTCATCTTCACTATGAAACCTAATTTTATTATTTTAAAATCTTGAGGTTTTAAATATAGGGAGGCGTATATGATGTCACATGAAGACTGCTTTAGTTATTGTTGAGGGTGAATCTATTTGAGATTTTAAAATATACTCCCTAATTCTGTTGGACACCTTTCACTTATGGAGTATCCTTATACCTTTTAATTCCTTAAACTTCTTCATTTAACTACATGCCACAATTATTATTTAGTGATTTTTCCCTTCAGTTTTTTAAATACCATGTTTCTTTGGAATGTAATGGATATAATTTCTATTCCATATATAACTCTCAATTTTCAAAACCACTGAGTGTTACTAATTTTTTTAGTCTTTCACTTTCTCTACTATACTTTATAATTATGTGTTGAAATTCATTAAAAAAACTTTATACTAGTCATATGACTCTGGAATATCATCAAAACTAAAGACATGACCATTTTATTTTATGTATTATAACTTATGACATTCCATATTATATATTCTAATATTCTAGAACTATGCCTCAAACATATATCCCCTTGAGCATTCATTTACATCCTCTCATGGAGTAATTTTTAAAAAATATTTCCATCATCTAAAATTTATTGATAATGTCAAATTTTAGAGATTCTGTTAGATTTATATAGACATAGAATATTGAATTTTTGTCCTCTAATTCAGTCTCTACCAAGTTCAAGACTTTATATAAGACCATATTGTTGGTCGGAGTGGATACTCAAGAGGGGGGTGAATTGGGTTCCAATTAGTATTTATCTTAAAAATATTTCTTTTAAAATCCCCCTATTTAAAGACAAAGTTAAAATGTAGTGAATTTATATAGAGTGTAAATGTTAAATTAGTTTCTCAAAGATTGATTTGGTCTCAGTTAATTTAATCTGAAGAATAAATTGACTTTTGAAACTAACTTAGTGGTTTACAATAAATATAAACACTTGCTAATTTAACTATCAAATTAGATTTAAAAATAGTTTTTTATTTCAAAGTAATAACAGCGGAATATGAAATATATATAATATACTTATGACTTAAACTAAAATGCACAGAGGATGTAACCAAGAGGTTCAGTCTCAAGCAAAGACTTAGTCCTCTCAAACAGTTTATATAAATTGATCCACACCTTGGATCGGGGTAAACAACAGGGAACACACTATCCAGGTACAAGGACCTCTACCACAGTTCTATGTGGGAAAACAAACAACAACTCACAGTTGTCCAGGTCTTACTCGATCTCTACCACTGTCCATAGTGGGATACAAGAGAGTTATAGAGTTTGAATGAGGATTTAAGAATCCCCCAGCTTAACTCAGGAGACAGTGTGTGTGTAAAATAAACAGGATACACACACTGCTCGAAATTTAAATGAAAGAATATCTAAAGTAAGTGAGAATGAGTTTAGAAGAGCTTTAGTGATTAGTAGGGAATCTATGGACTCATTTGGTTGATCAAAAAATATTTTGAGTCCTTCTTTGGTTTTTTTTCTGAAAAACAGAGTATCGTTTTCTTTCTTGGTTCAAGGTTCATCTTATCAGTCTGAGTGCATGGAGTGTTTGATGTAGTTCCTCACTCAAGATGCAGCTTGTGTTCTCATATAGAGAAGAATTACTTCGTGTATGTCCAGTGTTCTTGGAGTATGGATGTATCCTTGCACAAGTTCACCACGTATGATGTTGATCCTTTTTCTTTTTCACCCTTGATGTGCCTTTTTAGTTCCTTGATTCTTTCTCTATGCACACCCCGTGTTCTTTTATTCTATGTTCACTTCTTCTCATTCAGTCTCTGTGTTCGCTCTCATGTTATCTCATTGTTATCTCATCCTCTCCAGCTAGGTCTTTATCTTCCGTTTTATATATTTCAGCTCCGGAAAATGGGAATGATTACCTTTTGCGTGGGTACTAGGTATGGTTCCCTGACATGGAAACATAGATCATTAAATAACATGAACTGCATTAAAAACATCAAATGTAACCGTTAGCTTAATAAATAAATAGTATTGAGAGTATAGAGTTTGACTGGTTGGTCAATCAGTAGTAGCCTCCTGTTGTAGATGTGTTCTGTGGATTTTGTGTAGCAGTGACCTTCCATCGGTAGCTCTATTAACTTACATCAATTTCTCTTTGAACTTGCATCAGTAGCTCTTTTTGTCGGTAGCTCTAGGTATCAGTAGCTTTTATCAATAGACTTACTCTATCAGTAGCTCGATAGACTTGTTCTATCGGTAGCTCAAATCTATGGGTAACTGTCTGTATCAGCTGGTCTTGGTCTATCAGTATCTCTATGTATTGGTGTGTGTATCGGTATCTTTCTTAGTTATAGTGATTATTTATATCGGTAGACTTATGCACATCAGTAGCTTCATTCTGTACTATCGGAAAACTAGACAACTCTTGTATAGGTAGCTTGTTCTATGCTTACCGGTGGACTTGTACATATCTGTAGCTCTGCATATCGGTGAACTTAGCTTATCAGTGACTCTGTCTATTGGTAGACTAAGTATATCGGTAGACAGAGTACCGGTAGCTCTGTACCAGTAGCTATAAGCAGATCAGTGACTAACACTTATTTGTTTTATGCAAAACATATCCTATTTGGTTAGAATTACTTCAGAACTTATACAAACATGGATAAACATTGATTAACATATCTCAAGAATTATTTTAATATTATTTTCATATTAATAATAGAATATCATAGATTGAGCGAATTTAAATATAGGTAAACATTAATTGGGATTATCAAAGATATGTAAAAGCATAATTGGGATTATCAAAGGTATGTAAAATCATAATTGGGATTAGAAAAACAGGTGAGGACAACACATATCAATGAAGATAACAATTTGTTCTTAGATTATCTTCTAAAGTCCATCATCATGGAGTTGGATGCCAATTTTTTATTCACTATAGAAAAAAAGTAACATACCTAATACTTAGCCTCCATCCCTTCCCAATCATTAGTATCAACATGAAAATATAAAAAAATCCAAAAAAACATTGAATTGAATACTTTACACTTGTTTATGAGACCACAACTGCTCAATAATATCCCACCCCTTTGGTGTCAATGGTCTTTGGTTGACTAGGTATTCTATATAATTCAGTTCTTTGCAACCATATTTCATTGGACATTTTATAGTGAAATATCAAGATTTATGCCTTATGAGTCTAATTTATATTAATATTTTAATACCCACAATTTTGTTAAAGTGCTATTGATATACTTTTCTAAATTATGGTTCCCTTTCTCTGTAAGTAGTTCTTGAATCCCCTTGTGCTATATTCACCTCTTTTATCAGACCTTAGATATTTTATTTTTCTTGAAAATTACTTTTACACCATGGATTTTTATGAAATTAATACACCAAAAACATCTGACCTGTGTTTTCGGAATTATACAAAAACAATCCTTTTTTGAATCATCAATAAATTTGAGAGTATACACACATTCTATGTGAGATTTAAATAGGGATGTTCCTCAAACATATAAGTGAACAACTTCTAGTTTTTGGATTCAAGTCTTACCTTAATTCAAATTAAATAAAATTTTTCTCTAATTCATCAGTGTAAAACATTCACATATTTTGAATCAATATGATCAAGTTTTAGTACACCATTTTCTGTTTAAAACATTATATTCTTCTCACTAAGAAGTAAAATTTTATAGGACCATAACTATGTAATTATTGAAGTTAATGTTTCATCCATCACAAAACCATTTCAACTTACAATGAAATAAAAATTTCCATACATTACACATATTTCCAACACATTGGACCCTCAATTAATATTATATACTCCATTATCAAAACGTTTTTGATAAAAATCCTTATATAGCTATCCAATAGAAATATGATTTTTTTATAATCCTAGGATGTGTCAAATTTCTTTCTACTATAAAATACATCTATTTAGAATATAAATATTAACATTCCAATTTTTGAAAATTTCAATTTCCTCTTTACCTACCAGGTGAACCTCAAAAAATCTTTAGGGTACATAATCCAATATGCACCTGTGCTATGCTGTGGAATAAAAGGATGCACTAAAATATGCTAATGATGGTTCCACTAGAACATTGTATATTAATAAAAAATACTCTACTACATTCCACCGAATAAATAGAACTTTAGATTTTGATATATTTTCTTCTAGAGTTCACCATGTGATCCTTACAATCCTTATTGATATTCCCTTTATTATTTTAATTCCAAAAATGGGTTGGGGATAGTAAACTTACCTCTACATATATCTCTATACTTATCTTCTTATTTCTCCCAACTTTCCTTCTAGTTAGGTGAGTATCCTATACCTTCAACATTCAATGAAATTATTATCATTTCTTAAACATCCCATCATCTAAGATCCACATCCAGTCTTATGTTCCCTACATCCTCAAACACTAAGTTATGTTTTCTACTTGAATTACAGACAATAGTTTTCTTCACCCCCTAAATCTCTAGTAGAAATCATGAAAAAATAAATGCTTGACATATAAAATGAACTTTATTCTCATTGAATCATTTTGTATTTAGATAATGTTGACATCATTAACATGTTGTTATTTAGATTTCTATCTGGTAGCATCATTCTAAAAAAATCTCTTCACTATGAATACTTTAATCAAATTAGTTTGTTTCTCAAACATGTCTATCAGTGCCTTTATTATATCAACTATAATTTTCTTTTCCTGGATATTAATGGTATCATTGCCCACTAAATATAGAATAATCATTATAAGTTTCTTATAATTTAACCAACACCAATCTAATTTTTCCATCTTCTCTAGTATAATTCTAATCAATGAAACTTATATGTCGTTTTGGATGAGGAAATCATCCATTTTAATCCTCCAAAAACCAATATCTATTTTTTAACTTATCAAAATGTACCATACCATCATCCAATTCTGTTTCCTCCACTAACTGTAAACTATTATTAAAAATGAAATAAATGTTACACAAAAGTAAATGAATATACCTGAGTATGTTGTGAGTGTCCATAATACCTATATAAGGGTTTTGATATAAATTTTTTGGGAGAAAGGATATAAATGAAATAGAACACTTGAAATTGATTCAAAAGAACTATGATCCTTCAATCCATGAAAAATTAAACCATTATAAGTGATGCACATAAAAAAACACTTCACTGAGATTAGTGTGCGAGATCCTATAAATATGAAATCAACCGAAATCAATACTCTTTGTCTACCAAAACTTACACACACAAATAAATATACAAAAATATAAAAATAGTAAAGTAAATAAAAATTTATTTTTTCATGGTTCGAACATTATGTTCTACGTTAACAAGAGAACACTTATGTATTTTGTTACTTTTATGTAAGATTAAATAGTTTATAATAACTTGTTAATATACCATCACAAGGATTAATAATACTATAATACTCACAAGCCACATGTGAGGGTGGCCTTACCTCACTTTTATTGAGAGGTTTAACTATTATTATTGAATAACTAACTTTCAAATTTCACTAGGGTCCTTCTATTGTACTATTATGAATTTTTATATTCTATAAAATTCCTTGTGATAACTACTAACAACTAATAGAATAACATATCACCCACTTTATTTAAATAATTATCTCACAAAATCTCATATTTCAAATAAATGACCTATTTATATACTTCAATAAAAAATTAATAACTTCGAATAAACATTTCACATCTTGGACTTCTACTATTGATGAATGAAAATTCATGGAAAATTGATTTTTCAAATCCTCACCATATGGTTAATTCAACCAGAACCTGAAAATAATATTCTATACTCCTAATAATATACACAATATATGTAGAGATTTTTAGAATCATGATCATATGTGTGGATTTATTTCTTCTATTCCATTTTAAATTGAGTATCACCTTACTTCTAACTTTTCTAATCACTATTTACATTAACATTTGATTTATTCCCCTTTAATGTTTTTCAAGATCAATTTATCCTATATAAGCTATAATAAACCCATTTTTGTATTTATATGACCTTAAAATATAAAAAATCTCTTTTAATATTATTTTTATGAACCTAAAAATAAAAATCACCCATTTTCGTTAGATTTTTATATCCTCAAACTCGAAAATAACTTTTTTAGTCCCTATTTTATGACTCTAAACTAAAAATGACCCATTTTTCTAAGTTACATTAACTTAAAATTATAATGAATTATCTTGATCTGTGTTTAATAAAAATAAATATTTATACGACACACCATCCAAATCTCAAGAACAAAAACTATAAATAAATTTATTAAAGTCATATTAGGAAATAAATATGTAAATGTCAGTTTGAGAAAAAGGTCAGTATTCCAATATTTTCCTCCCTTTTTGTAGATTGATTAAAATTTGTTGTATGAGGGAATAGAGTCACAAAACAAACATGTACCATTTAATGGTCCTTGAAAAAGATGATATATAATTTCTAGAAGAAAAAACTAAGATAGGAATCAGAGAAAACATCTACATCTATCCATGGTTTTGAGATTAAATTGTTCCAAAATCCCCTATAAAGAACTCACTATCTAATCCGATTTACTTTCTTACACTATTGATTTTCCCAATTTATATTGACTATAATTCATTCACATTAATGTTAAATAAATTGTGACAGAAATTTTATCAAATTTTCATCACTATATATAATATAATCTTATTTAAAAAATATAGGCAAGACCAATTATAAAATATTAAAGGGTAAAATAATGGTACAAAAATAAAGAAGAATAAGTTTAAGAGAACAGTGTTTTACATGGTTCAAGAGGAATTCCTTTGTCCATGGAGATGTATTATAATTTCACTATTTTTGGGAGAAAATTGTTAGTCACATAAAATTTCTGAAACATAATCATGAAAATTATATAATGAATTAACACAATAGTATATTTAACTATATTTCTACAAGACATAGATCCAAATAGTACCCTACAATGCTATAATACTAAGGCATGTAAAGTCCCTTATGATACAATACTAACGTGGATAAAGTATTCATTGTTTTAGTACCTGTTTTTAGTGTCAAACAATGATATTTTATGGGATGGTGTTTAGTATGGCTTTATAAAACTTGGATGAACTTGATATAATAGATTAGGATCCTCCATTATATCATTTTTTCTATTCTTAATTCATAACGGGGATTTAATCTTTTAGAATTATCTCAATGTTCTAATCCTTAGTGTTTCCATTTATTTAGATTCATACTGAGTTTCTATACATTGTAATAATTTTTTTAAAAATTAGTTCTCCATTAGAACATGATTTATACATGGTTGAAGAATATTTGGGAGTTTTATCTATCATTGAAAATTTACCCATGCTATAAAAACTTTTTCATATATTTAATGATTGAGTCACAAATCCTTTTATCCGTATATTCAAATTGTCCCATTTAATTAGGTAAAGGAATAAGTTAATATGAAAATAATACCCATACAAAGAATATATATTCCAAAGGAAAACGTAACATAATATCATATTCGACATTGACACCCACAATGAGGTTAAGGTTTAACAACCCATGAGAAAGAAATAACCATATTTGGATTAATTCTAATATAAAATCCTCCAATAATCCTGATCCATTACTTATGTATTTTTTAATCCTTTATTTACCATTATATAATTCATATATTCATACATATTTTAATTCCTTTAGTATTATGCTCCCATGTACAATGTTTTTTCTTAGGAAACATCATACCATCTCACTTTCATTCTATATAATGTACAATATGAGTGTATAAAATGTTATGATGAGAAAAATTATTGAATAAAATAATATATTTAATTGATTATATAATATAGATGGATCATCCACATGTTGAAAAAAATAAGGAAAAAATTATAATAAAATATAATAGTATGAAAAATAAAATTTGATTGATAATTTGTGACTAAACAAGGATTGATATAAAGCCCAAAATATCCGTTGTATTCAACCACCATTCCCCAAACTCTTCCACGGTAATATGTGCCTACTATTCCAATATATACTCTAGCGCAATGTTTATGTATTTAATGATGTAATGGATGGAATTGTTGTTGAATACATCAAATTATAACTCCATGAATAACTAATAAAAATGATTTATCATTCTACCTAGTTCACCCAATCCATTTTAGGTGTTTAGGTTATGGGTGATATAGTATACATTCCATCACATTTCCTAATAATTTTAAGAAACTTCCAAGTCTAAATCTATGTAATTTTCTTGAATCAATACATTATTTAGTATAAGATTTCCTAGCGATGTTAGAACCATGAGTTTAAGATATAGAAAACGTGATATCAATATGATCCAAAAATATGTTATCAATTCATCATATACCCAATAATTAAGTATTATTTGAACATAACTGATAATAAAACAAAATTTTGGCTATGATTCAACTAGTTAGTTATCAAAGATATTGTTGATACTCAAAACTAATCATAGTATTATCTATTTTAAGGACAGTATCATCATAAATGAATAATTATTATGTTCAAACATGATGATTATGCCAATAAATTCACTATATAAGCCTTGAGTATAAGGATATGTATTTTATAGTAATACATTTGGCACTCTCCCTTACACATGGTGTGCCAAAAAAAAATAATAGAATTATATTGTGGTAAAATAGGTGATTTTTTCCCATGGAACACATCACCAAAAATAATTTAATTTAATTATGTTAATGAAAAATACTACATTTAATATAAAAAATGAAGGAAAATTTGATAATGAACATATTTATAAAATTGGACTACATACTTAAAATAAATTACTATATTATTTCATCTTTTATATCATAATTAATGAAAGATACCTAACATTCACTATTATATCCAAAATTATTTAATCTATGAAAATCTTTATTATAGAGATATCTTAATAGAAATATGATCAAAACCATGAAAAAATAGCAAGCACATACTTTCAACAAATTTCGTTGTACGGTTTTCTTTAACTAAATATCAATTTCAGTCATGACCATTTGAGGTTCAACATATTAAATTTAAGTAACTACTAAAATAATGAAACACTAGATTTTAACCCTTGATATGGGATATTCCCTTTAAAATAGTGATATATCCTTCTCAATTGTTATATCCCACATCATATATTTTTTGGAAATCCATATCATATATGGAATTATAGACTATAATAGTTGGAATATCTATCCTGATAGTTTATGATTCAAATACATGGACTAATCGGGAGTGTATTACTCTTCCTTCATGTATATAACCGCAAAAATCAAGGAATTGGACATATAAGACACTTTTTCCAAATTGAGGCTGTAAATACAAATTCTAAGTCTCAAACATTGAGACCAGTATTGAGATGGAACACCATATCTGTTACTTGACTACCTTAATAGTTCTACTTTGATGAGGGTTTCATAGTAGGAGAAATCATGGGTGGAACTAGAAGATACATAAAAGGGTCAATTTTCACTTCATATTATAAAGATTTTATGTTTACTCTTTACACCTCTCTAATCCACGAGAGTTATGGATGAGACTATAAAACTAAATTTTTAAGGGGAGTCACAACCCACTTAAAATGAACCTTTTTTAAAATAGGTATAAACAAAAAAAATTACTTTTTATTTAGTGGAAGAACTAGTAAAAATACACATAATTTTATAGAAGCATAACTATTATAAGGCATTATTTTTTGGATAAAATAATATTCCTGATTATAGATGTAGTGTGTTGCAAAATATAAAGAAATTTTAAATTAATAAAATAGGTAGAAAATATTAAAATTGAAACTTGAAAAAGTGTTACCACATCATTATTTTTAGTAATGAGTTACAACATGATGATGTAACAATATAAAAATCATGATAATAGTTTTTAATATATTTATTCATTCAGTTCTCTTGATATTTATTTATCAAAATTTTTTATTATAGTCTTCATTTTCACCTCAATCATGAGATTAAAAAATTTTAATTAAATGTTTAGATCAAACTTTATCACTAATATATGAGTTATTCATTAGTTATTCAAATTAAATAATCATAATTCATAGAACACTGAGGATTAAACATAATCCCATGGAACAACAAGATAATGTGTTAATGATAATTGGATGTTTTATTGATACATGTTAATATATTAGAATGTCAAAATATCTTACATATTAATGAGATTACATGTTCTCTTATTTTTCATATTTTTGTACTGTATCTTTAATCTCATGAAATTTTTATTTAATTTTACCTGTAATCATTTTTTATATTTTATAAACTTTACATTTTCCTGTTTAACCTTATGTATATTTCTTTATGTAACCCACTGATATTGTGTTACTTTAAAAAATATCTTTTAGTAGATTAAGAATATTATGTTATCACTAAGTTAATATTTAAACAAAGCCTTTGAATCCATTCCATTTCTGTCAAGTCCTTAATATGAGTCCCATATATACTACAATACACACATTTTCTCAATATAGTATTTGGTTGTCTCTTGATAATAGATTGACATATATCATAATTTAAAATTTATAATCAATTTAATTTTGTTATTGAATTTATATTCCATATATTTTATAAACATTTAATTTTTTATATATATAAAAACAATGATTTAATACTATATACAAAATAAGATGTCCACTAGTACCTGGTTAGTCTATGAATGAGATCACAATAAGGAATAATTATTTTTAAATCATAAAATAGAGTCTCATTTCTAATAATACTAGAATTAGATCTTTATTTTCACATATAATGTAATGGAGTCTTCCAAATCTATAATTCAGTTATCCCTTAACATAACATGAGAACTCACTATAAGGTAAAAAAATAAAATGCAATTCGTTAGCCCAGATCACTGGGTCAAAGAAAGAGAGCTACACGACCCCTGTATACCTCCCTATATAAAATAGGCTACAAACTAGAGGTGAAATCATATGCTTTAAAATAGATAGAATATTACCTCAATATAAGATAACCATCCATGGAAACAAAATATAAGGAATAATAAATAAATAATCACTAGAAATAAATATAATGGATGATTATAGATAAGAATGTAAAATATAATATCTAAATAGAATACAATAACTAGTATAACCATTCCAAAAGGACCCCACAAATGAAATAGATTAATTTATATACAATAAAGAAATAAAAAAAATGAATGGGAAAAACATAAAGAGATACTAGATTATGTATTGATATCACTTCAATACCTAATAAATCATCATGAATAATAGCTTGTTATGGGGACCTTTTCATTTATTGAATCGCTAAAAAATGTAAATACCTGAGTAGGGGTTACTATGTAGGCTGTCAATAATTAACCTCCTAGAACACCACCAAAGGGTTTGTATCATAATTTCATTAGTCATATAACGGTTTATTCACTAACATAAATAAATAAATAAATACTCAACTCCCACTGAGTAATCAGGAGAAAACCAAAACACCATGAACCCATGCTATATAGGCTGCAGTTCCATGTTAGAAGGAAGTTTCATAAATAACATTGATATAATTAAGAACATGGTTAGTTTAATTTCACTCAATACATAACCCCTTATAATGAAATCTACCTATGCATACTTACTCAAGAGAGTTTATTATCATAGATCAGACCACATTATCACTCAAGCATGGTCTCTATTTGTGTCTCAGTCTATGATTTCTTACTCAAGTTTGGTCACACATCCCATATCAAGATCTATATTATCACTCAATATTGGCCTATATATAATAAATTTTATTATTCCATTTCACTAAAGGTGGGGTTCACATCACATGAGAAGACAAACCTTATCACTCAAGGTGTGTGATGACTTTATAAATTTATCTCATCTCAAAGAAAAAAATATAAAAGATAAACCAGAAATAATTTCAATCCTTTAGGATGATCCCAAAATAGCTTCTCAAGGTTTCCCATGTATTTAACTTCACCCATACAACACCATCTAAAATATGTTCTCAACATTGGTATGAAAATAACACTCTATTGGGTCACCCAAGACTTATTCATGACTGAACTAATATCTATAAGATCAATTGATCTTAACAAATAACCCCACTACATCCCATAGAATGAGGATAGATTCCACTATTTTCAAATCCATTTCCTCTTAGATCCCCCTTTATTGGTTCAACTACACAAACACAGACCTACCTAATCACTTTTATTCCCTAAATAAGTGTCTCATAGGTAATACATACACTCCCATGCAAGTAAATCCAGGAAACTTCTTAAAAAATCCTTAACGTGGAAATAAATTCATTCATTAATATTAATGGAGTTATATCACCATTCCACATATATTGAATGAATCTCAAACCATTGAAACTCTAAAATCGTCCCTTAACACCCAAAATATTGGTTTTATAAGGGTTGTGAAGAATACAATGAATAAGAGATAATCTAAGTCTTAGAATATCTTAGTCTTATAAAAAGAGATTTTAAACAATAAAAAACTATTAAAATAGTCAGGTGGGGAGAGTGGAGGATCTCCAAGAAGAATCTCCCAATATTTTCTAATTCACGTAAAGGTTAATAGAGAAGGAGGGATAAGAGATAAAGGGTTCAGAAGTAAAATTATCAATATTCCCTTTAGAAAAATATTCATTGGTAGTTTTTCGTGGAATTTTCAATAAGTATACACAATGGAGGCTCCATGATAGGCTGCATGAAAGTGTTTAAGGGACCCAATATAAACATAAGTTAAATAATACATTAATTTCATTATTTAGTTAATATATCTTTTAACAACCCAAGATTTTAAAAAGTGGAACATCATGTTCAATAGAATATATGAAATGAAGAAAAAATAATAGAACATAATGTTACTACAAAATAATTTATGATATACATACTGTTAAATAAATTAAATCCCTCTAATAGCTTGTAATATACGCAACCCTAGGTTTGAACGAAACATGATACTCAATTAAAATATTATTATTTAAAAATTACCATTTTAAACTAGTTGTTAAGTTAGAGGATATGAATAGAAATAACTAATTTATTAAAATTTTATGTATTAAACCTGTAAAAAATAAATTCAATATTTATCTATTGATAATAAATTAAATAATAATGATTTTAAATATAAGGAAATGTTTTACGAGTAACTTTATTTTTTCAAAAGGCAAATTCGTTAAACATTATGTACATAATTATAATTATTTTTTTTTACCAATTTTAGATTTCTTTTTTAAAAAAGAAAGAAAAAATTTAAATCCTAATATTAAAAATATCTTAAGTTAAAATTTTGGTATTTTTAAAAAATATTTCATTTTTCTAATGAATAGTGAAAAATACAAAATTTTAATTGAAAACTACCTTTTCATTTAAATTATTTATAAACATAAATTATATTTTAAATTGGTTTTAAAGTATCATTCATTCAGTTATATATACTTTAATATAAATTATTTCATTTTAATTATTTTCATTTTAAAGTTTTATATAAAAACATTTTAAACATTTGAACATTTTTTCCTTGAAAACCTACTTTCTCCTCGCGTTTGTAACATTAATTTTAAATTAAAATTAACCACTTATATGAATTTAATTTGATAAAATAAATTCCATATTTGAGATAATAATATTTTATATTTTATAACAAGTTAAAATTAAATTTTTACCATAATTAATAGTACAAACAGTTAAAATAAATTTCCACGGTTGTGGTAGAAAAGAGATTATAGGGTATTAAAATATAATGATGAGGAATAAAATGATCTAAAAGCATTTAAAAATTCTATTTTAGGGAAATATTTTGACCTTATAAAGGACAAGTCTTACAAATAATTTAACAAGCATTTTTATTTTATTTATTTATCTACCTGCTTAAATTATTTTTGAACTATGATTATATAATAACCTCCTTATATTAAATATACTTATATATTTTTATGTTATTTTAATTACCTACAAACATCCCCCTTCCATCAAATGGTTAACAAAATCATCATTCATTTTTACGAAAAACTATTGCCTCGTGAACCGATGTCATTTGTCTTTCCATTACCACATCTCAAGGCTGGGTATGAAGATGGATATAATATATATATATATATATATGATATTTATAAAATTATTATTCCTTTAAAATTTTAATATCATATATACCTTTTTTACTTTCCATTTTGTGGGGGTTATTATAACGTCGCTCGTGCTTATGACAGATGACCGCCACACGAAGCAATGTGATTCAACCTTCAATAATGCTTTACAAGGATAGTGATAGGTATAAAGTTAATGAATATATGTATATAAATTACATAATTATGATATTATGGAAATATGTATCATTCTTAAATGTTTATATATCATTTTATTTCTTAGCCTTTGACTCACAGAAAGATAATAACGTTGTTCGTGTACATGTGGACTACTGCCTTCACAAAGTGATGTGACTCTATTTTAATAAAGACATGGCTAATATATATAAGTATATTTAAAGATATAGAATGTTTTTTTAAATTATTATCATTATTTATGGATACAATATTACTTACCTTCTTTCCATAATGATCATTGATAAATGGAAATGCTTCTAATTCATATGTACTCCCTACCGTGTATATGATCGTAACATAATTATTTTATCATAAAAATATTTCATGATCGGTTTTAAAAGTATAATTGATGTATAAATTGGGAAAAAAATTCATTATTATTATTCTATATATATATAATTAATGAACTCTTATGCTATAGTCAACTTACCAAAGTGATTTTCGAGACATAATCTAAATATCTTCGAAACATCCGACTTAAACTTAATTTATCATGTAATCATATATAACATTGTAATAAGTGAAAAAATTGGAATAATAAAATTGAAAAATTTTATCATTAAATTAAACAATTAACATAATTTTATTATTTATAAATATAAATAATGTATGTTATAACATCCCACCCCTCACCCATTGGCTTGGGAAGAGGTAGGGGGTGCTATTGGGCCTTTAGTGACATCCCCAAGACACCAAATGCTAGAAATAAATTACAAGGTCTTCATTAAACATTGGTGGATGATTTTAAAATTGAAAAAAAATAACCATAACCAATCAATAAAATATATGTTGAATGAGTAAAAATCAATAGAACAAAACTTTTAACCAAACAAAACCAAAACAAACTATATCTGAATACAAAACAGAAATAAAGACCAACAAAACTCAAAGTCATGGAAGACATCAACCCAGAAAATCTGAAAATTCTCCAAGAACCAACTCCAAATTCCATTCCAAAAGTATCATGACTAATTAATAAAGAAATTAGATACATTTCCTTTATTCTGTCTCAATATATAACATTTACCCACACACCAACGTACCGAAGTAAAGGGTGAGTTTAAAACTAAGTAGGTTTTCCAAAATGACTTACAAACTCATGGAACTTAGATTGAACTTGTAATAAAATTTATTATAAATAATTTTAAACCATTTAAATTAGTTTATATCAAATTATAAACAATTTATATTAAAAAAATCCAATAAAATAAACTAAACTAACCTTTAAACCTTTTTTTTCAATTTCCATTTTGTATACCCATTCATTTCCACACATCTATACATCCAAACATCCACACATGAATGATAACCATAAACCTCTCTATTATCATGAGTGCTAGGTCATAATTTCACAAATACATCACTTGGTGAACCATTTCTATGCGAAAAAATTCATGCCCTTATCCATCCCATTATTTTGATGGTGGAAACTTTATGCCCTTATCCATCCCAAATGGACCTGAACACACACCAACCCTATATAAAAAAACCCATGCCAAATAAATGATAATTTTTTATAATAAAACATTTATTTTATTGAAAAAAATTCTACAACCATTTTCCATACAACAAAATCAAACCATAATTTTAAAATCATCATTTTAAAATCAAGAACTCAAAATAGTTTCCAAAAACCATCCTATTTCTACAATTTCACAAAACCATCACTAAATAGGTTTTCCATCAAGAATCCTACATAAATTTCAATGTTATATTCAATAAATTTAATAAATTTTAAAAAAATCCTCCATGTTATAAACAGTAGGAGTTGCGAGTGAAACCACCTACCTCACAACCATTGGAGAAACTAAATAAAAACACAAAACTCCAAAAGCCTCCTTGAAAATACTAAAAATGTCCTTAATTATTATTTATTATTATAAAAAAAAATATAATCATGAATAGAATTAAAAAATGTGAATATATCCTCAGTGGATTATGTACAGGAATCCAATATAGAGAATAAGAATATAATTGAGGAAAACAATGAATAAATACAACTTACTAATGAATCCTGCCTCTAAAACACATAAATTCGCCTTATAATCACTCTCATACCAAGAGTAATGGTCTATAATAACAAAATATAAAGAGTAATTTGGGTTATGACCAGTTCATGGGAGAAATTTGATGCTTAGGGAGTAAACTGAGTGAGAAACAAAAAAATACAGATCTAATTGTTAATGATGCATAGTTTGGAAAATATTGCGCTAACCATGCACTAGATACTAAATAAAAACATCACTCACATTGTTGGATCACAAGGTTAGACATACCGCACACTAACCATAATAAACCCCTATATATAACAAAGCATGGATTCTCCTGGGTGGCCTCATAGTTTGGAAAAACTGTACGCCTAACCATGCACCTACCCAATGCCTATTGTTTTAATTTCAAGATTTCCCAGGAGGTGTTGCATGATTTCTACTAACCGTTCTAAAACCCTGTACCTCCATAAAAGCCCCAATTTTTTTCCAAAACTCCTCTGAACCTCTCAAAACATAAACCAATTAATTTATATACTTGAAATTTTTAAAGAAAGGGTTCATTACCTAAATAAGGGGGTGCTAAATTATCCCCACCATTGGTCTTTCTATCCCTTTAATGTTAAATACCATCATTGTATTGAAATATTTTAGGCCATTTCTTGAATATTTCCCTTCAACACTCCCATGTTTTTTGATGAATCCGACCATGTTCCTATAAAACCCACACTAAATCGATGATGTTCCTCTGAAAGAATTTATCTTACTTAACTGTAATACATACCAGCATATGTATAAATGTAGAATCCATCTCTTGGTTTAGATGATCCCATCAAATCACATAGTTAGGACCAGGTTTATACCTATTCGATTAAGATATGTGGAACTCCTTATGAAATGATCTAAAATTTGGTAGAGAATCCAACCAATATGACACCTCACAGACCTATTCAAGTGTATAAAAAGGTCCTATTTATCATGCATATAACATGAACTACTTACCAAAATGAAGATGCCCCCAGCATGGAGAGATTCTCAAGAACACATGATCACTGACCTTAAATAACAATTTCCATCAATGATGTTCCACATATGATTTTAGACAACTCTAATCCATATTTATTCACTTAATGATCAACTAAATCTTCTCCATTAGCTCTTACACAAGGCTTGTTCAACCAATTTCAGGTTCACCTATTTCCACCCAACATAGTGTAGAAGAAAAAATATGAACAATGACTTAAAATGATCTCTATGAATCGAGGCTTGATAATTGTTATTATTTATGAAATCCACTAATGACATTTTATCCTCCCATGAGCCACCAAAATTCATTACAAAATCCATAAGCATGTATTCCAAGTTTTGAATAATCCTTTATGATTTTCCATCCATATAAGGATGATATGTTGTACTCATTTTCAACTGAGTCCCAAGGGATTTATATAAAGATTTCCAAAAAATCATACTTAATCCTTAGATATCAGTTTTGTATTATTGGAACTTGTATTCCATGCCTCTTTTACACCTCTCATATATAAAATTTTGACAAGTATTCCACTGTATGAGATTCATGAATATAGATGAGATGAGTTAAAACTGTGTGTCGATCCAATATCGCCGATATGGAATCTTGTTTCTGAGATATCGGTGGTAGACCTATAAAAAAATCCATATCTTTCTTCTCCCATTTACACAAGGGAATATATAAATACTAAAGCATACCCTCTAGTTTCTGATTCTCTTTCATTACATGCAGATAGGTGTGGAAACTCATAAATACTCATCCATCCTTCATTTCATGCCAACCAACAAAAATTGTGGTTTCAGTGCCTTATACATATTTTTTTTCCAAGATAAACAACCCATCTCAAATGGTTGTAAGCATACATAATTTTTTCCTAACAAGCCAAAGGTATGGCCATCCAATCTCTAAACCAAAAAAATGAACTCCCATCTAATATCCATCCCCCAATGGTTTCCCCAACATTGACTTTTGACATCATAGAATCATATTCAGAGTTAGTTGTTTGTGCCTATTTAACTTTCACAACCAAATCGAGAATAAAATAAATTGGAAAGAAAAATACAATACTACATCAGTCTTCACATTCCAAGTGTATATTAGCTATCACTAACATCAAATTCCACTGATATAAATCCTCTTTCACCAATTTACTATATAAATATCTTCTTAATGCATCCTCTACAGAATTTCCTTTACCCAGTGTATATATCAAGTCAATTAAAAACATTTGGATATACTATATCTATTTTTTTTGTCTTAGATTCAAATATATCTTTGAGAAAATGTTCTTCAAGCTCATATGATCTGTAAACACTTTAAAATTTTCACCATAGAGGTAATGATTCCATTTATTCAAAGCATAGACTACAATAGATAATTCTAAATTGAGTGTTGGGTTGTTCTTATAATGAAATCATAACTTTATTTAGAAATAAACAAAAGAATGATCTCATTGAATCTGAACACAACACAAACCAAACATTGAATCATTATAATAAACCACATAACCTTGTTCTATTTCTAGAAATATAAAGATTTGTGCTGATGTGTGGAAAACATTAAGTTCTCAAAGAAAATTTTCAAATTTTTTATTCCATTGGAATACAAAAATTTCCTTATAAAAGATGTAATTAGTGAATATATTCATTAAAATTAATGAACAATATGTTGATAATATCCAACTAGAACAAGGAAACTATGTATCTCAAAAAAATTATTTAGCGGTTTCCAAGACATTGCAAACTCTATCTTTTCTAGATCTATAGAAACCAATATTTTTGAAATTACATGGTCAAAGAAACAAACTTATTATATAAACAAATCACACTTTAAATGTTTTTCATACTGACGATGATCCCGCAAGATATCAAATACCATCTCCAACTATTTCTCATGATCAACCTTTTTTCAAGGATACACTAATATGAAATCCACAAACACCACTACAAAGGAATGTCTATATCTTTGAAATATCTGATTAATCAATTACAAAACGATAGATGATACATTCATTTGACTAGAAGGCATAACCACATACTCATAATGGCTATATCATCTCTTAAAAAACGTTTTTGGAATATCCTCCTTATGAACCTGTAATTGGTGATATCATGTATGTAAGTTAATTTTAGAGAGACCATGGGATCCATTAAATTGATCAAATAGATAATCAATGCATGTGAGAGGATAGAAATTCTTTATTGTAACTTATTCAAGCTTATGATAATCTATATAATTATGTAAAGTTCCGTGCATGTTTTTTATAAAAAAAATTGATGTCGCCCAAGGAGACATACTAGGGCGAATGAACCCTTTTATTTCCAACTCTTCCAATATAAATTTAAAACCAATTAACTATATTGGTGATACAAATAATATGGAAGTAATTTAGGATTGATTCTTTGTAATAGATCAATCTTAATTTTCACATCACCTGTGGGGTAAAACCTTGATAAATTATCTTGAAAAATGTCAAGAAACTGATAAACAATTGTGGGAAACAACTATTATTAATCTCATCCACTGATTCCAACGTCAATGATACCAAATAATATGAGATGGTTCAAAATATATGGTGCTAAAAAATATGGTCCACTTCTTTTTATATTCATACCTCCTCTAAAGACATTCTCAATGCCATCATTATTTTAAAAACTAACCCTAAAAGTATAATACCCGGTGTGGTTTTTGAACATTTTCAACCAATATATATATAGAATTATGTCATATACCTTCCATCTAAAGCTTAGTGAAATACCAAATCAATTCATCCCCATCAACAATTATAAGTCAATCTTTTCACATAAAGGCTCAAAATTTTATTTGTCAAAAAGGATCTTTATGTTTAAAAACAGAATGCATCACCTCACCATGAAAACCAAAAAGATCAATAGCATGAAAAGAAATAAATTAATGAGATGAACCCATATCAAAAAAATTATGCATAAGGGTAGAATTAAAAATAATCATAACTATTCCCATCAAAGGTATCAATAGATTATCCATGATCATTTTTTAGCTCTATACAATTTCTTACTCGCCAACTATACTACTAATTAAACAGTTGAGATTGCACTAGTGGAGGAGTCATGATATTCCTAAAATCACCTTGGATTCCTCATTTCTGGTGAAGAGAGATATTTATAACATTCTCATCCCATTGAAACATATGATTTATGTGAAACCTGAGATGTGTCCCTAGCACCAGAATTTGGATCATTACATCAAAAACACTGAATATGTCCCATGTGGTTGCAATTATGATAGACACTAGGTGGTGTTGTATAATCTCCCTTTATGTGATCAGAAGATGCACATTGAAAACACCTCAAATAACTCTTTGGTTTGGGAGGAAGATTCACCGATCCCACTATCTGATTTAGAGTCATACCACTACCTTGGAAATATGTGTTTCTATTCCAATTTCTCTGTGTGTTGGAGTTCCCACTATTTCCCATAAGTATAAAAATGATTCCTCCATGCATGATTCCAAAGAAATCTCTTTATTCCCTCATTTATCTATTGGCCATATATGTATAATTCTATATAAAAATCACAAATATATTTTATTGAATCTTATGCCTCAACTCCGATTCGAAAATTCATGCCTTTAGGGTGGAAATTTTAGCAACTTCTGGTGAAAAGATGACTAAATTCATGAATTTTTCCTTGAACTCTTTCACTATTAAGTTTTCCTAATTGAAAATGAAAAGGTTTTTTATTTATAAATTCTGTAAATGTGAGGATAGAGTTATTTGTTAATTTTTTTAAAAAATAATCATAAGGAATTCCTTGGTCCAATTTACCATAAACATCTAAATCCCACCACTGGAATGTAATATCCTCTAATATGTACATTTCAAATTTGACATTCAGTTTAGCTTGTGTGCCTAGAGAATAGAAGATTCAATTCATTCAATTCATACACACCTATATTTTTTTATTCTAAATAACCCTGAAAGATGGGTGGATTTTTCTTTTGGAATTGAATTTAATGATCCCTTAACTTGGTTCATCCCTTCTGTTCCCTCTTCCCCTGGCCTAAAAGTCCTAGAGAGTATGCTAAATTAGCTGTTGGTTCATCAGTGGCTCATGTATAACCACATTTTATATAGCCTGTTTTGATTGGTTTCTTCTATACCTAATAAATTACATTATCTATAACCAAATAAAATTCCATTTAGTATCACTCTCTAATAACTGAAGTCTTAGAAATTTCAATTTTACCTTCTCACACATATCACAATAAGGCTTTCTAAAATTTAATAATTTTACTCTTTCAAACCATTTTTTAAAAGTCCACCTTGCTCATTGAAAATAAAACCATTTTTAATTATTTAAAAAAACACTTATTTTCCATATCATGAATCATTACTCATAATGAGATATGAAATCCTAGTGGGAAGTAATTTCTTTAAATGTATTTGATGCTCATCTCATCAGATTAAGCCATCATAATGATGTCACAAATCATAGAAGTGTCTCATAAAACTCATGTACCCAAACACCCGAGTAACTTGATATTCAGAATAAATGGGTTATATATACATCTTTGTGTTATAATTTTCATGCTATAATGATCCTACTTCTTGATAACATCCCTAGAGATAGACTAGAACCATTTCCAAGAAAAGGATCTAAAAAACAAATACTATTTGTATCAAAAGATATTTGGACTCACCAATAATAATACCATTTATAACTTTCCGTCCCTAACCCTTTGGATATGGAAGAGGTAGAGGTTGTTACTAGGCCTTAGAAGAAACCAAAGGCAAACAGTAAATTCCGAGGTCTTAATAAACCATTGGGGGGGGGGGGGTGATTTTTTCCATTAAAAATAAAATTACCATATCAAGATAACCATAACAAAACAATACACTATATTTTGCATGAGTAAAAATAAATAAACTCAATGTATGACCAAACCAAACAAAAAACTATTTCTAATTACAATGAAAAAATAAAGACTAAAAAAACTCACAGACAGGAATGGAATCAACTGAACTACTCCCAATCTACTCGAAACTCAAAATTCACATTCCATGCCCAAGGTGTCACAATATATCACTAATAAAATGATATACATTGAGTTTACCTTTTTCTCAATATAAAACATCTAAAAATGTACCAATATTACCAAGAAGGGGGTGAGTATAAAACCCAGTACGTTTTCCCCAATGACTGCTAAACTCACACCATCAGGATAGAACATGTTAGAACATTTATTGTAAACACATTTTAACAATTTAAATTTGTTTTTATCAAATACAAAAACATTTAAAAAAAATTCCATAAAAGAACCCGATAAACCTTTTAAAAAAATTATCAATTTTATTTTTGGATTACCGATTCATTTCCATACATCCAAAAAGCCTCACATTCACACATTCCTAATAACCATGTACCTCCCTATACTCATGAGTGGTGATTAATCCTTTTACCAAACCATCACATGGTGAACCCTTTGTATGGGTGAAACTTCATGCCCAAATCTATCCCATTTTTTGAATGGGGAAAATTCACACCCCTATCCATCCCAAATGAACATGAACACATACCAACCATATATGCTAAAACCCATTCCATACAATAAAGGAAAAACCATTTTAATAAAAACTATCTTTTATTGAAAAACATTAAAAATCATTTTTCATGCATTAAAATCAAACATTAATATTAAAATCTTCATTTTAGAATAAATAACCAAAATAACTTTCTAAAAAACAATCAAATTTCCACAGTTTCAAAAAACCATCACTAAAGAGGGTTTCCATATAGAATCCCACATCAATTTTACAATTTGATTTAATAAATTTAATAAATTTAAAACCAACACTTAATGTTCTAAAGAAGAGGAGTAGAGAGTGAATCCACCCATCTCACAACCATTGGTGAAACTAAATAATGATATAGAACTCCAAAAAACCACCCTGAAACTCTTGAAAACTTCTTTAGATATTTTTACCTATCATCCAAACAATAATGTATCATCATTATTGTAATAAAATAATGTAAATCTATCCCCAAAATATTATATCCATGAATACATCAGTGAAAATAAGTATAAAACTAAGGAAAATAATTAATAAAGGTATGTTAAGAATGAATGCATCCTGAAAAGCACTTAGATTCACCTCATAATTTCTCATGGATTGAGATAAATGGTATTCAAAACCTAGGGATGAAGAGGAATTTTGGGTTTTTATCTTTTTAGTGGAGAAACAAGATTCACATGGGATAAAAAAAGTATGATCCACAAAATGTAGATCTAATTTTTAGTAGTGCATGGTTAGGGTACACAGTTACATAAACCATATTCTAACCATGAACTATAAATTACCTACTAACAACCCTCACATAGTTGGACTACATGGTTAGATAAGAGTTGCACCAACTATGATAAACCCCTATATCTAACAAAGAATAATTTCTATTGGGTGATAACATGGTTTGGCCAAACCATGCGCTTACCTTGTGCCAATTATTTTAGTTTCACAGTTTGCTGGGAGGTGTTTCATGGTTTCTAATAACTATTCTCAAACTGTTCACCTCCAGAAATAACCCAAAAGCATTCCAAAACTACTATTAAAATCCCAACACACAACTCAATTACATTATATAAATAAAATAAATAAATAAATGGTCAGTTACCTGAACCTGGTGGTGATATATTCATGAAGTGTAATACTCAAGGTTATGATTTCTCCTCTTACTTTTAATTCCATGATATACACACCATATTCACAACATATTTATTTTTTGTGGTGTATATACTAGAATTTTTGTATATTATATGATGAAATTATTTACATTCATGGTATTTAATGTTTTACTTAATGTTATCTCTTTCATAGATCTTGTGACTCAAAATTTACCAAAGTTTTCATAATATCATCATTATTCAATTTTTTTTGTTTAAGTCTCTCTACGAGGAATTATTTGATATTTATAACTTAAAATAAATATATTTTATTTTATTTTGTTAATTAATGATATTTCTCAAGTAATAGTACCATTTTTCATCTCGTTGGTGCTTAAAATGATTAAGAAAATTTTATTTCAAAATTATGACTTTATTTCACTCTTCTTCTAGAAATGTTTCCTCATCAAAACCCATGTTTCTAAAAAAATTTTTTTTAGCCTTTTAAAAATTATTTCTTAAATAGATTTTTACCTAATTTTACTTCTTAAATTTTTTTTGAAAGGAATCGTTGTTTATTTACTAAAAAAATTTCTATTTGGATTTTACTGAAAATGTGAAAGGAATATTTGTTTTAACATGTATGAAATGAAAAAACTGTACACTATTAAGTATAATAAATGTTTTATTGATCGTTTTTTATTTTATAAATGGTTATTTTTATATAAAAGGGTTTTCAAAATCATTTCGGATTTTTTTATGTTAAAAATATATTCTATGTGAAAATGTTATTTTCCTAAAAAATAGGCTTAAAAATATTTTTATTGTATTTCTATTCATCAACGAAATAAACCCTATATTTAACTTATTTGACACTGTGGACATGTTTTATTTTTTCATCCTTATTCTTTATTTGGATGTTTTTTATCAATTTAATAGAAGATGTATAAGTTTATTACCATTCACCATATTACACTGGATAGTTCATGATTGTGTTTATAGATTAGGGTAAGTATTAGTATTTCATATGATTGTTTTATAATATAAATGTTTATATTGATTTCATTTCACTCCTTTTATATTAGGAATGAATAGGAATTTGTATGTGATGTTCATGACCCTCTATAGTCTCTTGATGCAATAGTTTATCTCAAGAGAAAAACTAGATTGGGTTTTGGCCGAGGCATTACACATTTATCGAGATGTCTTAGCACATGAACTCGATAGTATTTAATTTATTAGAACAAGGACCTGGATGTTGGTTTTATATGTACAACATTAAGAATTACATCATTAAGAATTCAGTTATTGATGTTCTTTTTGATTTTTTAGAATAGAAACGGTTAGGTTTCAAGATCATGTGATTATTTATATGGAATTATTTTATATTACTTAATTCCTACCACATTATTCTTAATTTACTGATTAAATGGATTTTTTTCAATTATTTACCACTCTATATTGATTATGCATTATTTATTCAAAACCTCTACTATAAGCGTACCCTTACTAAGTATCCGAGCTCACATATTTCATATGTTTTATTTTAACTGGGATACAAGGAAGTGTTTGTTGATTGATATTATTGAATACACTGAGAGGAATATTGTTTTTCTCAAAGAAAATAATTTTTGTATTTTATGTTCTCAATTTTAATAATAATTTAAATTATGTATTTAGTTTACTAAGACTAGTAAATTGTTTGGTCCTTCAGGATGCATTTATTTGTATCTTATAACAATGTAACAAATCAAACATGAAATCCAAGATACCCAGGTCAGGTCTCTATAGTTGGAATCTGAGAAAGTTTAGTGTAAACATTAAGGTCTAGATTTAGAAATAAATATATAAGGGAACATAACCCTATGATATAATTTGAGGATTTCTATAAAAAACAACACAATGTTCTGGTAAGGAATATATTATGTGGTTCTTTATATAAAATATATCATTGTCTAAAAACTACAAGCAGTTGTGGTTCTAGAAAAAATGTACCTAGGGGTAATAACACTAAAAAAGGTAACATTCGGCCTGACCTAATCATCACTTGGTTCATAATAATGGTCCTTACTACACACCTATTTTGACTCTCTCAGGGGATATAATTGGGTTTATTTGCATCTTGTTTACAGACCATTATAAAGGAGTTGAAAAAAAACATACACCCAAAGAAACCATTTTTATGATTATGAGATTATTCATACTAAGAATTTTCAATTTATGTTAAGTTTTTTACATGTTTTTTTATTATACATTATGTTTGACAATGTTATGATCAAATATAGTTTATGCCATGGAGAGATTCACCTGTAAGGGGATTTGTGCTTGGATTTCTCCCCACTGCTACCTTACTCTTCCCCACTGCGGCTCAACTTCCATTCGATGCTTTGAACCAGTAGGTTCATGACATGTAGCATTCCTTGGGGTTTCATTGTCTTTAACCACTCGACAATTTCACTGTATCCTGGCCTTCCTCACACCCTATCCTTTGAGTTGGACATGGCTCTTAGACGATGTAGTGACTGTCCAAGGTTTGAGTTTTCAGCTGATGTGATGAGAATGGCACTAAAATTCCATGTTTTCTAGTTGTGTTGGGTGGATTTGGTCGTAATGTATGGGATTGAAGGTGATAGTGGGTTTTCGGTTTAGGTTTTCAGTGGGTTTTCTTCATTCCCTAGTCTGCGATTCCTTGTTTCTTGTTGTGTGGTTTAGATGTGATGTAGGTTTTTGGTTTGGATATAGATATTTGGTTTGGGATAGGTTTGTTTGGGTGTTGCGGTGGAGATGTGGTATAAATGACGGATATGATTTCTTTTAGGTTTTCTGATTCTGACATTGTTGGAGCCTAAAGTATGGTTGAATGGTTTTGCAAATATTATGTTATATGAATGGAGGAGTTTCAACTATTTTTGTGCAGATGTTGGTTGTTTGCATTGAATTGGTAGAATGTTATCTTGGAATTGTGAATACTTGCAGCCCTATGGTTCACGGTTTGAGGTTCACTACATCTGTCACACAAGGAGTTTCTCAAGATGGGGTTTATAACAAAGGGTTTTCTTCATATCCGCACTCAATAATTGGATGTTTGAGAAGGAAGGGATTTAGCATCAGTTGCAGGCCCATACATTCATGCATGAGAGAAAATTCCAGGAGCGAGGAGTAGAAGTAAAATGATCTTATTGTTTTTTCTTCTGGTTAGGTGCTCTTCAGTGTTGTCTTGATGTTCTTCAGCCTTAAAATTTTGTACAATGATGATTTTGGTTGTTTTAAGTAATGAAGTTCTGTATGGTTTCTCACTTTTTCCTCAAAAGTGTTTGAATAATAAAAATTTTATTTTCTGTCAGTATTCCATTGTTTAAATAAAGAACCTAATGAAAGGAATGGAAATTATATAATGAACATACTCCATATAGGTATTTCCATCATGGACAAGATAATGATGCTATAAATAGATTTTTATCTAGAACTGATCAAATTATAACGATATTAGGGAAGCTGACTCAAGTTATAAGTAATTACCTTTTCCACATAAATAATTCTACTAATCCACCATACAGTGTAATGATGTTAGACCTCTTCATGAATCAACAACCTCCATCATCAAACATGATGAACATTCCATTTTTAGCTAAGAAATGGATACGTTCCTTGGAGAAGATATCTCCCGCTCTCTAAAGTAGTAAATGGGAGAAGTTTTTTATGGTATTTTATCATCTCCCAAGATATGTGGGTCGATGGTGGTCATTAGTTCAAAAAACCTTGTATGAGGATGTAATAACAAGTATGTAGTGGCATTATTTCAAGGTATTATTCTTAGAAAAATATTTTCCCCATGATATATGAGCAGATATAGAATTATGGTTCTCATGTATAATATATAAAGAAAGGGAATTTTTTTCTTAGTATGAAGATAACTTTACAAGTCTAGAACGACATGATGTGGACTATGTATGTAATCCAAATGGAAAGATTGACCATTTATTTTATGGGATTAAGATAATTCTCTAAAGGATCTAGTCTCCTAAATTTTAACATCATACGAGGATATAATATCACATGAAATCATGATATAGAAATATTTTTTCAAGTATTATGGATTCAAAGGGGAGTAAGAGATGAAAAATATAAAATAGAAAAATGGATAGAGGGAATAAGAGAAAGAAGTATTTTCCCACATGTGATAATTTTAGAGGGAAATTTTGTTAGATTATTAAAATGAAAATGAGTTTTCTTCAAGGGTCGATAAAAATACCACAGTGATAATTATTTTGATGAAAATAAACCATATTACAATTTTAAATGATTTCATTATAAGGATATAGGGCACTACAAAATTTAATTCCCCAAGCATCAAGGGAATATAACTCAAAATGAGATAAGGGGTCAGTATCAAGATTATTCTATTAATATAGATGAAGTGGAATGATTAAAGTTCCAGTGTTTGGATTCATGAAATTTATTATATGTTTTTTTTAATCAATGATATTATGGTTATCAGAATTATTAAATGTATAAGGATTTTAATGATGTACTATTTCATTAATTATTTGAGAACATATATTGAATGGTAGTGACGATTGGGAAATATTATTCAGTGGAATTTTGAACTACTTTTATGGAACATGATTGAAGGAAAATAACTCTCAATACATTCATGATGTTAAGATAATGATGCTGGGATAATAAATCATTGATATGGATAAGGTAAATTGGATAGCATTGACTACCTTTGTTTTGATTAATGATTTGTTGAAGAAGTGGTTTATGATTTCATGGATGGAGTTTACAATATTTTTTGATTTGTGGAATATATTAAATAATCAGTGTTTTATTTAAGGATTATGTAAGTATGTTTGTTTTAAATTATGTTTTTTGGTAATTCAAGTTATTAACATGTTTTAAGGCAAGAAATGAAAAAGGTATTAAAATATTTGTTATGTGATGATTTAGATATACTTTATGTTGTTTTTCAGGAAATAATGATAAGTTCATTTTGGAAATATAGAAAAGTTTCCTCCTAAAGTCTTAGATCTTAATATTTTGTAAGTTTCATAAGGTTAACCATTTATGAAATGGTTTAGGTTGAACTTTTGATGAGGTTTTAGATGTTAGTGTATTACTTCACCACATGTAGTTTTATGCGTATTAGATAACCTATGATGACCATTTTATTATAATCCTAACTAAATATCAACATAATGATTTATCATTCTATTATGAATCTTGTGATCCATTAGTGCTTCTAGAATAGAAAAGTCATCTTACTTTTTTGAGTAAGATATAAATTGAAAATTGATCAAGGCACAACCAATGGATGAGATTGTGACTATGAAATTGTATAAAATCAAGTAACTATATCATCTCATGAAAATTCATCAACTCTATTAAAAGGATATTGAAACAAAATGTTATCCTAATACTCTAATTTAGGTTAAACCGATGGTTTTTTGAAAATCATAGATTTATCATTTTGAGGTCCTTAAATTTACGTTGATCATTAAATTTCTTAAGATATATAAATCAAACTCTATATAATTATTTATTATTTTTTTCTATGTCCATATCTTTATTTTTCACTAATGTTCTCATACTTAGATACCCAGTTATGTGTTATTCCATATGACATCCATACTTAACTTTCTATCTTATAAAGAGGATTTTTATGAACCCTTATCACAATAGGGGATTTCAATAAAGGTATTTTCAAATTTAAAACCTGAAATTACCAAGATCAACATTAAATTATTAAGAAAAAATTTATTTAGGGGGGGGGGCTAATGTAACACACAATTGATTTTAAAGAGAGGAAAATCATGTTCGATAGATTATATGACCCACAAAAACAACATTATAATTGAATTTAATACCGAAAGAATTTATGATATATTTTATTTTAGATAAATTAAACCTCTTAGATATTTTTAAATTTAGACAACACTAGGTTTGAACAAAACATGAAACACTATTAAAATATTATTATTTAAACATTACCATTATAACCTAGCCGTTAAGTAGGTGGGTATGAAAATTAATTACAAAATTATGAAAATTTTATTTATTAAAAAATTAAACAATAAAATAAATTTCTATTTATTGATTATAAAAAAAATAATAATGATTTGAAAGAGAAATAAATGTTTTCTAATTAACTATATTTTTTCAAAAGGCATATTAGTCGTGCATTGTAAAAATAATTTTTTTTTTCCAATTTTAGTATATTTATTTAAAAATATTAAATTAATTTTTGAAAATATAATATTAAAATTTTCTTAGGGATAATTATTTAGGTTAATTTGAAGTGTTTTATTTTTTGATGAATAGTGAAAAAACTGCATTTTAAATGAAAACTACCTTTTTATATAAATTATGTATAAAGGTAAATTATATTTAAAATTTATTTTAATGTAAAATTAGTTATATAATATATCAATTAATATAATATATGTAATTTAAATCATTTTCATACTGATGTTTGATATAAAATTTTTGTAAACTTTTGAACATTTCCACTTTGAAATCCCACTTTTCACCACGTCTGTGGGGTTAATTTAAATTTAAATTTTAAAATTATTTGAATTTAATTTTATAAAATATATTAAATATTGTTTATCATAATTAATTATTTTTTTAATAATTTTGATTTAATTTTTTACAATATTTAATAGTTAAAACATTATAAATTAATTACCATGATTATAGTAAAAATGGGTTTACTGAGGTTTAAACTAAACTGATAAAGGTGAAAATGACATAAGAATTGTCTTAAATATAAAATATATAGATATTTATACATTATGATCTATAATTATCTAGAATGATCCATTTTTATCCCTTTTGTTTTGTAAAAAACATGGGTAATCCTTTTTCTTTTCAAAAAATTAGAAGTGTGCCACTCAACACACTTATGAAATACTAACCCCTATACACTATTATTCAAACCTTAAAAAAATTTTGGTTTAGAAAATACCTCCATAAATAACATCACAACTTCTATTATCTAATACTATAATCCTTATTTTGGTTATAAATCCAACCTATGAATTATTTTGGTGCAAAAATAAGGAGGATGCACGAAGAAGAAATATCATTCTTCAATGAGTGTTTTTATTTAATTTATTAATACTCCTATTTAAATTATTATTAAACCATGTTGATATAATATAATTAATACATTACATATATTTATATGTTTTTATGTTAATGTAATTACCTAGGACGATGCCCATATCCATAAATTGGGTTACGAAATGAACATTCATGTGTACGGTAGACTTCCACCTCGTGAACCGATGTCAAAAAAATATTCATTACCACTGATCATAGTTGTGTATTATGATGTATATAAAGTATATATATGATATTTATAACATAATTATACATATTAAGTCATTTTATCATATATAATTTTTTTACCTTTTAATTTGGATGGCTGACGATAACTTTGCTCTTATGTATGGCGGACTACAGCCTTAATAAATGATGCGACTCATTTCTTGATAACCCTTTATATAGAAGGTGGTAATTATAAATTTAATGAATATATTTTATAAAATTGAAATAATTATGATAATTCTGTAATATTTAGAATTATTAAAAGATACTACATCATCATCTTTTTTAGCTTTTGACTCACTGAAAGATGATAACATCGTTCATGTACCTATGGACTACCACCATTACGAAGCGATGTGAATCTATTTTCAACACTACATGGATGATATATATAATTTTATTTAATGAAATAATATGGTATTTGTGATATTATATTATTTATTTAATGATAAAATACTACTTTTCTCATTTCTATATTGATCATTGAAAAATGGAAACGTTGCTCATCTATACGTATGGCCGACCATATTCATGATCGTAATGTACTAAATTTCACATAACCATCATTAATTATTTTTTCAAAATTAAAATTTATATATATATATGAGAATTATTTCATTATTATTATGGATAGGTTTTTATCATTACCAATTTGACCATAGTTTACCCACCAAAGTCATTTTTAACACACAAGTCAAATATCATTGAAACATCTAATGTGAAATTAATTGATTAAGTAATCATATATAACATAGTGAAAAGTGAAATAAAAGGGATAATAGACTTGATAAAAATTATAAAAAAAATTAAATTACAAAAATAATTTTATTATTCAGGAAGGTAAAGAGGGCACGTGATGAGTCAGACTTAAGTTAAGGGCTTCTCATCTCACATTTACTTCCCCGAGACATACTATATATTCAATAATTATTAATTTTTTTTGTGGTTTATATACTACCATTTTTTATTGTTTTATAATGTATTATTTTGTAGTAATTTCATTTAAAGTGTCATTTAATGTTATTTATTTCATGGTTCTTATGATTCAAAAGTCACCGAATTAGTAAGGAATTGTTTTACAATATCATCATTATTTGGGATTATTTTTGTTTAAGTATTCCTCAGAGAGATTATTTGATACTTCTATATGAAAGTCAATATATTTTATTATCATCTAGTTATTCATGAAGTTTTTAAATTTATAGGGCTATTTTCCCTCTCTTTGGTACTTAAAATTATTAATAATGTGTTTCTAAAAAAATGATACTTTATTTATCTCCTTGGTTGGAAATTATTTCTCATCAAAACCCATGTTTTCTAAAAATGTTTTCAATTTTTTTTATTCTTCTCAAAATGATTTATTAAATACATTTTTCCCATTTTTAATTTTTTAAAAAATTGTTTTAATGGAATCTTCATGTCCTTTTCAAAACAAATTCCATTAGAGTTTTACCAAAAAATATTAAAATAATATTTGTTTAATGTATATGGTATGAAAATACATTTCCACCTTCATGGAAAATTAATTTTTTAAATATTATTGTAATATTTTTAAATGGTTATTATCATATAATTTCTTCTTAATATATTTTATGAATATTTATTTTTTAAAATATTTTCAAAATGGATTTGTAATTTTTCTCTAAAATGTTTTTAAAGATATTTTATGGTATTTTTACTCTTGAACGAAATCAAACCATTATTTAAATTATGATACATTAGGGATATGTTGTGTTTATATCATTATTTTAATTTATTTGGATGGTTTATAATTATTTTGACTAAGGATGTACAATTTTATTACCATTAAGCATATTACTATGGATGGTTTATTATTTTTTTATTGATTGTGGAAAACATTAAAATATCATATTGTAGTTTTTCAATATGGATGTTTATGTTTATTTCTTCTACCTATTTCGTATGAGGAATGAATTAGACTTTTTATCTAATGGTAAGGGACCTCTATTACCCCTTAATTCATTAGTATGTCTCATGTGACATACTAGATTGGGTTTTGGATGAGGTATTACAAATTTATATAGATTTCGTGGCATAAGGCCATGACATTATTAGATATCTTTAGACAAGGCATTGATGATATGTTTTAGATGTGAAAAATTATTTATTCAATCATTATATACTTATTTATTGATATTAAATGTTATAATTTTATTAGTTAGAATATCCATGGTTATGTTTCAAGATCAAGTCATTATTCATATGGTATTATTTGATCATAATTTATCCCATCCTTATTATGCTCATGTTATAGATTAAATGACATATGTTTTTAGTTATTTACCATTTCATATTGATTATTATGTATTTATTCATATCTTTTTTTGTACTCTTTCCATTTATAAACATCTTAGATGAACCACTTCTTATGTATTATCTTCATCAGGATTGAAGTATTTTTTTGGGACTCATATATAGGGATATACTAATGGTAATATTGGAGTTCTCAATGAAAATAATTTGTGTATTTTATATTTTATATTTCATTAAGAATTTCATGTATGTATCTTTATTACCAAGACTAATAAAATATTTGGTACTTCAGGATGAAATTCCTTATGTACTATTCCACGGTGACAAATTAGACACTAGCTCTATGCTACTGTGGTCAGGTTCCTACTCATCTCACAAATATACACACAACCCAAGGAATGAAGGTTTAGTGTCTTGGATATTTTCCATTTAACAAATTATTTTAAAACAATTGTAAATATTACTCTATAATAATACTAGTATATACCTTTTCTAAAAATATCACATGATATAATCTTTTTTATAACCTAGGGAAATAAAAATATAAAAAAGGGGTAAGCTCAGATTCCTAATAAGGGAAAAATTATCATAATTTATTATAACATAAACATGAAAGAGAAAATTATAGTGATGATAAATATTATATTAAAATATTATATAACCATATATGATATCCATTTAACACATAAAGCAACATAAAATCATAAAAATATTATTAATGAAACCTATAAGTTATGGCATGGTTTAAAATACATCTCAATAATAATAAAACCTGAGATCTTGACATAAAAGTGAAAAATATTTTAAAAATAAGGCTTAAGAAGAAAACATAGAACATATTGAAAATGAAAAGAAACTTGGAAATATTTATTACAACCATAATAATAAGAAAATAATTGTGTGCAAACTTTCTATAACAAAGACTATATGAAGAAACTCATTATATATATTTTTGAAAATGTGATCGAACTCATTACAAACACACCTATATGAAAAATCCCATCATTTTCACACCTGAATATATAATGTGATATAAACATAAACCAACACATTAGAGGGTGATCGGGTACCCCACCCATCATCATCCATTCTCAAATGTTCCACTTAAAATCAATCATCATCATATCTTAATAAACCACTTAAAAAATAATAGGTTTGTCAAAATTTTGAATTAAATGAAGTTATAAAATAATAAGATATAAAAAATATCATTTATAAAAGGAATAATATTATAATAAATAAAAGAGGGTGATCAAAACATCACATCACAAGAGAAACCAATTTAAGTAAAAATAGAAGTGAAAATATCAAAGTTTTCGAAAAAAGCATTTAAAAATTACTTTAAAATATGAAGTAAAAATTGAGTTCAAATAAATTTTGGGATATATAAAACTTTTGAAAAACCTTATTATATAGAATTATCAGTAAATAATTATTGAAAATAAATAAAACATATAGATAATAAATTGAGAGTAATTACTAATAAAAATAAATTCCTTCATTAATCTTTTTAGTCTGTTTTAGAGAGAAACCACATCAAAGAAACATTGAGATATTTTATTTCATAAAAAGGTAATGGAAAAAATAGTGAACTTAAAAGCCATTAAATATTTGGATTTCATTAAAGAAAAAAAAATTATTAGAAAATTATGAACATGGAAGAGAGGATTCAAAGGTAACAATGAAAGTTATTCTTACAAATTGTTTTACTTTTTTGAGAATATTTTAGAGGAGGGTGATTATTTATTATGAGAAGTAATTTTACCCAAGGAAAAAAGAAAATACCATATAAAATAGGGAAATGGTAGGATCATATAAATATTGAATAGTGTGTTTAGTTAAGAAATACTATGACCCAATTAATGAGAAATTGAGTTGATAAAACCATTACTATACCGGTAACATAAAAATAAAAGGTGTAACATCCTGCCTCAGTAACTACTAAGCGGTTCACTTAGAGGGTTAGACACATGGCCTAAATTTCATTTTCCCATATACCATAGGCTACTGACTAGTAGTAAGGGCGTTGGATGTTTCTATGGGGAGACTATTCCCTCATAAGTTCGATTGAAGCACAATGGTAAACAATATATAATAAATAGAGGAAGGATTTTAAAAATAAAAATAGATAAATAATAAATAATTATCCCATAGAAAATATATAGAATAATAAAATTAATATATTCAAAAATGATGATGATGATGACGATGATTTCATATTGCTATAAAAAATTATTACACATGATAATGGGGAACATGCATATACTGAAAGCTATACAAAGATACCAACAAGATGAAAAAAATTTACTATTAGAATCACAAGCATATGCTTGGTCCTCTTCCCCTTCTCTCCATCCTATTACTAAAAATAAAGCATCATAATTCATGTTCTTCCCTTTATCAAGACCTATAACCACTATGTCAGATTGGGTACCAATGGTGGCCCAAAAAGGGTGTGAGATATTCTCAGTAGGCCACCACTGGTGGGGTCAATATCAATCTAGTTTGTGCTTATAGAAATAGAATTGGCCAATAATGAAAAAGTCAAGGAAATGAATAATTAAATTAGTGGAATGGACCGGGTTCCTCTTGGGATACCTGTCTAAATCTACCTTATTCATTGTTATACAATAATATCTAATATGAGGAGACTTTTTCTAGTGTGATATAAGGTAACTTGGGCCATCATAAATAAGCATCATGAGGTGGACCATTCCCTAGAATGTGATTTAACTTAGCAGACATGTCCCAAGAATTTCAATTACACATACTTGTTCATTAATTTAAATGTCCCCTTTAAAATTAAGAAAGGTCACCATGCTCCCATATAAAGAATTCCAAAATAAATCCTAAGTATCACTCTAGGGGCTCTGTAAATTCCCAATATATTAAGAGTTCATTGAAGTTAATCCATAAATGGAATCCCAAGTATCAATATCAGTATGGATTGAAAAAAATCCTCCAAGAACATCCTTAGTATCTCACTTAGGGGACTGAGTGACACTCATAATCTAGTATAACCATCTAGCCAGTGAGACCATCCACGATGTCTCTCCTAGGGAACTGGTGTCACTAAAATGGAGGAATGATAAATACAAAGTGAGCATATCCCAGTCATACTTAGTATTTCTCTCAGTGTGTATACAATTCATTCATAAGTTCTAATAATATATCATGAATATCTCATCTAAATAATCCCTCAAGGATCCATGTATCTTTCTCATCTAGTATATGAGGTATGTCTTAGCAATTTTAAATTATAACATTGATCAAGGCATTTCACCTATAACAGTTTTAAATTTCGTTTTCCATTTATTTAATGTTTATGCATTAAACTAGGCACAGGGAATAAGCCTAACTCATGACTAATATACTTATTAATTCAATTCATAATTTCAAAAAAAAATTACACAATAAAACACCTCTCAATGATAGTTTAACAATTTAAGGTACAATCACTTAGACCATAAATAAATTCACACCCATTTGGGGAGGATCATATTAAAGTGATCATTTAAAGGCTGATTCTCCACTACCTAGAATCATAGTAATTAAGGGGAACCATTTAAACTAATATTCTAATAATTTTGGGGGAGTTTACATAGAATCAAGGCACACATAACGACGAACAAAAATATAAAGTAATGAAACTTGAGGAAAATATTCTATACCATCTACCTTAGGTTCATAATACTCTCCTCATCCATAATCGTCCCTTAAATTGATATATAATTAAATAAATTCCAAGGAATCTTCAAATTACTTAAAAATAAATTAAAAAAGATCACACTAAAATAGTGCAAGAGGTTGGAAGATAAATAATTACAGATTGAATAAGAGATTAGATTTTACCGAGAGGGATCCAATGTACCCGATGACAAAGGGAACATAGATCAGATGAGGGTGATAACAAAATCCCTAGAAGGAGAAGGAAAATGAGCTTCAGGCACCAGCTGTAAGGGAAAACCAAGGGGGAATACGGTTTGAGGGTATGAAAACACTTCATGGAAAAAAAATGTAAACTACCCTTAAAAATCTTGGTCACCCGGTTTGGTTACCATGTTTTCCTAACCATGAAAAAACCATGTGCCAAACAATGTACAAGAACACAAATCACATGGACTCAGAACTTAGTTTTCATAATCATCAATAGACCATGGAATTAGCCACTTCCACATATGTATAGAATGATACATAAACATGTGACCTGGATTGCATGATTGAAGACAAACTATACGGTCTCCCCGATGCACTAGGTGACTCGTACATTTATAACTAAATATGCGGCTCAATTTACTTCCTTAAATTACAGAGATCTGGGATCTGAATGATCCCTAAACTATCCCTTAACACCCCTTTTCCTTTAAAAAAATTATTAACATAAAAATATATGTTCTAATAAGTAACATAATTGTTCATACCACTCTGAAAAGATGAAATTATAGAACATACCCTCATTAAAACTAATTATCCCTGAGTTTCCCTTTCGAGGGTGGTGAGACACTAGATAGGGAATGTTCCAGCCATGAAGCCTGTATATCAGCCTCACAAAAATATTACTCTCCATAAACATGTTCATTCTTCCAGAACACTTGAACCAGAGTAACTGACATACTTTGGAGTTCCATTATGATCCAACAAACGATACATATATGATGCTTCTTAAAGGACACATACACCTCCAACTCAACATCCTTGGGGTATAATGAATGAGATGGTTCACCATGATACCGGAGAAGCTATGATATATGAAATGATTATTGTATTTTATGGTATAGTTTAGGTGACAACAATTGATAGGCTACCATAAGGAATCCCACCATGATCTCAAAAGGCCTGTAACATTCCGAACCCAAACAGTCACCTGGACAATGCTAAATGGGCCAGGTGTTACTGACCTTAGTCCCTCTTCCCCAAACTCTAAAGGCTTATCACTAGACGCGAGTGTGTTAACATGTATAGTGGGGAGGCTATACCCTCTAGGAGGAAAATAAGGTACTGGTCTAAGTATAATAATAAAACCTGCAATGGTAATAAAGATTTATCAGAATCAAACTAGAACTCCATTGCGAAAACACATAAAAAAATTGATAAACATCAGAAGGAATATATTAAAAAGGGTAATGGAAGATAAACAGAACCACATGATGAACATCACTTGTAACTACTAAAAAACAAAGCATGCGTCTATATCAGGTCAGACAAGTCAACATAAAGAGGGATCTAATGTCTAACCCATAGTAGCTAAAATAAAAAAGTAATAATGATGACACATAATGAAAGATAATACAAAAGTAAACTCAACCTGGACATGAACTCAAGGTACATACCATCTTCAAGCCAAATAGTACTATGATCCATCTCCTGAGGCTAATCCTTCACTTGTACGTAGAAACATAAAGTCTATAAGCGTCTTGAAGAGATTTTGTAGGATGTGAGACAAATATCAGTAGGATAACACTGAATGCTACATACCTAGTATAGGTGTTTATGTAGGAAAACATCTATAAAGAAAGTAAACATTATGATGCACAATGTAAACAAAACTTCCCCTAGGGCTTAGAAACCACCATTGAAAATCACCTGCTTTGGCCAATGCCAGGATCTCAGTCATGTAACCCAGCACCATGTGCCTCCTAACACTGTGTTTCTCAAGTATGGACATCCCAAAGTCACACCCAAGTAATAGTAACCTAACACCATGTGCCTCCTGAAACATTGTGTCTCAAGTACCGACATCCCATTGGCTTTCTCAAGTAGTAGTAACCCAGCACCTTGTGCCTCCTAACACCTCGTGTGTCAAGTACCGATGTCCCATAGGTAGTCCCAAAAAAATCTGAAGGCTCCTCGCCTTCCATGAGGTTTCTTAGACAATCACCCCCAAACCATAATCACCTAACCGCAACTATGGAGGCCTCTACCAACATGATCAATCAAAACCACATCATCATGAAGTCATTTATGTGCACACGACCTAAATAATGAGTGAGCGGTAATCACCAAATTTAGAACCCATGCCACAATCTCTCTGTAAACTCATTATCTTATGACCATGTTGCTTAGAATTCGATGGCCTTTCCATCAAATTAATGGGATATATGCCCATCTTGAAAGTCACACTACCTCGATCCGACATCAACGATGCCCAAACCCATGGTCAAACCACCCAAATAATTCAGGCCTAGCCCAACCTATGAAATACATCACTCAATAATATTGAGGCCACACCCAACACAACCCAAAGATTCTAACGTATACAATATCAAGCATCACATATATATAATCAGAAAATCACTTTAAACAAAAAAGACAATTTAAATAGCTGAATTTCCCTAGCCATGTGATGTCCCATACCAGAACTAAAGTATTGAAAGCCTCTAATAAACTTAATCATGCATAAATAGTTTAAAATCATTACTTTAATAAAACGATTCAATTATTACAATTTTGGAACCCTGGAAAAAATTCCCCAAATTTGTAATGACCTCTAACCCGACATCTCTCAAGCATAACAATGTAAGGGAATACCCAACGACATCCTGCAGGTCTAACAATGAATTCAATATGCAATAAAAACTACAACAAGTTATCTTTCAAAATAAATAAAGATGCACCAATGGATGCACCTCCCAAATGTCCATGAAAACAAAAAATGAGGTATATACCACCTACCTCAAACTAGTACGATGATCCTCCTCCATTATCAGCCTTTAATTAGGTCTAAAACTTAGTAGATCTACAAAAAGAGAATAAAATCTCAAACTATTATAACTTGGTTTAGATAAGAAATTATAAATAAAAGCTCAAGATTAATTAAGATCTCACATTTGGGTTTCTAATGGATCAAATTATGTTTTAATTTGACTTAAGACGAATATCTGAGAGGTGTTTGAAGTACCGGACGACTTGGTTTGCAAAACCCGGAGATCCCCACTGTCCAATACCTCTAAATGATAATACTGCCAAATTTAAGTGAAAAAATGAAACTAAACGACATGTATATAGGTATACACGTTGTGTATACAATTTAACTATTCCAATGACGACTGTTTTTCCATCGACTCACTTTCCTGACCTGCTGATATGACTACACAACATGTACTAGGGAGTACACAACATGTAGTTGGATTACCTCCTATTTCCTTCTAACTTATCAACATGCCATGTATATCCCTCATACACAACTAGACTACAAAAAATGAACTATGAGTACACAGTGTGTACATGGTAAAAACTCTCTACCCGGCCAAAGAGCCAACACACCATGTATGGCCTTCACACACGACCATGGTACACGGTGAGTACTTGGAACTACAATGCATGTAACCCTGAAATCATGAAATGTGCGAAGTTTTAGTCTAGAACCACCCAGTCTCCCTTGTTTTCTCAAAAATAACTCAAAAAAAAAAAATAAACCCATACATTAATGTTAGAACCGAGTTCTTAAAAACGTCTCCCCTTAAAAAAATTCGACTCCGAATATCCCTACCAAGGGTGGTGAATAAAACACCATACAAATATTTCCTCAAAACATAAATCAAGAAAAGTTTCATAGATTTTTTCTAGACCCATGGTTCTCCCATGACGCATCATCACCCATGAACCTCACAAGGTGATCATATGTTGCTTCAAACACCCATATCGTATCCTGCACCACATCGGTGTCTGCCTCAATGAGGTCCTGCATCCCATGGGTGTTCAAAATAAAACCTGGTGCCTTACACCACAAGTAACCAACATTCTAGATGCCCTGATGCCCACGAAACCTCTAGTAACCCACATCCCACAGATTCACCAGTTCCCATGGAACCTCAAGTAACCCCCATCCTTGATGCTCATGATGCTAGCCAGCTCATATATATATAAATAGATCACACAACCAAAATGGTGCCATTATACTAACCAACATTTGGTTAGTATATATAAATCTTGTGCAACTCATGCACTCTAAACATACATTCTTTAATAGGACTTTCCAAAAAGAAAACAATAAAAACACGGCTCTGCCTGTAGTGTACATTTGACCCTCATTGACTCACCAACTTGCTCAACCTCTAACAGCTTCACGGTGTGCACCTTGCCTAACACACAAGTTTATGAAGCCTGTCCTCCCTGCGGTGCAACAGCAGTCACCAGCCACTAACCTCATAGCCGAGTCCCACTGTCTCTTCCATGTCCTCCCCATGAAACTTAACCTCAACTACTATCACCAGGTACCAATCCTGAAATGACCCCAAACGCCATAGTCTTTCCTGGCCCATGCATGCTAGCTATCTGATAAGGTTTAATGCAAAACCTATTGAGATGCCCGACCTGTCCACATGCCCAAAACTGTTTTGTAGTCCTATTAGACTGAGTCCAGACATGCCCTAGATTCCCACACTGAAAGAAAACCACTATCGAACTACTACGAGGTTTTCTAACTGAGTCATTGGCCTTCTTTCCCTGCTAGAACTCATCCTGACCTCATTTTTTTCTATCTAAACCATCACCTGAAGCCATCACCTAGCTCAAACATGACCTATCCGTCAAGTTTCCCTCAGCTATGAGAACCTAATTTAACACCTCTGAGAACAAGGAAAGTCTAAATATGTTTACCTACACCTGGATGGCATCCGTAATCCATCTTTAAAGAACCTCACCCTCAAGGTGTCAATGATTAATATACCTGGTGCTAAGATATACAACTTATTACAAGTATCTGCATAGTCCATGATTGACATGTTACCCTGTAGAAGGCTAAATAACTCCCAAGATCTCTCTTCCCTCTGCATCTCTGGGAAGAAGTGTTCAAAAAACCTATCCTCGAAGTCATTCTAGGCCAGTAACTCGTGTTTGTGAGCCTAAACCTAAAAATCCCATCAGCGCTTCTCTAATCCTCTAAGAATGCATGTCATCAACTTGACCCTCTACCCTAGAGGAATCTTGTTCTACTCAAATATAATATTCATTATCTCTATCCAATTCTCAGCTACCTGTGGACCACCTTCACCCTAAAAAAAGCGGTGGGTGATGAGACTGGAATTCCCGCATCAGATATTCCATAGAGGTATTTGTACCCTATACGCCTCTATCAATACCATTTAACACATATACCAGGGTTGATTGTAGATTCTTGTCGAGCCCCAACCTGAACACTGTCAAACCCAGTAGCTACCCTACCAGTATTAGATTCTAAACATGATCCTATCCATGACCCTATACCTGCGGCTCATACTCTGAATTCCCTTCCCAGGTATGAACATGATCGTGTTCCTGAGGCACTGTATCATCACCCACCTGATGCTCCATCAAATCCATCTAAGAGGAATCCTTTGAATACCAAAAAAATTCAGATAACCCATAAATATATTACAATATATTCACACAGATAGGAAAAGTAGTAAAAAAAGCATATAACAACTACCCTTACTATCCCCCACCAAAACCCATGCCCCTGAATCCTAACCTCATGTCCCCCTTACCAGCCCTCAACAGAGACAAGTATCATAGTATCCCCAGTCCATTCCCATCAAGACTACCAAAGTTGTCTCAGACCAACGACCAAGTCACCAAATCTTGACAGTCAGACTGCCTCAAATAGACGTCCAGGATGCCCAATTTCGGTGATCAACATCACCTCAGTCATTTTACCTTCCTACTCATATATGATCCATTCCCAAATATTATGCCACATGAAATTTGACATAATTTAAGGCATGGAATATTACATTTCAATAAACAATCAATTCTATCAAGGATTTCACCTTTCACATTTCAAAATAATCTAAATCATGTAAATTGATATTATTCACATATAATTATCACTTTTTAAAGAATACATGTAGATTTGAAATTGAAATACCCTAACAACGTTCTTATGAAATTACAAGAAAACACACCTTTCCATATCGATCCAAACTCCAATTCCTTATCTATTACCTCACCAGGTTAAGGGTCACATATTACAACCAATAATTATCACAAACCAAGTGATCCCCCAAGGTGGAAACCATATAAACTATAATCTGAGAAAAAATAGAATAGAAATTACCACCCAAGGTAACTTGGACCATACCCCGCACCCAGGGTTGTAGGTTCCCAAGAACAAGCTAGAAACCCAATTCCAATAAAAACCTATCTACAATATACTATATTCCAAATAAAAAACAAATCCAAAATAAAGAGGCAGTCTTGATCTCATTAGGAGTCATTCAAAAGATTCTACAAAATCTGTATCCACAAAAACTCCTCTAATACCAGTTGTGACATCCCAGATCCAAACAACCACCCAAAAAATGCTAAATAGTATAGGTGTTACTAAACTTTGGCGCACCTCCTCGAATGAAAAAGGATGCTGAAAATTTGGGAGGGTGTTAACTGGTATAGTGGGGAGACTATACCCTCTCAGAGGAAAATAAGGTATTGGTCCGAGTATAACAATAAAACCTGTAGTTGTAATAAAGACTCAGTAGATTCAAACCATACCCACATAGCGAAAGAACATCCAAAAATAGATAAAAATTTGAAGCAATTTATAAATAAGAGAAACAGATGATAAACAGAATAACAGGATGAACATCACTTGTAAATACTATACAACAAAGTATCCATCCATAGTAGGCCAGAAAAGTCAATATAAAAAGGGCTCCAATGAATAACAAATAGTAGCTACAATAATAAAGTAATAATAATGATACATAATTAAAATAAAACAAAAGTAAAACCCATCTAGTCATGAACTCAAGTTCCTTGCCATATACATTCGAAGCATCACTACAATCCATCTCTGAAGGCTGATTCTTTACCTATACATAGAACCATAAATTCTAAACGCTTCCCAAAGGGCCAGTGTAGGGTGTGAGATGAATCTCAGTAGGATACCACCCAATGGTTCCTAACTAGTATAGGTGTTTATGTAGGAAAAAATATATAATGAAATTAAACATTATGATGTACTATGTAAACCCAACTTCTAATGGTGCTTATCAGCCACCATGGAGTGTCACCTACTTCATCCAATGCTAGAATCCTAGTCACGTAAACTAGCACCATGTGCCTCTTGAAACAGTGTGTATCATCTATGGATGTCCCGAAAACACACAAAAGTAATAGTATCCTGGAACTATGTGCCTCCTAACACCATGTGTCTGAATTACCTACATCTTGTAGGCACGCCCAAGAAGTAGTAACCAAGAAACTTGTGCCTCATGACACCTCGTGTCTCAAGTACTAAAGTCCCATAGGAACTCCCAAATAATCTAAAGGCTCTTCACATTCCACGTGGATTCTATGGCATGAAACCCCAAACCATAATCACCTAACTACAACTATGGGGCCCTATACCAACACGAGTAGTCAAAACCCCCTTATCATGGAGTCATCTATGTCCAGATAACCTAAATAAAGGGTGGGTGGTAACCACCAAATTTAGAACCCAATACACAAACTCTCTGGCACCTCGTTCCCCTGCGACCATGTCACTCATAATTCGATGGCCTTTCTATCAATGTAACCTAGGCCATGCCCATCCTGACATTCACACTACCCTAATCTGATGTCCATGATTCTCAAACCCATGGTAAAACCACAGAAATAATTCGAACCAAGTCCAACTTGTGATCAACATCACTCAAGAATATCCATGCCACACCCAACACAACCCAAAGGTTCCAACATATGCAATATTAAACATCACATATATATAATCAAAATAATCACTTTAAACATGAAAAACAATTTAAACAATTGAATTTCTCTGGCTATGTGTTGTCCCATACGAGCACTGAGGTCTTGAAAGTCTCTAATAAATTTAATCTTGCTTAAACAGTTTAAAATCACAAGTTTAATCAAAACAATTCAATTATAACCATTTTGGAAGCCCCTACCAAAAGTACCCAATTGCGCAATGACCTCTAACCCATCCTCTCTCAATCATAACAAGGTAATGGAATACCCAATGGTATCCCATGAGTCTAAAAATCAATTCAATATGCAACAATAGCTATAATGGAGGTCACGCTCAAAATAAATGAAGAAGATCCAAAGGATGCACCATCCAAATGTCCACGAAAGCACAAAAAAAGGAATGCACCACCTAGCTCAACTAGCATGATTATCCTCCTCCAGTATCAACCTCTAATTTGGTCTAAAACTTTGTAGATCTACACAATGAGCATAAACACTCAAACTCCAATGACTTGGTCTAGAGAAGAAATTGTGAAAAATGGATCAATTTTAATCAAGAGCTCACATGTGGGGTTCTAATGTATCAAATAGTGTTCAAATTTGACTTAAGAAGAAGATCTGGGATTTTTTTGATGTCTCAGTTGACTTGGTTTACAAAACCCGGCGACCCCCACTGTCCAATACCTCAAAAAAGGCTACTACGCATTTTAAGAGAAAAAAATACACAACATGTATATAGGTATACACTCTGTGTGTATCATTTAACTATTCCAACGATGGTTGTTTTTCTACTGAATCACATTTCTGACATACAGACATGACTACATGGTGTGTACTAGGGAGTACACAATGTTTAGTTGGTTCCTCAACTATTATTTTCCGACATCTCCACATGCCATGTATATCCATCATACACAGATAGACTACACAACCTCTACTATGAGAATAAGATTTGTACATGGTAAAAGCACTGTACTCAGCTAACACGCCCACATTCCATTTATATCCTCCACACATGGCCAAGGTACACGATGTGTTTGAGAAACTAGACGGTGTGTAATCCTTAAATTATTCCAGGTGCCCAGTTTTAGTCTAGAACCACCTATTCTTCCGTGTTATCTCAAAAATAGATCAAAAAAGGGAAAAATGGAACCTGTACTTTAATGTAAGAAATAGGTTCTTACAAGGCCTGATATAATGTGGTGATATCTTGACCTGTCTCTGAATCCGTCTCTGACCCAAACTAGGGAAAACTTGTAGAACAACCAGATGTCCCACCACGATATCTAGAGTTTGAAGTTAAATATCAGTATAATACTTCTTCCTTTAATGATCTATAACTATACATGTATGAATCAATTGGCCCTACTCTGAAGGCTCTTAAATGATAGGAGGACCCAATGGTGCTACTTCATCTGCCTCTAACCACCATATGGGTGAATAGAATGACCTATCATGAATGGATCTATACCGATCCATCTAATTAATTTCCTAAAAATAGTTATTATAATAAAAATCAATGAGAATTATATGTTTTTTCTATAAACCTCTAAAATCAAGGATTCCTGACCAGATGATGTCCAACAACACATGTATCATCCACTCAGATTTGTTATCGGTGAGAGGGTGATATGATGTACTCATGATCACCTATGAAACTAGTTACATCTGTAACCCCTTCCATAACCTTAATGTAAATTTGGCATCTCAATCTGATATGATGGAATGTGGAAAACCATGAAGATGAAAAATCTCCCAAATATATAGCCTCCCAGGCTCATCGACTGAGAATGTCTCCCATATTGGTAGGAAGTGTGCGACCTTAGTCAACCTATCAATGATCAAAAATATTGTTCCACTAACTTGAAGGGATCTTGGAAATACTATTATGAAATCCATAGTAGAATCATTCCAATTCCACTCAAGAATAGATAGAGGTTGTAGAATTATAGTAGGTCGCTGGGGCTCTGCCTTCACATACTGATAGGTGTAACACTACATGATGAAACCTAACATCTACCTATTAATAACTGGCCACCAATACTCATAACTTATTCTTGGGTACATATTGGTAATCTCAGGGCTAACTTCCCAAATAGTGGCATAATATTCCAACATTATATCTTCCCATATGACAACAAGCACCCACACATGCCTGCATAAAATAGAGGTTATTTGGAAAAAAACCCTAAATGTGTCCTCTCAGTTTTTTGGGAGATTGTTTTTGAAAAAAGAAGATTTTCCACATAGGAGTACACAGTTTTGAAACCATGAAGGATAGTTCATGATCCTCATAGAAGGTATAAATAATGGTGATGTAGAATTGAAAAAGGAAGGATTCCACCTAGAAGTGCAATGCAGACTGTGAAGCATTGTACATAGGCTGTATATGGCAAACGATTCACTGGGAGGCATACAGTTTGTGGGAGGTTGGAAGTTTATGGAAGGCTTGAAGTACGTAGGATGGATCGTCATTCGAGAAAATGATGTGCTGATTTGTGGAGCCTCAAAGGGATTCGTTCATGGAACATAACATTAACCGCAAAGGGTCACGATGGTACACAGGCTGTTTAGGGAAAATAGTTCATGAAAGGATCAATATGCGGTGAAGGTTGTACCACATTGAAATTTTGGGTATCTAAAATTAACAGATTTAGTTGATATATTTTATTGTATATGGGTTTCTAATCCCACAAATAATTAGATCATTTGTTGTTAGAAAAAATCTTCACTCTGGGAAAAATTCTGTTAAGTATGATAGAGTTCACGTGGATTATATTAAGAGGAAGTGGTTTGTGAAGAGGATTCCGAGAAAGTAGAAGGAGTTCACAGGAATGGTTTGTGAAGTGGTTTTGTGGGAATTCAAATATTGTGAAGGAAAGAGGTCTGTGAATAAGAAAATGGTTCGTTGAAGAAGAATTATTCTATGGGGAGAAGAAGTATGTGGAATTTGAGGTCGTATATGGAGGTGGTATGAATAGGTGGTTCTTAGAGGCAGTTCACAGGTCTGAAAAAGATGTGTTTCATGAAGCATATGTGCTACGCAGGGCAGAGAATTTTTTGGAGAAATAAAGTGGTATGATAAGGGACTTAAATAGTTCATGAAATCAATTTCTGTTGACTAACAGTATATGGAATAGTGTATTTCATCTATGGGTGAAAAATGAACTTCAACAGAGCATCTACCTATAGTTGAGGATGCATGAATTCATGAAAATGAAGGTTCCTACAAGGGAATAAACTATGTGTGGATCCCTTCTAAGAGAAGTGAGCTAAGGAAGAAGAATATGGTGATGTTTTCCACCAATAGTGAGACAGAGAAAGAGACATAGGATGTGACCCTTGTGAATGCAGTGAGAAGACCCTACATCTTATAAAGGAAGTGATACTGAGAATAGAAATGATCTTTCTCAAACCTCATAATTTGGTAGTGAGGCTTCGTGGACTTGGTACATCAGCACAATTCCGTTGTATGTTCCTTGGACGTATCTCAGTGAGAGTGATCCAAGTAAAAATCACTGTGTCCTGTGCATGATTTCATTCCTGTTCATATATTGATACAAGTAAAAGAGAGAATAGAGTTTTTTTCAATGATGAAAATAGATCCTAAGGGTCCATTATTTTAGTATGTCTTACCCTGATTCACCCCCTCTTAATGTATTTTAAATAACTGGAATCACAAGGATCTCATTTTAATTGATTACCAAATCGAGAGATGAGTTCTCACCTGAGACACTATCCCTATAGATGAGGCCCTCAAGATCTAATAACTGACTCATCCACACCTTCTTTAGAAGGTAGTATTTCACTACTATAGTTGATGAAGAAAGATTATCATGTTGTTACGAAACCTCTGGGTGCATCTCGATAAATAAATCCATAAATTTCTACTCACTACTGGCCTATTGGATGGTATGTGTCCGAGTCTTCTGAATTAGTACATAAGTTACTACATTACCCTTCTCGGGTGTATAATAATCCTATAGTTGAATAATTGAATGTACTCTACCCACTTATGGTTCCTTAAAGTTTATTCTCGTTGTGCGGAGATGTATTTTAGACTTTTGTGATCAGTGTAAACAATAAACCCCTATCCCAATATTTAGTGCCTCTAATAGTGTAAGGCATGAACCATGTCTGCTAGATTGAGATCAGGGGTAGGGTAAATCCTCACATGAGAACTCAAATGGAAGGACCCGTATTCTACAACCCAATATCCATGCATTATAATTTATCCTAGAATGATTTCTAAAGAATAGTAGTATACTTTATCACCTCTTCCCAACTCTGGAATAATTAGTATTGGTGCTGAAGTCATATTTCCCTAAAAATTTTAAATGGATGTCACATAAGAATTAGACCAGATTAATTTCACACCCGTATTATTCAATCCTATGATAAGCATGACTACAGATGATAAATATTGAATTAATTACCTATAATATCCATTTATCCCTTAGAAACTGCGTATATCAAAAACATTCTTGGGTTGTTCCAAGGAAACCATGGTTCTAACCTTCTCTTGGTCAACATATATGCATACCTATGAAATGATATAACAAAATAAGTGAACCTTATGGATCCAAATGTGGCATTTTTGAGCTTCAGATATATTTGTTTAAATTTTAGTGTATTCAATATGATCTCAAGAAAGGTTTCATGGTTGTGTATAGTTATAGAATACACTAAGATGTTTTCCTTGAAGTCTACAAAAAATTAGTCCATGTATAGGTGAAAAAAACCGATTCATCATTGTCATAAAAACTAATGTCATGTTTTTAAGGCCAAACGTCGTACCCAAATACTCATAAAGGTTATACCTACTTAATAATTCTATATGAAGTGTGTTTGAGGGTCTCAAATTCACTCAATGACTTCCAAATATCAAATTTATCTTATAGAAAATTATGGCTCCATGGAGTTGGTAGAAGAGGTTTTCTATACAAGGGAGTGGATATTGGTTCTTAACCATATTCTAGTTCAACTAACTTTAATCCATGAAATACCTAAGGGTACCATCAAACTTCTTGGTAAAAAGGATAGGTGGAACCCATGGTGAAGTGCTGGGTTAGTTAAAACATTTTTTCTCTTGATCTTTCAACCACTTCTAAATTTCATGGAGATTTTTAGGTTCCATCTTATAGGGATGAATGAACACTAGTGCTGCACTTGGAACTAGCTTGATCCTGAACATCACCTCTCTCACATGATGTAATTTAGATAAATATTGATGAATATTTCCCTAACGAGATCCACAATAGGAGGGAAGTCCATAAGCCTCATTCCTTAATCACTCATAAGGAGACTCACTATCTAGGATATCACCCTGATATCCTATGATGCTCATGTCCATATCGACCCACTTAGACATACTCTTTCCCCTTATGAATGTAGGTTGTTTCATCAAGTTATGTAAATGACACCGTTCAATGATATAATTCAACATGGACATGGTAAAGAATAAGCCAGTCCATTTTGAGTATGATGTCAAGACCAGTCATCTTGAGGAAAAAGATATTCCATAGGAAACGATCCCTTCCTATCTCAAGTGGGAACTCCTTACACTGGCATAAACTATCATACCAGACCCTAAAAAACGTTTACAGAGTCATAATTCTGTAGAAGTACTCTATATCTAGGCCCAAACATTCCTTAATTATTGCGAACATATAAAGTAGTGTGATGCACTTGTATCAAATAGAGATGAAAATAAAGTAGTGGCTACTAGAATAGTACCACATACTATAGAATGCCCTGAACTCATATCCTCATGTGTAGGATGCATTTCATAGTTATGGATTGAAGCATGACCCTAATATGCAACCTGACTAAACTCGCAAGTCCACTCTACTGTCTTTGAGCCTTAGATGTCTGAATACCTTGTCCATGTTCTTCTTCATGTCCTGATTAGATGGTAGTATGCCAATTCCTATCCAAATGTGGATCTACTGTAACTACACCTGAAAACGATGTCAATACAGTCACTTTACCTAGAGTAAAAGTCTAACATAAATGTTTTAAGTGACCCATCCTGTGGCAATATTGACACTCAATTGGGTTCCTTGTACACTTGGTCTTTTTATGGCCTATCCCTCCGCACTGGTGACACACCACATATATTTCAGAAAATGTCATAGGGATATCACTACCCCCATGTGCTGGATAAAAATTTCATTTCCATCCACTGGACTATCCATCTCCCTTCCTGGAAGAAGAACTACCCAAGATCACATTTCACCCTTCACTCAGGTTCCACCCTATGATGAGGGTATAGTTCACTATCTCAGAAATAATGTCCAATATCAAAATATTTACCTATGATCAGATTTCATGCACAATACCATCCTCAAAACATATCACAAACATTATATCATCACCGATAAGTGTTTATGAAAAGTACTATAGATCAGCGAAATAATCCAAGTATTAAATAAGTTATATATCACCCCAATATAGATTAATAGACTATCTATCACAGTATTATCTCAACCTATTGGGAAACAATTAGTCATAAAATACTATTTGGAAGCCCTTTCATACCATACCCTGATGACGTTTAACCTGGGTAATGAAATCCCACCAATGTTTAGAATAAACAAGTTTAATGTTGGAAGCTATCTTGATCTCCACTCTGTAGGTATCTCTAGACTCCCAAATATAGGCAACATTACCACTATTTTTGATTTTGTATCTTGAGGACCTCTATCGCACAAAAAATAGGGAATATGATACTACTAGAAATACCTTGTCAGCAATTTTATAATAGGGGAAGGTTTTTAATATCCCTATATGGATTGTATGAAGTAGAAAAAGGTATCCTAAAATTACGCATCAATTCCCAGTGGAATATCAACAGGAGGTGCCTTAGGTTGAACTATAGGAGGTAATATTGGTGGCTCAAATCCCACCACCTCTATAGCATGGTCATCACCACCCTCTTGATACACGGCTTGAGGACATTGAGGATGAATAGTTATAAAATTTCCAAGATCACAACACAGTAATGATTTAACAAAAGATAATAAAATAGTGAAATAAGTAAAGGATATGTACACAACCTTCCCATAACGAGTCTTTCCTATCCTCATATTCATAAGGCTAGGTCTAGATGATAAGGAGGAATATTGGATTCTCATGAGACACTGCCAACTGCCCACTATAAAGGTCTGGTTAGGGTCAAGGTACCAGAAAATACAACTAAGGTTCTGATATATGAAGTATCAATTGAAAGGTATAGAGGAAAATTCCCTTTACTTTACAATTGGAATGCCCACTTAGAAATAACAATTTCATTTAAATTTAATATTTATTTTATGTTTATTCTTATTTATATGGATATAAATATCTTAATAGAGTTAGGTGTGTTACCATTTCTAATTTACAAAGCCTCATACTCTTTATAAATTGAAATTGGTACATCAAGTAACTACGACCTAACCTTTACGTCCTGTATTAGGATGTAACATGTCAGGTATAATGATTTGAATAAATTTAATACCATTCCATATTTATAGAATTAATTGATTCTTAAATTCCCATTGGAATTCATAAATCAAATAAACTCATGTTTCAACCTATATAACCAGTAGTTCACAAATGGAATGTGTCATAATTGGTTAATTAAGGTGTCGTCATAAATCTATATGGGAAAAAACCATTTATGTTGATATAGGAAATTTAATTAATCTTAAAATGTTATCTCTTAAAGAAATTTTACCACATTTCAATTATATATCAATCATGGGAGACACAAAAAGAACATGAAATATAGGGAATGCATGTAGAAATAGAGACATGGCATGGAATAATTCATGAAATTTAAGTCCTCATTTGACTATTATGATACATGAATTGATACGACCTTATCTCATCAGGCCAACGTGAATACATTTCATCATAATAATATAAAAAATGATCACATCACAAAACACACACATCAAATAATCGTGAAATCAGAACAACTGTAGTAGGAACAACCAATAATAACAAAAACCCATCCGATGAAATTTTTGTTTCCCCTATACATGGGGTAGATACACTGAGGCACTGTCTCATTAGAAAACCAAATTATATCATAATCTCTTTTATAATAACCAAATATTAAGATAAAAGTAATAAGGGCCATGATACCACTTTTTAACATCCTTCCCTGGAAGCCACTAAGTGGTTCCTCGAGACGGTTAGATACATAACCTGAAGCGTGCCTCCACATATTCCAGAGGATGCTGACATGAACCAATGTCCTAGGGTGTGTCCGTGGGGAAGACTATTCCCTCATGATGTAGAGTGAATAACATCAGTAAAAAATATATAATAAATGTAGGAAGTAATATTAAAATAATATTAGTTGAATAATAAATAAACATTAATTATCCCGAAGGTGAAAGTTAAAATATAATAGATACAGAAATGATGATGATGATTTCATGTTCCTATGAAAATAATGTTTAAAAAAGATACATGAGAACATTCATATAACATAAGATATAAAAAATACCAACAAGACTAGGAAAAACTACTACTATCATCACAAGCATTAGATTAGTCCTGTTCCCATGTACTTCATCCTAGTACTAAAAAATAAAGCATCAGAAGCAGGATGCTTCCCTTTATCAACACATATAACCATGAAGTATCCTTGGGTACCAAAGGAGTTCTAATAATGGTGTGAGATATACTTAGTATTAAACCACCAATAGTGTCTATATAAATCCATTTTGTGCTAATAGAATGTACAATATTCCAATAATAAATAATGCAAGGCAATAATAAATTAATTTAATGGAATGGAATAGGTTCTTACTAGAATACCTATCTGAATCTACATTTTTTGGCCAAAGTCTGGTGTCTCTGAAATGAGGTGACCATTGACATTGTGATGTAAGGTAAAATGAGAAATCATAAATAAGAATCCCAAGGTGGACCATCCCCAAGCTTGTTATTTGGCTTTGTTGATGCATCAATGGAATTTCAGTTACACATCCTTATTTATTAATTTAAATTTAATCTTAAAAATTATGAAGGGGAACCCTGATCCCATCAATTTAAATATATGAGGAATCTCATATATCTCTATCAGGGCACTGTAAATGAGAAATACCATAATATTCTATCCAAGGCGATCCATAAATAGAAATTTCTTATATCACTCTCAACATGAAATGAAAAACCCTATCCAAGACCATCTCTAGTATCTCACATAGGGGACTGAGTATCACTCATTATCTGGTATAACCATCTAACCACTAATCTCATCCATGTTGTCTCTCATAGGGAACTAATTTCACTCCCATAGAGTTAATGTAAATGCGTGATGAGACCATACCAACAATACCTTATATCACTCTCAGTGTGTATAGAATTCATTTAAATGTTCTAATTATAGAGAATTAAGAGCCCATCCAGGGAATTCATCAAGGATTCAATTATCACTCTCTTCTTGGATATGAATTATGGATTAACTATTACAATTTATATGCCTGAGTAAGTAATTTCAATTATAAAATTTTAAATTTAGTTTCCTATTCCATTAAATTGAACCAATTCAACTTGTTAGAGGGAAGAAGCCTAACTCATGTACTAAATCCTTATTAATTTAGTTCATAATTTGAAAATAATTTGTTACATAACAACACAACTCTCAAGTATGGTTTAAAATTTTAAGGCAAAAGAAATTATTCAATCAATGAAGGAACTCCCATTTAGGGTGCCTCACGACAAGGAGATTAACTAAAGGTTGATTAATCACTCTATAAGATCTAACTGGGAATGGGGAACCATTTAAATTAATTTAAAAATAATTTTGGAACGATCATATGAGAATTCTATAATGCAGCATGATGACACAACATATAAATTAAGGAATCTTGAGTGAAAGATTCTCAACCACCTGCCTTATGTCCATAATTCTCTCCTCATATAGTGTTGGACCTTGAATCAAGATACAATGGGAGAAAATTATAATAATCATTAAATTCCCTAAAAATGGTGTAAATGAGATCGCACTAAAATAGTGCATGAGGTAGGATGATAATCTAGGAATAAATGGAACTGGTGTGTAGTGCTTATCGAGAGGGGTCCAATGCACCCGATAATGAAGGAAATAAGAATCAAACAAGGAAGATAATAAATCCCTAGAAAGGGGGGGTAAATGATATTGTGGTGCCATCTATTGGAGAAAATGAAGGAGGAATAATTTTTTTGGGTATAAAAACACTTTAAAGGAAATAATGTAAATTCCACTTTAAATTTGGATTCACACTAAATGGCCAAACCATGCCCCAACCCTATGCCAACCCCCTTTCGAAGAACAACCCTTGTATGATATAAGTGAATGGTTTGGATAACCCTGCACATAATATGCAATTATAAACTATAAATTATGCCTTCCATCTCAAATGGGCATGTGTCTTGGCTCACACGGTGGTAGAAAAACCGTGCAACCTCCCAAGCGCGCTGGGTGACTCACATGGTTGAGTTGCACGATTAGTACTAAACATGTTATTACCGTCAGTGTTAATCTTCCTCTTTATTTTCCTAATATTATAGCTCCAAACAATTACCAAAATCTCTTTAACCAGACCTTTTCCTTTATATCACTTTATTAGTATAAAAAGAGTGTTTTTGAACAGTAGCATACGGGTCATTACCTCTTTGAAAAGACGATACATTAAAAAAGAAGATTGATAAGAACATAATAAAATGTACATTGAAATTAAATGGAAGATATTTTAATTTCATAAATTAATATAGTAGTTAATATACTATATAAAATAAATTATGGTGAAGAATACCAAATATGTGCCATTGAGTTGAAAATGAGACATGAAACCCTAATGATGTTAGAATCGTTCAAATCAAAACTACTAAAAGGATGTGGTTTCAAATGAATCATTAAATTACATTAATAATGATAGGACCATGATTAAAAATATTAACTGGTAAATAGATAAACCATTAAAACTAAAACATCATGTATAATAAGAAATTTGTCACTAGGGGTGAAAACATTAGACAAGAAACCCTTACCTTGAATTCCTACTTAGTTTATTGCACTCCAAACTCATATTAATGAAACATAACTATATTAATAAACTTTTAATTAAAAATTTTAATATCCATAAGATTTTATAATATTAATTTATAATTATTTTCTAAATTTATGTTAATGATTTTCTTATCTATTTTCAATATCGGGTTTGAGTAATCATGATTGTTTTGAACAATTTTTGTAATAGTGGTGTTGTATTTCATTTATATCTCAAATTTAATAATTATAATATAAAATATGATCCTATAATAAATTTTATGATACTTTATAAAGTTATAATTTCATTTTTTTTACTTTAGTTTCAGTTTTTGTATATGAAATTGGTGACAAACTTGATTTGATGTTTTTAGAAAACAAATAGTGGTATCTTAATAAATGTGTTTAAAATTAGTATTACCATTATATAACCATAATAAAATAATTATTTACTAATTTATATAATATATTATAATAAATAAATTTATCATTTTCATCCATGATTTTATTTTTTTATCATTTTTCATGTAGGTGGTTAGGTCGATATAAACATGAACATACTTTAATTAATGGATGATTATGATTATGAAAGTGGTTTATTTCAGCATAATTTCATTATTACATAAGGATAATAATAAAATTAAGATTATTTAATTTTTTATAAATATTTTAATAGGTTTTAATAAATATAAAATATACTAGTTGAAAGATGAGATATATTACTTTATGAAGGAAATAGTCCTCACAATAAATGATTAATATTTCCATTTCTTTAAAAATGAGAGTAAAAAAGGTGGATTATAATTTTTTAGCATTGTATTCATAATTATATTAATTTTTTCATATTTTATGTACATTTGAATGATTATAATTAGTGAAGAGAGGAGGTGGTGAAAAATAGAATTCATCGCTTTAAAGAGGTGGTAGTCCGCACAACACACAAATGATAGTTTCATTCTTCATCATTGAAAATTGGAAAAGTGATTAATATGTAACATCCCATTTTCATTTTTATAGGTACACCTAAAACCTTGTCTTACTTTTTCCTTTCCTTTGATGGGGTATGGTGGAGTTTGGATTGGTATGATACCTGTAATCACGAATTCATAGATTTTTTGGATTCTCACCTTCAAAGAGACTTTTCATATAGACTGGAAGAGGGTTACACATTTTGTAATAGGATTACACGTCATGTAATGGTCTTTTAAATAGTTCGTGATTAGATTCAAGATGTGTATTGGGATTACATGTTATGTAATACCCTGACTAATTTTTTTTAAATAGGATGTGTGACTATTTTTTTCTTTTCCCTCCCTCGTTCTTTTTGTTTCTATCATTATCCTCTCTTGGGTTTTAAATATATCATCTTGGAATTGATGGATCTATGTCTTTTGGTGTTGGATCTTTATTCTAGGTTGAGTTTTTAGGTCCTCTTCACCTTTGTTCTTATTGATAGGTGCTGTTGTGAGTTTTGAGTTTCAGGAAGAGGTCGGTGGTTCAATCCCAATTAGGCAAATTAAAAATTCCTAAATTAATTGATTTATTTAAATTGATTATTTAAATCCAATTCCTACCATTTTATTTATATTAAATTAATAAAAAACTATTTTAGTGAATCCGGAAATTTGAAATGGGTTTTGCATAGAAATTTTAAAAACCCACAAATACATTGAATTGGGGAGTGCTTATGGAAGTTGGATGACTTAAATTATTGAATTTAAATTGTGGATTTTCTGGAAATTATTTCAATTAATATTTGGAATTTAATTATGAAAAATGAATTTCGAAAAGGATCAAATTTGTTTTGAATGTATTTGAAACTTATTAAAATGTCTTAAAATGATTTTACTGAAACCTTATGGTTTTATCTTGTGAAAAGGGATTATTATTGATTAAAGACTGTTTTGGTTTTAAATGAAAAAATTGGAATTTTTAAATGGAAGAATGAGATTTAATTTTATTTTAAGCAGTCTTAAAATAAATTTCTTATCATGAAATATCACATGAAAGACTTAGGTAGTTGGTGAGTTATTTAGATACACACTAAAATATTACAACATTCTAAATCTTACATGTTGTGGGTCAGATCCCTGATGGGAGGGTGATGAGTCTCTTATGGACAGTGTCAGGGGGATGTGAGTACACTAATTTTTTTAAGTTCACTTAGATAGTGCCAAATCCTATAGATGGTTAATACCATCGTACATACTTGAAAGATGATCATGTTTCTCGCTTGTATATTTATATATGATATATAAATGTATTCCAATGTTGTAAAACTACTTTAGCATTTTTTTTCCTTAGGGACCTTGTGGTTGTTTTACTTGTTTTTGGTACTTGGTTTGTAGTACTTTGGTCTTTTTATTCCTTGTAATATTCTGGTACATTACTCCCAATGGAGTTTCTTTTATATAAATATTGACTTGATTGTCTTACTTCCGCTATGTATTGTGGAAAATTCATCCCCCCTTGCATAATTTATGATTTCGGGTGAATGTCACTAACCCATGGGGATCAGGAACGCCCTTCAGGCTATGTCAAGGCTGACTCGGTTATCAGGATAACATGTTACCTGATCTTATTCATGAATTAATAGTTATTAACATATCATAATAACATTTAGCATATAATAAATAATTATTTCATTATATAATAATTAGAAAACCATATTTGGATGTTAAGAAAGATAAGAAATAGTTTTTACTAAAAGAAAGTACTCACATTGTGAAATTTTGTATTTCCCTTGGAAGAATCCTTGGAAATGGAGGTGTTAAGGAAATATAATATAACTATAGGATAAATTAAAAGGAATATCCTTATAAATAAGGTTTAATTAATAAAATTTAAGGAGTAAAATTAATTATTTGAGTTGAATTTAAGGGGTGGTAAGATGCCCCTTTTAAAAGTTGTGATAATTACAATTTGTAAATAGTTTAAATTAATATAATTATTGAACATGTTTCACATGTAAAATAGATAAAAATAATAAATAATAGAGTTTAAGATGATATAAGGTTGATAATATCTAAAAAAATTAATTAGAAACATCTTTTTGATATGTTTAAATTCCTTTCACCCATGGTTTATTACTTTTACTATTTTATATTTTACCATAATATCTAGTTTTTACCTAACTAATTTAATTTTAATTCCTAAAAAAATAAAACTCATTATATAATTTATATCTAATTATTAATATTATTAAATCCATATTATTAAATAAAATTTATATGTAATTAAAATTAATCATAACTTTTGCCCATGTTACTTGTAAAAACCCGTTTTGAGGAAAAGTGTTTTTTATGAATAAAATTTATGTATAAGGAAAAATAATTACTGTATTTTATTATTATGATATAAATTGATTATTTAAAAAAAATATTTTATGGTTCTTTAAATTCAGTCAAGAAATTAATTTTGTGTAATAATATTTAATTTAAAGGAAATATAATTATTTTTTAAACTTCTATGCTTTTGAAAATTTTACAAATAGGTTTTATAAATTCATAATAAAATTTTAAAAATATATATTTTTTCTCCTTAAAATTATTTTTATTAATTAAAATATATTTTAAACTACTATGTATTTTTTATATATTGATAAGGTCATAAAATTAATAGTATTGGTAAAAACTATATTTTTCATTATTTACCTAAAAAAACTATTGTAGAAAATTCCACAAATTCAAACTAACATAATTTTGATATCATAAAATAAAAAATTAAAATAATTTTTTCTAATTAAAATCCAAAAATTTATAAAATTATTTTTTAAATTAAAATACAATATATAATGAAAAAATTATTTTATTGAAAAATAACTTTTAAAATTTGTTGTTTCCTTAAATATGATTTTTATGAATTTATAATTTATTAAAATATTTTATTTACTTTGTGTTTTATTCTCCATAATGTTTCTCAATAATGTTAATATAATATGTGACAAATCATTTTAGTTTGGAGTTGTGTGTGGAGAAAACTATCAGACATAATATTAATTTAGAAAAATTTATTATCAAATCCTAGTGTGTTACATTTCCCCCTTAAATAAATTTCATCCTAAAAATTTTACTTATCAGTTACGAATGGAAATAGATAAGGTTATATAAAAATTGAACATGAATTTAGGGAAAATATCATGAGATATATCAAACTTAAAAACTCAGATACATATCTTTCTTCTTAGAATAGTCTTAACACAAATATTGAGTTTTTTTCCAACCATTTTAGCTAAGAGTGGATATTCAGTATCAGAACCCACATTATATAATTTTATTATAAATTTAGTTAATAATAATTATAATTTCATTCATATACTATCATTTTTATATTTGAAACATGAGCTCATTATTCAAAATAATTTTCCTCTAAGTGGATAGAACTAATCCTTTAAACTTATCTAAAGGAAACATAATCTAATTTTCACAAATAACTTTACTATAAATATAATAATGGTATAAGATAATCATACCCCAAGATTATTTTATTAATAATTCAACATCTAGTCATCATGGTGATGATTTTATGTCCTTAGATATCATTATAGGTTAAACAGAGTGGGGTGAACATGATACCAATACAACACTCATGGTTCTTGAGTGGAGGGTAAATATTCCCCACTCAACATTAACTTTAAAACATAATTTAGTAGTTGTCCCTATATATTCATTCTCTAATATCATTTGTCTTCAAAATTTATAATGCCTATATTCCTTGATATCCCTTGGATCAGGATATTGACATGGATAATTTTCATGTTCCCCATATTTAAGATAATGAACTATCATTGGTACTCTAGGATTAACTCTCTTCTAATTTCACCATTTCCCATGATCACATCACTTTTCCTCAAAAATTAATTTATCTATTTCCTCATTTTCCATAGATAAAACATTTTCATGTTCCTTTTTTCCATTTTTCTTTGTTTTTCTTCATCTATTTTGGGAATATAGCTTATTGTACATTCTTTATTTCATAATATCCATCATTAAAAATTACATGAGACTCCATTATTATCTTTTTTGATTTGTTTTGAAACTTAACTAGGCTTATGTTATTAATCATAATTTTTGATATTTGGTTCAAGATATTCACATGTTTTTTTACATCAATTCTAATCCCATTAGGTTTTCTTATTCGGAAAATATCCCCATTTTCCATTACACCAATTGTTAACTAGTTTATTCTAAGTTCTCACCATTAGTTTGACTATAAGAAAATTAATAATGAGTATACTTAAGATAATGAATGTACGTATATGTGAGCTATAAACATAGAAGTAGAGTTTAAAAAATTATATACATATTATAACCTATGAATCTTTGAGTTTCAATTTTGGTTATCCTAGGTCTATTTTCTAATTGAAATAGTTATATATTTAAATCTTTCAAAATGGATCATATAAATGTCATGAATTAACCAAATCATATCCTTTAAGAGTACTAAAACATTTGTTCAATTATGCCTATTTGTCTTACACCTGATGATGATTGAGTTAACATCCAATACACCCCTTTTGGGGCTACCACTTCTAGATACATCTTTGAAAGAGCCAACATCAACATGTAGTATCTATATAGGGATGTGATTGCTTGAAAAACTATAAAATATAAATTTTATTGAATTTTATGGATTTTATTATATTCTTATACTTATCCCTGGTATTTTTGATAACGTTCTCTAAACTAATCCAAAAATTTACTAAACTAATCTCAAAAAATAACTAAACCCACCCCTTATTCCAATTGAGGAAATAAAATATAAACATAAACTAATTACTATATTAATATCATTATTTTGATAATAGGTCTCACAAATAGCTATAAAATACAATGACTAAAAGTTTTAGTGTCCTAGAGATTAGTTATATAACCATATTATTTTAAAAAACATAAAAACATTACTCCTTGATCAAACACTTATAGAACCTTTTTTAGATACATAAAATGATATAATATTCTTCATAAACCAAGGAAATGGAAACATATAAAATTTGTGAGCTTAGACACTAAATAAGTGTAAAACATATCACAATGTATCAGATCATAAACATAAAGGAGAACTAAGTAAGATGATAAATATATTATTAAAAGATCATAATACCGTATATGATAAAAAAAATTATAGAGAAATATAAAATCATAAAACTATCATCACAGAATCCTAAAATTTATGACATGGATCAAAATACATCTCACTAATCATCAAAAATGAGATCAGGACATAAAACAATTTTTTTTTAAATTATACATAACATGAAGCCACAGAATATCAAGAAAATAAAAATAATAATAAAAATGTATTGTATATTGATAAAAATTGTATTTTTTCATAACCATAAGAATAGGAAAATCTCTATGACAAAATTATTTATGCCAATACCTATATGAAACTACTAAATATTCTTACCCCTAAAAATGTGAGCAAACTCATTATGCCCATTCATGTGTGAAAAAAATCATTATGTTAATTCCTAATTATATCATCCTAAATAAAATTAATCAAATGCATTGGAATGTGATATAAGACACCACCCATCATCATCCATGGATATGTTTTCCACTTAAAATCAATTATCATCATATCATAATGAACCAATGGAAAAAGAATTGGTTTTCTAAACATATCACATATCATGAACATACTAAATAATAAGATATCATAAATATCATTTCCCAAAATTAATCATAACATAATAAAATCTATAGTGATATAAAAACATGTCTTAATAACATATAAACCTTGTATGGAAAATAGAAGTGAAAAGAATAAGGTTTTACTAAAACATTTTAAAAAATGGTTTAAAAGATGATGTGAAACTTATTTTAAATATATTTTTAGAAATTGAATACTTTTGGAAAAACATTTATTGTAAAGAGTTTCAAATAAAGTATCATAAAAAAGAAACAAAAATCAAGATAATAAATCCTAGGTGGAAAATAATTAAAAGGAATGCCTTTTTATGACTTTTAATTATTTTATATAGAAACATAGATCAGATAAATATTGAAATACTTTTATTTCATAAAATAGGTGATAAAAAATCTGAATAAAAAATAAAAAATATATTTCTGTTTCATTAAATAAAAATATTTTTAGTAGAAAAACATTTACGTAGAAGATAATATTCATTGATATGAATTAGGGTTATTCTGACCAACCATATAATTTTATTTTGGAAAATTTTTTATCAAAGAAATGTTTAATAATGATTAAGATAAATTTACCAATATTAAAATAATAAATAACATATAAAAAATAGGAATGATTGGATTGAATAAATCCTAAAATATATATTCAAGTGGTAAGTACTATACCCCCAATTAATTATAAATTGAGTTGATGAAACCCTTATGGTATTGGTAATATAAGAATCATAAAATCTTGAGAAAAATATAATGAAATGTAATTTAATATAAAATGGAAGATATTTTCATATTTAAATAAATTGTGATATGAATAAACCATATAAAATATTTAACACCCCAAAATTGCATGGTATATTATCCTTTTAAATAAATTTAAGAACATACGTTGCACTAAACACCGAGTTAGAGCGCAATATGATCTACCAAACCAGTCGATTAAAAAGTGGTTATGAATATTATTGACCAAATTATGAAATTTATATATTTAATTTTTAAAAATAAACATCATTTTTAAATTTGGAATATCAAAATTATATTAGGATAAATTTTTGGTATTTTTCTTAAAAGTTTCATTTTTTGATGAATAATGAAAAATACCGCAATGTTGTTAATAACTCACTTTTTTCCTTTAAATAATTATTTTAAGTCAAATTGATTTTAATGTAAAAATAGATAACTAATAAATATATTAATATAATTTAGTTCATTGTAACTATTTTTATAATAAAATTAGATATAAAATTTTATTGATCTTTTGAAAGTCTCTTTTACCCGTCTTTTAGCCTCATTTGCAAGATTAACATTAAACATAATTTTACTGCTTCTATGAATTAAATTTATAAAAATGGAAATAAATAATGGTAATAAATATGAATAGTGTGGTAAAAAATGATCAAAACAATTTATGGTGAATAATAATTTTTTTTAATTTTATATACTAAGGTTAAAGGTAAATATCATAATTAATGGTAAAAATAATATAATATTATTATAATGTTATGATAACACTTGTAATAATTTACTTTTATGAGTGTTTTTCGATTAAAATCATCCATGGGTCGATTTTTGGACTACCTGAAGCCACCTGAATGACTTTAATATATTTATAATATTATAATTAAAGAAAATCCAATTTTGTAATACTTTTGTTTTTAACAAGTAAAATATATTTAATATGAGTTTATATAAGTGATATGATTGAATATCAATATTCATTAGAAATTTGAAATGTTTATATAAAATATGGTAATTTATTTATAACTTTAGAAAATAAATAGTTAAATTAAATGGTGACACAATGATGATGTAGTAATAGATTTATTAAAAGAAGTATCAAATAAATGATATACATAATATTAATATAAACATAATTTGATTGAATTAATTTTATTCATGATTTTATTGATTATATGGTCATCTTATTAATGTTTTATAAGTCTTGGTTTGAATATATCTTGTTGATTTTATTTTTTATAAGAAAAAATAATTAATAGTTTCAAAATTAACATTGAAGATATTTGAAAATGAATAATATTTTATTAAATGATATAAAATTCATAAAAATATTTATTTCAGAAAACTGACTATTATAACTTTAAATATGTCTTAATGGTCTATTTTAATCATTTAATGTACCCATTTACATGAAAATGACATAGATATTATTAAATTTACAGAATTTAATAAAGTTCCATACTATCGTTTCCTATAAGTTGAATAATTTTAATATTTGGATAACCTAGAGATAAAATTGATAATGAATAGTATATTTAAATATAAAATAATTATATACATTATATTAATTTATTTATAAATTTTAGAGAGTAAATAATTACCATAAATAGTGACACAATAGTGAATAAGTAATTATTTCATTAAAATAAATATCAAATGAATTATTTTAATGATATTAAAATAATTATAATTTGACATAATTGAGGAGACACATGAATTTTCTAGGTTAATATGACATGTTATGAGTGTATTAAATTGTTTTTTTTTGAAGTTATATATTTTTTTGGATTTAATTTAATGTCAATGTAATGAATAGTGTCAAAATTGACACTATTGATATTTTGTAAAAATAAAATTTTGTTCGATTATTTAAAAATCATAAAAATAATTAAAAATTACAAAGTTATAATTATAAGGTCTAAAATTTCATAAATTTTCCATTTATGGTAAATTTACACCATATAAGTAAATATTTATAACCATTTAATATTTATAATATTGTTACTAAAATTAAACATAATTACATTAGTTAAGGATAAATATAAATGATAAGGTTAAAAATAATATCAAAACATGTATAAAACTTATTTATTGAGAGGATATATACACAGAATATTATTATATTTTAAATAACTAACATTGGATCTTTTTATAATTGAAAATAAATTTATCATAAATTAATAGTTTTGGAGTTTTCTAAAGTGCCCCTCCCCTCTTTTATAAAAGGGAACTTATCCTTGTCTTTTATTCACACCTCTAAATCCCTTTATATTAGCCAAAAATACCCATTTACCCTCCCAAAATCCCTCACTTAATCATAGTGGATATAGTTTTGGTAGAAATCCACCCTAAGGAGTCCTTTTGTGCAAATTAAATGGAGACACTCGAAGAAGAGGTAATTGTTTTACCAACTCTTTCAAAGTTCTATTATTCTTATAATTCCTCTTATTGTGTTTTCTACATACTAAAGTAATAACTATAGTATTATATATATATATATTATGATATGTTATTATGATTATGGTAAAACAATATTTTTACTTGTACCCATCCTAGAAAAAACAATATCACCATGCATGCACACTTACAGCTTACCGTCCCCATGTTGTGGAGTAACATGTTTTTCATCACTACATTATTTAAATGGGTATAATTGTGAATATAATTGATTTGAATAATAAAAATGAAATGATATTGTTTCTTTATAATTAACATACCATCTGTTTCCTTATGTAACGCCCCGAACCTATTTACCTAGAGTCGGTGCATTATTACATACCATTGGCATGGTCACAAGGAAATCATGTCTCGAAAGACCGAACAGTTTAATATTATTAGAAACAAGATTCATTCATAAGTTCAACTTTACAACTTGAAAAGAAATACAACACAACTGTATTCCTCCAGAAACATCCAAGCCTCCTAGATTATTCCTGCAAGTCACTCATAAACTAACTTCTTCATATCCTGGGAAAATGAAACATAAGAAAGGGGTGAGCTCAAACACTCAATAAGGGTAAGAAATACAACAGAAGATAACATAAATATTAAGCATGGTGAATAATTGAAAACACAGTCCTTTACCAGTAATAAACATGAACACTTTTATGGAAGGAATATGAGCTTAATAAATAATTCCACAATAAAACATATTCATGGGTATTTAACTAGCTGAATGTACACATGAACCATCAATATTATTTTCATAATGAGGGAATGTATAATAACGGACATTCTGAAACATTTTTTCAAGGCCTTGGCCAAGACATCTAAAAATTATTAAGGCCTCGGCGAAAACCATATATCAAATTGGGAAAGGCCTCAACCAATTCCACGTCTAGTTGTCTCATGATACCTACCGACGCATCGAGGAGCTATAGTGGGATACACACATCACTTACTAAGTCTAATACATTCCTCATATGAAATGGTTAAAATATAACATAAAAATTCATATTAAAACTAGCATGCGAAATGTCAATACATTAACCATAAACCATGAATGGTATAAATATAACACATCCATAGTCAAACATATCAAAAAACCTTCAATACAATATGGAAGTTTTTAATCATAATAAATCAACTTCAAAAAAGTTTAAAATCCATCAAAGGATGTTGACATAGATGAAAATGATTTGTAAACATATTAGAGAGAAATATCTATTTTTCATGAAAACATTTAAAAGTCATACAATTTAAAAAGGAATAAATTTAAAGAAACTTTTGAATCAAAGTGTCTCATACCAGTTTGAGACTTTTGAAAGGAACTTACATTTTAAAAACATTCATGTCCATATAAATAAATCCTCAAAAACCATTTTGAAAACATGGACATTAATGAGAATGATTTAGAAAAATAAATATTTAAACCATTTAAAATGATGATATAGTTAAAGAGTCCCTTAAAATATTCCTTTTGAAAATATTTTTATGAAACATGGATATGGATGATAAGGAGGTCCCAATAGAAACTCACGTAAAACAACCACAGATAATAAAGAAATTGTCAAATTAACCCTTACCTTGCACTTTCCTTTGGTCGTGGGTACGTTTGACCTCCTGTATAATGACCATAGTATGTTATTATATTATAATAGAACCATATTAATATTTATTATACCATACATGATTCATTTATGACTTTATACTACCCATTAATAATGATTTACATGTTAAATTAACATTTCAGGTAATAATCGCTTTCTTTATCGTACATGTTTTAACTTGTAATTCTTGATCGTATCATTTAGATAATGATTTAAATACTTCCAAAATATAAAACCTGATTTATATATCATATATATTTATAATATAATTATTTATAATATATATATATGAAATGGAAAACACCATTTATGGAGATGATAGGCCGAACGTACGCATAAACGTTGTTTCTGTTTTCATATCGTATTGAACATATGTAAGTGAATAAGATATATGTATGAAAATAAATACATATATAAATATATAAATATATATATATATATAGTATCATTATTATGTCATATATTACATAATTATTAGAAATATATATATTTTTATAATCATCGATGAATGGGGAACGTAGAAATGAATCTTATCGCGTCGTTGAGACGGTAATCCGTACATACGCACGAGCGACAATATAATTTTCTTTAAGGTGTGGAATTGGATGGTATATTAATTTTTCAGAGACATTATCATGTTATTTTCATTATTTATATACATATTACTCATCATTATATCCATCCAAATAACATAGTGTTGAATAACAAATTACACCATGTCGTGGAGACGGTAAGCCGTACGTAAGCACACATGGTGGAATTATCATTCATAGAATGTATAGAATAATGAATATGTTTGTGCCATATTTATAATAAAATCACATTATATATAAGGTACTAGATTTATTATTTTTTTATTGTAATAACAAAGAAAGAGTAAGAGGAAGAAGAAAAGAACTTGAAAGAGGGTGGTGAAATAATTACCTCTTCTTCGGGTTTGTTTTTTGATTTTATCAAAAGGGATCCTTATATTGGCTTTATGACCAAAGTAAGGCCTCTAGGATGAATTTAGGATAGTTGGGAGGATATGTGGGCTAGGTTTGGCCAAGAGAAATGGCTTTGGAGGTGTGAATTTGAGAGAAGGGGATGTTTCCTTTTATAAGAGGGGTGAGGGGCACTTTAGGAAAAGATTAAAGTATTAATTTATTATACAATAATATTCGGTTTATAATGGATCCAAATGAATTTAATTAGAGCCTTAGGTGGTTATGGGTCGAAATAGTCTAAAATAATAGGTTTTAGACATGATTTGCTTACAAATTTAACCTTATGTTTTAGATTTAACTCTTAGATAAATAGTTTAACTTTTACCATGTCTTCTTGTATTCTTACACTATATGGTTAGTAAACTTAATCTAAACTTCCAAGAGAACCCCAAGTGGTTAATTAATGAAATATATAATATTATTTATGCCCTTTTTCCGAACCTTATATTTTTAGCAACATAATACCAATTAATAATATAATATTTGTTTTAAAAACACTTTTATGTCAATTCTGACACTATTTGGTATTTTATTTTTCCAAATTCATAACTACATTATTACTTCGAAACAAATTCCTTTAATCAACCCTAACATGCCATATTAACCTAGAAAATTAGTGGAATTCACAAAAAGTCTCAAATTACATTTATTTGGGTATTTATAATATCAATTATTGTAATATTTCATCAATAAGGAAATTATTGCATCATCATTGTGTCATAAATAAATTAAATTATATAATTTGTAAAAATTATAAATAAAATAATATTATGTAGGAAATATTTTTATATTTCTAATGAATATTTATTTTTGAATTTATATTATGTGTAACTCTAGATTAAAAATGATTTAGTTATTAAACTTTGAATTTAACACTTTTAACTCTTCTTTGAATTAAATAATAATAAATGTCATAATCTAATCCCAGGGAACCTAAAGGAAAATATTTTATTTCTAAGGTTGTTTTTGATCTAATTACACTTATCCAATAGAATTGGGACATGTTTTAGGGTAATTATGATGTCATTTTTGCCCTTAATTACCCTATTTAATTTTAACCGTGGTAAATAAAAGTCAAAAGTTACTATTCACAAAAAAATTATTTCCATATTGTTGAACCAAATTTTACATAATAATATCAACCGTGTCTCTCATATTTTTAAAATTCAACTCACAAAAGCTGTAAATTTATGTTTTATGCAAATTTGCAAATGCTCTTAGGAGGTGGGTAAAAGACGGTAAAACGTTCGATAAAATTTTATACATCTAATTTTATTATAAAATGACTCGAATGAATTACATTGAACTTATATAGGTATTATATATATATATATATATATTGAAATAAAAAAAATTTAAATAAAATAAATAATTATTTAAATAAAAAGTCAGTTTTAAATAAAAACATAGTGTTTTCAATATTCATTAAAAATTGAAAGTTTTTAGAAAAATACCAAAATTTTACGCTAAGATAATTTTGATATTCTGAATTCAAAAATTAAGTCTATTTTACCAAATTCAAAACATAGAAGCTGAATTTATTAATTTAAAATTAATTTCCGTTGTCAAGACCAAAAAGCGTATTTTTAAGAAATAATAACTATCAAAAGATTGACACTTGTTTGGTCCAATTTTAAAGTGAAATTAATTACAAGGACCATAATTGGATTAAATGGTAAAAATTTAATCTATTTATACTTACAAACCATTAAAATTTATAATTTAAGAATATAAATTATTTTGATTAAAAAGGTTGATTTCAGTTAAAATATAGTATTTTCCACTATTCACCAAAATATGAAAGTTATCAGAAAAACACAAAAAACTTATTGAAACTAAATTATTTTGTCCTGATTCTAAAGAAGAAGTTTATTTTGTCAAATTAAATATATAAAAGTTTTAAATATTGGATTTAAAGAGGGTTCACCGTTAAAAGGCGGTAAAATTGCATTTTTTTGAAAAATACTTATTTTATCTAAAAAAATGAATTTATTCTTACAGTATGTCTAAGAAACTCACAATATAGATTCTAAAATTATAAGGATTATATAAAGTTAAAAATTCTGTTAATACCATTCAAAACCTCTTTTGAACGGGTAGTTTGGTAAGTTCTGGTGCGCTAGAACTCGGTGTTGCGTGTAATGAATGTTATTGATTTACTTTGAAGAAATAATGTACTATGAAATATTGGGGTGTTACATTCTTACCTCCTTCAATAAATTGCATCCTCGTAATTTGAAACTGTTTTTCAAAAATAAAAGGTTGAAAATAGAAAATACCTTTGTTGGAAAACCCACATTAGAAATTGGGTTAATAAAATTTAGTCTTAATAAGAGGAAGAGGGAATGAAAAAGTCAACACCAAATTATGATCTTGATTAGGAGAACATTGGTGGAAATTAGAGACACATAATTGGAGGAAAATCATAAATATTTATAAAGAGTGATTGATGTCATGAGTCACAAACAATTATAGAATTGAGGGCCTCAAAGCCCTTAATCTATGATGATTTTAAATATCATAAGTTCAACAAAACATAAGGTATTAGGATAACAAATTTTTAGTTCTAAGATCCATTACCTAAAGTTTAAGAATTAATTTCTTCATAGAATAAGAGAAGGGAAAAATATACTTGACAATTAGAGTTCTATCTTTTAACTAATTTCTACCACAAACTCGTCTTTTACTCTAAAAGATAATATAAATTAAAAAAATATTCTATTTATCCTATTAGTATAGGGTTCCAGAAAAATTAATTTATAATTCATATACAAGACCTTTTAAAAAATCCAAATTATTCAATCCAGGACATCACGTGGGCCAGTGGTAAGTGATATACCATTGTCACCCTTCGGTTGCAGGTTCAAGGTTCGTGTCCTTGCCGGACGTGACAGGTTGCCTCCCAACATCCGGGTTGTCCTATTATGGTAATCCAAAAATTATCTCAAACTAGAATTATCCAAAATAATTATGTCCAAACTCACAGTCCAAAATTTATAAGGAAGGTAAACACAATGATGATCCTTTTTTCCACGTAATAACATGTGAACACGTTTACCATGTATTCTTTTAAAACACTGCAACATCCTGAATTACCATAAAACCTTATTGATTACATTCATGATTCCTTATTAATTATAGAATACTGGAAATACTTCTTCTATCCAGAAATTTAGTAAACTCCAACAATGATGGAATATACAAATCATTATTAATTTTCAAGGTAGTCAAGAATATCCAATATAATTTATCCAAATCAATCATGTATTATTCCAAAATCACTACATCAGTATCAAAACCATATTATGTTTTATCTTTATCTCAACCATATATTTTCCAAAGATATAACCTTCTATTAAGTCACTTTTCTTGGTTTCATACAATCTCAAGTCCTTAATGAAATAGTACTACAATACAATCCTTATATACTCTATAATTTTTAAAACATGTACATCATTAATACAATACTCAAATGAAACAATACTTTAATAACAACCTAAGAAATATAATCATTCCTATTCATCTTCGGTAGTATCATAACTTTATTATTATCCAATAGCAGCATTTGGGGTATACTTTCATGATTTGGACATTGATTCGCGTAGTGTCCCAACTCCTTGTAGATGAAGCGTTGTACATTTAAAACTTTTTTCTTAACATTGAAATCACATACTTGGTGTCCTTTTTCTCCACACTTATAACACACTACCATTCCCTTCAAGAATTTACCATGGGGATTCTTTCCACAATTATCACATATGGGAAAATCCTTCTTTTATATCTTCCCTTTATCCATCTTTCTCTCTTCCATCCTTTTATCCTCTTGCTTCCCTTCAAAGCCACAAGACTCAGAGAATTATTTAATTATACTATTAACACATGATACTATTTCTTCATATGTTGAGAATACATGGGAGACTATTTCCCTTGTATTTGTTGGGTTAATACTGTGAAAGATATGACCCTTCTTACTCTTTAGATCATACATATTTATGGAGTTCTCATTCCTTCTACTGGGCGCCATTTCTATACAATGGCATACACTATGTCAGTTTATGATTTGAAATGAATAATTCCAAACTTGTAAAATACCTAATGGAAATTGAACAGTTTATGTATATAATCCATAATCATAAAAATGTTTTCTTTGAGGATGTATATACTCATAAACCATTCATAATGGTTTTTATAGAAAATGAAAATTATCCTAAGCATATCCCCCGGGAGTGTTGTAACCAAGAGTGCAGTAAGTCTCGTTGTCATGCACCAGTTTCCGTTCGAGTCTAGCTCAAAGTGGTGTTTTCTGGTTTTACGCCTAGGTACATCTATGCTAGAGCCACCTCTACCTGCTCGTATCCAGATAGGGATGTATTGCTTGGAAAACTCACAAAATTTCTACAATACCAAAATTCTAGGAAGTTCCTCTATACTAATCCTCAAAGCCTATCTTAGGGCAATGTTCTCTAATCAGAGTTTATTTAAATCTAGTTTCTAAGGTTTGTACTAAACATCCTTTGATACCAACTATAACACCCTGACCCTAGTTACCCAGAGTCGGTTCATCATTACATTATATTGGCACGATCACAAGGAAATCATATCTCGAAAGACCGATTAGTTTCTTATTATTGGAAACAAGATTCATACATAAGTTCAACATTGCAACTTGAAAATAAATACAAAACAAATTTATTCTACTAGAAACATCCAAGACTACTAGATAATTCCTGTAAGTCAATCATAGACTAACTTCTTCATATCCTATGAAAATGAAACATAAGAAAGGGGTGAGCTCAAACGCTCAGTAAGGGTAAAGAAATATAATGGAAGATAACATAAATATTAAGCATGGTGAATAATTGAAAACACATGCCTTTACCAGTAATAAACTTGAACAATTTTATGGGTAGAATACGAGATTAGTAAATAATTCCATAATAAAACATAATCATGGGTATTCTAATAGCCGAATGACCACATGAACCATCAATATTATTTTCATAAAGAGGGAATATATAATACCGGACATTCTGAAACATTTTGTCAAGTCGTCGACCAAGATGTATAAAAATGATTAAGGACTCTACCAAAACCATATATCAAATTGGGAAAGGTCTCGACCAATTCCACATCTAGTTGTTTAATGAGACCTACCGATGCAGCGAGGAGCTATAGTGGGCTCCACCCGTCACTTACTAAGTCCAATACATTTCTCATATAAAAAGGTTCAAATATAACATAAACATTCGTATTAAAACTAGCATACGAAATGTAAATACATTAACTATAAACTATGAATGGTATAAAATATCACATCCATAGTAAAACATATCACAATACCTTCAATACAATATACAAGTTTTGTATCATAATAAATCAACTTCAAAAAAGTTTAAAATCCATCAAAGGATATTGAAATAGATGAAAATGATTTGTAAAAATCTTAGAGAGAAATATCACTTTTCCATGAAAACATTTAAAAGTCACACAATTTAAAAAGGAATACATTTAAAGACATTTTTGAATCGAGGTGTTCCATACTAATTTGAAACTTTTTAAAGGAATTAACATTTTAAAAACATTCTTGTCTACATATATAATTCCTTAAAAATAATTTTGAAAACATGGACATTAATGAGAATGATTTATAATAATAAATATTCAAACCATTTAAAATTATGATATAGTTAAAGAGTACCTTAAAATATTCCTTTTGAAAATAGTTTTATGAAACATGGATGTGGATGATAAAGAGGTCCAAGTAGATACTCACGTAAAATTAACCCTTACCTTGAACTTTCCTTTGGTAGTGGTTACATTAAACCTCATGTATAATTACCATAGTATGTTATTAAATTATAAAAAAACCATATTCATAATTATTATATCATACATGATTAATTTATGACTTTATACTACCCATTTAATAATGATTTCCATACTAAATTAACATTTCGGGCAATAATCTCTTTCTTTATCATACATGTTTTAACTTGTTATTCTTAATAGTATCATTTAGATAATGATTTAAATAATTCCTAAATATAAAACTTGATTTATATATCCTATATATTTAGAATATAAATATCTATAATAGATAGATATATGAAATGGAAAACACCGTTTATGGAGACGGTAGGTCGTACGTACGCATAAACGATGTTTCTGTTTTCATATCGTATTGAACGGAAGTAAGTGAATAAGATATATGTAAGTACACATATATATATATATATATATATATATATCTCTAGTATCATTATTATTTCATATATTACATATTTATTAGTAATATATATTTTTATAATCATCGATGAATGGTGAGCATGGAAATGAATCTCATCGCGTCGTGGAGACGGTAATCCATACCTACGCATGAGCGACAATATAATTTTCTTAAATTATTGGAATTGGATGTTATATTAATTTTACAGAGACATTAGAAAGTTATTTTTATTATTTATATAAATATTACTCATCATTATATCCATCCAAATAACATAGTGTTGAATAAAAAATTACATCAAGACGTGGAGATGGTAAGCCGTACGTATGCACACATGGTGACATTATCTTTCATTGGATGGATAGAATAATGAATATGGTTGTTCCATATTTATAAGAACATTACAGTATATATAAGGTACTGGATTGTTTATTTTGGTATGGTAATAACAAGGAAAGAGTAAATGGGAGAAGAAAATAACATAAAAGAGGGTGGTGAAATCATTTCCTCTTCTTCAGGTTCTTACTTTTGATTTGATCAAAAGGGCTCTTTATGTTGTCTTTCTGACCAAAGGAAGGCCTCTAGGATTAAGTTAGGATAGATGGGAGGATATTTGTGCAAGGTTGGGCCGAGCCAAATGGCTTTAGAGGTGTGAATTTGAGAGAAGGGGAAGTTCCCTTTTATAAGAGGGGCGAGGGGCACTTTAGGAAAAGATTAAAGTATTAATTTATTATACAATCATATTCAGTTTATAATGGTTCAAAATGAATTTAATTAGAGGCTTATGTTGTTATGGGTAGAAACCCTCTCAACCAATAGGTTTTAGACAAGTTTATGTTACAAATTTAACCTTATGTTTTAGATTTAACTCTTAGATAAATATTTTAACTTTTACCGTGTCTTCTAGTATTCTTACACTATATGGTTAATAAACTTACTCTATACTTACAATAGAACCACAACTTGTTCATTAATGACATATATAATATTATTTAATCCCTTTGGCCAAGCCTTTGATTTTTAGGAATAGAATAAAAATTAATAATAGAATATTTGTTTTAAAAACTCTTTTATGTCAATTTGGATAGTATTTGGTATTTTGTTTATTCTAAATTGATAACCACATTATTACTTAGAAAAAAATTCATTTAGTAAACCATAACATGTCATATTTACCTATAAAATTAGTTTAATTCATAAAAAGTCTCAAATTACATTTATATGGGTATTTATAATATCAATAATTTTAATGTTTCGTTAATAAGGTAATTACTATATCATCATTGTGTCATAAATAAATTAAATTATTTAATGTATAAAAATTATAAATAAAATACCATTATGTAGGAGATATTTTTATCTTTCTAATGAATATTTATAGTTGAATTTATATTATGTTTAACTCTATATTAAAAATAGTTTAGTTATTAAACATTGAATTTAACACTTGTATCTCTTCTTTGAATTAAATAATAATAAATGTCCTAATCTAATCCAGGTGGACCTAAAGGATCATATTTTATTCCTAAGGATTTTTTGGTAAAATTAAACTTATCCAATAGAATTAGGACATGTGTTAGGGTAATTATGATAACATTTTTACACTTAATTAACCTATTTACTTTTAACCGTGGTAAATAAAAGTCAAAAGTTACTATTCACCAAAAATTATTTTCATCTTATTGAACCACATTTTAATTACTGATATCAATCATGTCTCTAGGATTTTAGAAATTAAACTCATAGAAGCGGTAAAATTATGTTTTATTCAATTTTGCAAATGCTCCTAAGAGGTGGGTAAATGATGGTAAAACGTTCGATAAAATTTTATACATAAAATTTTATTATAAAATGACTCCGATGAATTACATTGAACTTATATAGGTATTATATATATATATTGATTTAAAATAAATTTAAATAAAATAAATAATTATTTAAATAAAAAGTCGATTTTAAATAATAACATAGTGATTTCACTATTCCTCAAAAATTGTATGTTTTCAGAAAAATACCAAAATTTTACCCTAAGTTAATTTTGATTTTCTTAATTAAAAAATTAATTCCATTGTACCAAATTCAAAACATAGAATCTGCATTTATTAATTTATAATTAATTATTGTTTTTAAGACCAAAAAGATTATTTTTAAGAAATAATAACTATCAAAAGATTGACACTTGTTTATGTCCAATTTCAAATTGAAATTAATTACAATGACCATAATTGGATTAAATGGTAAAAAAATTTAATCTATTTGTACTTACAAACTATTAAAATGTATAATTTAACACTATAAGTTATTTTGATTAAAAAGGTTGTTTTCATTTAAAGTATAGTATTTTTCACTATTCACCCAAATATGAATGTTATCAGAAAAACACCTAAATTTTTTTGAAACTAAATTATTATATCCCAATTCTAAAGAAGAAGTTTATTTTGTAAAATTTAATATATAAAAGTTTCAAATAGTGGATTTAAAGAGGGTTTTCCATGAAAAGGCGGTAAAATTGATTTTTTTAAAATAATTCTTTTATGTGAAAATATGATTTTGTTCTTACATTATGTCCGAGAAACTCACAATATAGATTCTAAAATTATGCGTATTATATAAAGTTCAAAATTCTGTTAATACCATACATGACCTCTTTTGAATGACTAGTTTGGTAAGTCATGGTGCGCTAGAACTCAGTGTTGCGTGTAATGTATGTTATTGAATTACTTTTAAGAAATAATGTACTATGAAATCTTGGGGTGTTACACCTTACACCTTTACCATTAAGTAAATGATACCGTCTCTCGTGAGTATGTACGTATTACCATCTGCACGTCACGATGAGATTCATTGTACACCTTAACCATTTAAAAATGATTATAAAAATATATAAATTGAATAAATATGAAATATATAATATAATAATTCTTGTGTAATAATATTTATATACAGACACATTTTTACTTGATTCCATTTAATATGATAAGAAAACAGAATCAATATTAATGCATACGTACGACCTTCTGTCTCCATGAACGATGTATTTTGTTTCATATATCTATCTATTATATATATTTATATTCTGAATATATATGATATATAAATAATGGTTTACATTATGGATGTAAGTAAATAATGATCTATGTAATACAATAAATAATAACACGTCAAAACACATAAGATAAATAAAGTAGTTATTACCCGAAATGTTTCTTTAACTTGGAATTGTTAAAAAACGGCTATTATAAAGTCCTAAATGAATCATATATGATATAATAGATATTATTATGATTCTTTTAGAAGTTAATAATATCTTTAAAACCATTATACAAGAGTTTCAAACATGTATGGAGAGTATTAGACCTAAGTTAAGGGAATTTCATATCACAATTAAGCTTCGTGAGATATAATCCATGTTCACTACATATTTCTTGTTTGTGGTTTTTGTACTGACCCTATTATATTTGGTATCATGAATAAATTTATCTTAATGGTATTTAAAGGTTCATTTGAATATGTTGTTTTTATTATTTAAACGATCAAAGTGGTATAGGACACTTTGAATGTTTAAAGAATTAATCCTTTCTCTGTTTCAATATTCTTGATATTATCATACATATTTATTTATATGCATAAAAAAGGATTATATAGAACAATTTATTACTAATTTTAATTTAATTTAAATGTTTTTAAAAGAAATATTTTTAATTATTATGTAAGAGAATCTTAAACTAAAATGTTATTTTAAATGTTTTAAAGATTTAATATTCTAAATCTTTCTCATTAATTTACATGTTTTAAAATGATTTTAAGAATTTATTTAAATGAACATGAATGTTTTAAAATGTTAATTCCTTTCAAAATTATCAAAGTGGTATTTGAAACTTTTTTTCAATAATCTATTTTTAAATGTCTTATTTTATAAGTGCGCAACTTTTGAACAAATGATATAAAAGAAAAAGAGGTATTTGTCTCAAGATATTTTTAATGATTTTAATAGCGTATTATCATCTATGTCAAGATCCTTTGTTGGATTATATGATTAATTTAGATTCATCTCTTATGAAATTAATTTTCATATTTTCTTGAATGGTTTATGATTAGTTTGATTATGGATGTACTATTTAGATTCCATTATTGGGTTATTGTTAATGTATCCATATTAAATATGCTAATTTTTAGTATGAATAATTATGTTATTTATGTTTTACCATTTTTATATAAGGAGTGTATTGAACTTAGTATGTGATGGTTGGGGACCTCTTTATCCCCTCGATGTATTGATAGGTCTCATGAGAAAAACCTGGTCAGGTTTTTACACATTTATGCATGGTCTTGACATGAGGCGTTGATGGTGCGGTTATGATGTTTTAAATTATATATTCCCTCTTTATGAGATTATGTATTATTATTACATGTGAATATTAGAATAGTAGAATATACATGTGAAATTTAAAATTGAAGATTTTGATTTATTATTTCCATATTTTGCTGAATATTATGTTTAAAATGCTTGCGTTTCAATTTTATACTTTTCCTTAATAGATCGTGCTTATTTATGGAAGCTTCTACTATATTGTTTACCCTTATAGAGAATATAATCTCAAACCTTTATTATGTTTAATGTTACCACTACAAGAAAACCGCCGCGAAACGCATTTCGGGCCGCCTTTTCGCGGCGGTTTTAAAAACCGCTGCGAAAAAACCGCCGCTAAACGGCAAAAAAAATTAATTTTTTTTAATTTTTTTTAATTTTATTTGAGGATTAGCGGTGGTTTTTTAAAAAACCACTGCGAAATAGCGGCGGTTTTGGTAAATCCGCCGAGAAATGAAATGAAAAAAATAAAAAAACACGAGAAACCCCGAAATCACTAAAACGACCATAAATTTTGATCTGGGTGTCCGTTGAAGCACCACGACTAGTCAAATCGAAGCTCATGAAGAGATATAGAGGCACATAAAATCAAAACCGTGACACGGTCTAAGGTGTGGAAGATATTAGAGTTATAAGAAAGTTGAAAAAAGTTTTCCAACTTCAAACGACCATAACTTTCGCTCCGGGTGTCTATTTAGGCTCTACCACATATCAAATCGAACCCAGTGAAGAGAGCTACGCACAAAATTTAACACAAACAAGCTTCTTTCATGTATTTAGACCGCAAAAACCCTTCCGAAAGGCCTCCAAAATCCTATTTCCGTCACCGGTGTCCCGTCGAACTTGTCTTCAAATAGACCTAACTTTGGATCCGCGTGTCAGTTCGGCCTCCTCCACCTGCCAGATCATAGCTCATTCCATGAGCTTCAGTTTGACTGGTCGCGGCGCCTACATGCACTCCTAGATCATATGTTATGGCTTTTTTAGTGGGTATCGAGTTTGTTATGTTTTTCAATGCGTCGTTTCTAGCACCCGTTCCCTGTCAGCTTTTTTTAAAATGGTCATAACATCCGATCCACCTATCCATTCAGACACTTTCACCTTTCAGGTCGAAGATTGTTTCAGGATCTTTGATTTGACAAGTTGCGGATCTAAAACAGACTCTCGGATCATAAGTTATCTTCGTTAATGTGAGTCCAATGTTTTTGGCTCTTTATGACTGTTTTGACGGGTTTTAACGGTAGCTCCATTTATTACAGTTTATTTGGGTTTCCATGATTTGTTATCTTTATCAATGGTTTTTATGGGTTATTATGATGATTATTTTGAATTATTAAGGAGTTTTCCAGAGTTGTCACGAGTTTTCATGCGTTCTCATTATTTCTAATGTCTTATTCTTCATATGCTTCTCCATCCTTTTTCATGCGTTTTCATGATTTTTCATCCCTTATCATGTCTTTTCATACATTTTCATGTGTTTCCTTTATTATTTATTATTTATTATTTATTATTTATAATATACTTTAATTTATTTATTAGTTATTATTTATTATTTGTTATTTATATTTATTTATTATTTATATTTATTTATTATTTATTATTTTTTATTTTTTATTTATATTTATTTATTAGTTATTAGTTATTAGTTATTATTTATTATTTATATTTATTTATTAGTTATTATTTATATTTATTTATTATTTATTATTTATATTTATTTATTATTTATTATTTATTGTTTATTATTTATTATTTATTATTTATATTTATATTTATTATTTATTATTTATTTTTTATTTTTTTATTTATTATTTATATTTATTTATTAGTTATTATTTATTAGTTATTAGTTA